>LUCM01009820.1:25763-204597 GCA_008360955.1 Fasciolopsis buskii | reverse complement strand
ACATGACAGGAACGCCCTTCGCAGGCTCGGCTCGTATCTGTGACTCATTAGGGCGGGTTTCGCTCGCGACGAATGGCCCAGCTCAGTTGTGGTGTTTGCATGGAATGCTTTTGAATGCTTAACGGGGGATTGTACAAACAAATGCTTACAGTCTCCGTTGTAGTAAGGATCTGATACTTCACCAGCACTGATAGCCCAATGTGAATCTTGTAAGTTGGCCTGGCCGCTTCAGTGATACTGACCGAGCGATTAGAGTCAACCAGTTAGGGACATAGCGCCCGCAATGGTTTTGCCCACCTTAGTATTTAGCCAAGCCAGATGTTCACGAACCCAATCCGACAGACTCCTGGTCTTTCAGCTAATGCATGTGATTCGCCGGTACAATTAAATGAATATACACAGAATGGGCCCAAAGAACCAAGCCAGTTCTTTTGGGTGTTAGTGCAAAAACGGCTTTATTGTAAACATGACTTAAGGTTTAGCGCCTAAAACCTCATAGACAACAACGGGTAGTCTCCTGGGATATACCCTTTACCAGATGAAGTAGTGCAGACTGAATTCTTAAATGCTGTTGGTTTCTAAGTTCACTTTTAAAGGTATCCCATTATTATATTAATGAAGCAATTTGAGTAAATCTTCTCTCGAAACAGCTCGCCCAAAAAGTAAATTTCACCGTCCAGAGTATTTCCTGCGCTCAATTTTTTATCCCATTGACTCAGCAACCGAGTAAGTACCGCATTACATTGAGTCGCACACAAATGCACGAACAATTGGGTACAACCCTCAGCCCATCGAATTAAGCAAGCGTTTGAGCAAGCAGTCATATTATTTGCTTTTTACAAGCATACTGAACGTTGGACTCTGGTAAATATAAACAGTACACTGATCATATCGATGCTTATTATATCACACCCATTGTATCCTCAGTTTAACGTTCATAGTTTACGTACTGTTAGATCGGTGATTGCAGTTGGGTATATGCATATATATATTTGGTATTTCCAGTGAGATTTCAGCCAACTGAGCAACTGAAGTTGGTAAGTTGTTTTGTGCTGACCACAGCGGAAGCCGTCCCCACCGTCTTAATAATCCTATATTTTGTACTCAGAAGCTAGTTGTGACCTCTCTTGGTCTGTTCTGTCGTACACTCGCCTCTAAGGTGAACCTTACACCAGACAATAATTGACAGAATAAGTGCGTCTGTTTTCGGGCAAACTAGAAGTAACATTAACTCCCTGACATCCTTCTGTTGCCTAACTGATCCATTAGCTCAAATTGCTAGTTTTGCAAATTCATTAAATCTGCATATTACCAGCAAGCTTTGCATGGCCATCGACAGACTCCGTTTGCTAGGTTGCTTACGGTCAGATTACGGGAAGGCGAATAGAGAAGATGGAAACAATGCAGATGTAAACGATCTACGAAAATAGAGATTGATTTTTGGGTAGTGATTCCACTGCTGCTTTTATAAACTTCCGTGAACGTGCCCGTTCATTTCTAGCTTGCTGGTCCGCTGTGCGAAAATTTTACTTGTACGCGGAAAACTCGTTGCGTCAGTAGAGACAGTATGCACATAATCCTGTGCTTACCTTTTGGTTTCGTGAACCAAAGAATGGTGCTTTACTTTCGCATGGTGGGGCACATATAATTTCAAATCATTCAAGCTGAACACAGCGGAACCTACGCACTAGTCGTATTGATTTGTCTTTTACCTTACAAATGCAAAGCGTCTCTAATTCACTCTAGCTACAGCAAGCAGCGGACGACAATTCACAGCAAACTGGCTGCAGTCTTGATGCAAAATTCGTTCGTCTATTTTATTTAAGGGTTCCATATATCATCCTACCGAAAGCGGAAATCAGAAATGGCGCGAATAACCAGATTTTACAAGTGCTGGGTGATTGACCATGTTTTTCACGTTCTGCGATTTCTATCTTGGGCCGGGATCAGTGAAACAAAGTTTTCTATATTGAACATATGTCATGGCCACCGCGCCATCACGGTCTTGATATAGTACTGCAGATCAAGAAAATGATTGCGTAGTTTTTTGAGGCCACTACTTTCACGGCATACGAAAACTAACTTAGGCTAATCATTAAGTAACTCCTGCAAGTCGCTTTCCAAGGGAACCGTCTGTACCAATGAACAAAATTTGAAGGACTACGTGGTTTCCAGGCTCCATCGCGGATAGTGAAACCAAAGTGCTCCTGAAGGAAACTCAAGTGAATTTTTTCACTTTTTTAATTTGTTCGCCAGGGGAAAGTTGTTTTGTCGTTGCGAGGGAAGTCAACTGACGAACTGCGCTTCTCCCCTACCATTTCATCTGGCTTCAGACACCTTATTGTATTAAACATCATTCAGCGTGAGTGATGCGTTAATGTAGCATGGCAACAATAGCTGCGTAGAATCGGATGTAAGTCGCACATCGATTGTTCAGCTTTCGGAAATATTCTATCACCTAATGGAGCAACTTCGTTACCAACCGATGGTGAGTGGTTGACACTTCAGCTGCCGCGCGGCAATCATTCTCAGGCTAATGAGCTGTCTTCGTAACTGATCACCTAATACATAAGTAGATCCTATAGTTGAAATGAAGAACAATGTGGTGGAAACATATTTTGTCTATGGGGGCTGTTTTTCCACTGTCACTGAAAAGACAAAGTGCAACGTAAGTGGCATGGTTTTAAACTCGCAAATCATGTTTTGCTTACCGGTTTAGCCGAAGCCGGAGCAGGTTCAGGGAGAAAAACGGGATCATGAAGTCCACAGAGAAAACAAAAAATGTTCTGTTGAGGCGCAGTGAGAAATCGGGGAAGAAAGGCAGGATGGGAAATAAAACAAGATCAGTTCTAGTTAATGGGGTAATTAATGACGTTGACGTGCGTCTAAACAGGTTAAAGCCAAACAAAAGACGAAAGTGATTTACAAACGCCGCTTTGAACGGTGGGAAACGGAAATCCGTGGTTTGAATAAATTAACACTGGGGAACGATTCAAGCCATTAAGTAGGTAAATCAGTTGTTTTGAATTGGCAGACGCCGTAAGCGAGTAACCGGAAAAAGACGGCATTAAAACTAAATCACTAGGCAGTTTGAAAAAGCAATTAGTTTCCCCTTCATATCAGTGCTACTTAGCTGGTTTAACAACAACTGAACCTCTGTGTACTCATTTACCTTCGTATGTGTTAGCAGTAGGAGATTGGATGTTTTCATGAAATAATTCACCATGTGATATTATCACTCAGCTCACCATTATGAAGCATCAGTGACGGATAGGTGCAAAATCATCATGTGGTGAAGTTCAATAAGCCGTTCAGAGTTCCCCGGTAGCGTAATGGCTAAAGCGTTCGACTCAAATTCTTTCGTCCCGGGTTCGCGTCCCAGTTCGGGCGCCGTGGATATGCACTACTGATGATTCCTAACAAGGATGAAACAGCTGACGAACTATCCAGACAGCACAGATATGCACAAACCTGCTGTCTAACATCGGTGAACGCAACTATACCTCCGCTAGATGCACAATCGAATGTCCCACTTTTCAGTTTCAACCACTGAGCGATTCGATGATAACCTATATCATTTTCATATAATTTTTTCGTCGATTCTAATCATTGCACTAACTGAACACGACTAATTTCGAATGCTGCAAAAAGAAAAAAAGCGTGGATGAGAATAGTTTTAGTAAATCGACATTCGGCTTATGGTGGACAGCATTTTTAAGGCAAGTTTTCAATGGCAAGTTTTATTATACTAAAGCATCTGTGAAATTTCCCGTCGACTTAGGACAAGATATTGGACTGAACTTTACAAGTTCGGATATCGACAAGTTATAACTAAAGTAATCCAAGCACAGCCTGGTTGATTACGTTCTCAGCAAGAGCAAAGTGACGGCCAATCACCTTTCAGATATGGTGCTTACCTCATGCAAAGCGGTGTACTGAACGTGATACGACGCAGTTTGTTCTTCACCTTTGATTTCCATCAAAATCTGCAGTCTAATTGCCCCGGATACAGCCGATTTGTCGGTGCGCTTCTCTAAACAGACAACGAAAACAACGTCCAGATATGATTCACTGTCGATATACTACTAAGAACTGGAGATAGTTCTCAAATCAGACGACTCTTGTCTACAGATTGCAAAGAAATAACCACGGTGTTTCAAACTCTGAAAAACCACCCATCCCGTCCGGCATTTTTTAAGTCGAGGGCAAGGAGCGTAACAAAATTTCCACTCGAACTGATCCACAGTATGGAGTGTTTAAACTTCCCATTCTATTCACGACTATTCGAGTGGTGCAGTGATGAATGTTTGGAAAAGAAACTTGAAAGGTACAACTGTAGAAGAAAGAATTCAGCAGAATAATCGGTTTTTTATCATCTCCTTTTACTCTGTGCCCATAAGTCTCAGAGTAGGGTCGAACTTCCCAAGGAATTTTATCGTGACTGCCCTAGCGGAAACGAACCTGATCTTCGCTTTATTTACGGCTGACCGATTTTTCGGCAAAGAGGGAGGCATCGTTTCAAGTATGACCACAGCTCTTAGATCCAGCATCCGTTCACTCAATCATGAGATGCTACTTGAAAATGGCATTTTTCTGTAATTTCCAGCAGAAGCGATTCGTTTTAGCAGGAATACCAAATATAAAACATAAAAGCCAGTTCCCTAACGAACTCTTCCTCACTCTTTCGTCTACTTTTAGTGATCGATAAACGTTCGAATCATCACCAATCAGAAACACAGTGGCATGGAACTGAAAAAAAACAAGTTGTACCTTTGTTTCAGTGCTTCCAGTGGGCGGGGAGGATCAACGTGAAGCCTGTCAGTGATGCGCTGAAAATTGTGAATCATGCGTTCCTTAACATCAGACATTAAAAACTGTGACAGAAAGTGAAGCACCGTTGAGATCAGAAATGTTTGGCTTGCTTAAATTACTGGCAGAGTTCCGCAACAGTTTATTTCCTCTTGTTATGAACAATAAGAAGAGATGAGCATTTTATTCAGGCTAGTATTCATGGGTGCCAAGAGCAAAATGTTAATGCATTGCCAAAGTTTTGAAATCACCAGCCCAAGAGTACCGACACATACCGAGATTGTACCAAACGTCCATCTCGCCGCTAAGTGTCCGAACTTCAATGATGGTCTGTCCAAGGAAGTCATCTGATTCACGAGTAAATTTCTGACGAATTTTCGACTTCAAATCATTGTCTTCATCCCTGGGTGAATTTAACAAGAAATAGTACAGATAAGAGGAATAAATGCAGCACAATACTACTGCTACTCAAATTTGGAGGATTTATCAATGTTTTTAAGCGAACGAAATTCAAAATTCCGAGTGGACGGTTGAAAAACAAGTGATATCTCGAGGTCCACGGTAAATTACAGTATGACGCTACGTGACTTAGAATCACTCAATTCATTTGGGATGTGAACGATTTCAACGCTCGGTCTAGTCGAGGCCTTCCATTTTCCAAGACAGGTCTGATTGTTAATTATGTAAGGAATACTGGTCTAAACCGACCGTACTATAGTATATCGTTGCATAAGCTTCAAATTCATTTCCTAAGTTGTAAGAAATAATTTATCTTCACAGAATTATTTTCACTTTGGACCGAATTTGCTGGTTATCTTCTCTCTGATGACTCCTTTCAACTGTGTAATTTTTCAACATATTAAGGTGTGCCATGCGTACCGATACAAATGAAACCGAGAACTGAAAACGGTACTACGAAATTTGGGGCTAAATTTCAAATTACTCAGCAAAGTTCCGATCTATTTTCAATTTTTTCAGGTTTAACTGGAGCATGGTATAACAGCCAGATTAACGTCAAAGATGGCTGGAGCATGTCAAAGGAAACGACTTTATTTAGTATTCCGTTATACGGAACTTGCGGTTATCAATCAATCCACCGCCAAGATTTCGCATGGCGTAAGACATTTCTTACAATTAGGCAGACGTTATGTGATTCCGTGCCACTTCAGATCTTAGGTTCAAGTTTGCCAGTTCTCGCCCCTCTCGTGTCGCAGACCCTTGGGCCTATGGGGATTGCATCTTTCCCTATAGTCTCCCATGGTGCACGCAATAAAGAAGAACCAGTCTTGGCGATAACTATTACACAATTTGACAGGACAGACGAGTAGATGCTCAAACTCGACTGCGACCATGCAGTTTGTCCTCACATAAAACCTCACAGAACTTACCACACTCGTACTTTGATGCGTTCCGAAGCATTGTGGCATTCGCTACGACGAGGGCGGGAACCGGAATTAGAGAAAAAAGAGGGAAGATGAGATAAACTACCGTGACAAAGGGGAAGAAAACGATTTAAACATTGTTCGAGCAGCCTGCTTTATAGCTACACCAAATGCGGTTTTGAAAACAACGATCTAGTTTTGCAGATGAAATATAGTTTACTGGCAGTTACAATTAGGTCAAATTTAAAACATGCAGAAGTGACCCGTTTACTGATGATAATGTTGGTGTTACTCCCCGCTCCTTTTGAAAACTGGCAATCAATTTGTAAAGGTACTAGTAATAAGTTTTCCTGACTCGTTGCTCTTCCAAGTATCCAAAAACCCCTTTTACTCTAGCTAATTCACGTTAGAAAATTCCAGTTTTTATGAATTATGCACCCATTTGGTCAACCTCACGGATTTTGCACACCGAGGAGCTCATTTTATTGTGCATCTTTATGATTATGCTGTTTGCCTGATGGCCTCCATTTCATCCAAGTTGATCTCCCTCATACGTGAATGATTCTTGCTCACACGGCTGTGTTAGAAAGAGGCGCTTTGTTGAGAGCTTTGAGGCATAACTTTTGCTCCTTGAAACTTTGACGACATTAATCTTTTATCCTCTTCTCTTAAAAGACAACAAATTTGACTTTAATCCACAGTCGCATTGTAACGTAGTCAAAGTTTACTTTTTCGAATCCTGGAAGCATGCGAGTTGCACTTTTGCAATAATCTGCAAGTGGGAATTACAGTGTCGTTCATGCATTAATTGCCCCATCCGAATTAGATGCATGAACACATGCATATAAACGGAAAATCTCTCGAACTAGACACGAAAATGTATGCCATTGCCTTCGCGTCACTATTTTCTGCCCAACGTCCACAGGGAATAAGGTCGACGCGGCTGGTGGCGAGACTTGTCAGTTTAGATCGCGCCAAAGCCGGTAAATTCCTCATTTGGAAACCTTTTAGCGACAACGGCGGCCTTCCAGAAATGTTGTAATTTTTTGGCATAACAGAAATGAAAGATTACCATTTTCGTCAACGTCATATTGGTAATAATGCTGATAATACTGGGGCGTCAATTTACGCGATTTCGGGAATAATCGCTCAAAATCTCAAATATAATATCCCAGCTGCAGTCTGACATTGCAGTGACATCACAGGAAAACGCATTTCCCAATCTCCTGACCGAACCCAAACTCGGAACTGAATCTAGGTTAGTGATGAAACTAAATTCAACATAAGTCACAAAGAAATCATCCATATCAAACATCTGATTGATTGGGTGGAAAAAAGCATGGGGTGCAACTTACAAAAAGAATTTCTCATCCCAAACCGGATTAAGCTCCTGAAGTACGGTCTTCGTACGTCGTCTCACTTTGCCTATTTGCACCGTTACATAGGGATCGCTGCGTCCGGTTTTGTCCTTTCCAATTAGACCTTGTGCCGATTTGACTGTGGAGTTTTGACAAGAAATTAGGTATAGTTTATTGAAACTGGAAACTGACTGGATAGTTACAAAGGGGAGTTATGAATGACCTAAAACAATACGCAAATCTGGTGTACCAAGACGTCTCAATCCAAGTTGGAACGAATGTCTGAAAGGTACCGTTTGCAATAATTTTTTTGTTGAAATGCTTTTCTTACAACGGAGCGCGCTCTCAATCTTGGTGTTACTGTCAACTGTAGTGTGTGATACATTAACTTTCTTTTGTTTCTAAATAAATAAACAAGAACCCAGAGAAAATTTCCCATTTCTGTACTGACTACATCGACAACCTTTGGCGAGAAATTATAGAAATTGAGTAATCAAGAAAGATTTGCCCAAACGAGGAAAAATGCTGTACAAAAGGTGCGAAAGCCGAATAAATGCAAAAAGCGATCCTGCCAGTAGCCCTCCTCAGTTCAGCGGGAAACCGTCGAGACCTGCAGTGAGCATTTGTGCACCTTAGGGAACCGCCATTTATGTGAATTTGTACGTCAGTTCTTTGAATTGTATAGATATTGACACGCAGTGGGTCGGTGTCTCAACTGGAACTAGGACAGGTAGTAGCCTTTAGATATTCACGGATGAGCTCCTGTTAGCTCACTGCAAAAGTGCTTCTATCCAAGAAATTCATTTGTTGGCTTTCTGACGTGCCCAAGGCAAAAACCATAAAGTCGAAATTTCGATGGGAATGTCATGTGATTGTTGATTATTTTCTCCTCGGATAAGGCGACACGTGTCAGAAAGTATCGATGGTCAGCCTTATGGGTTGAACATCGCCATTAGCACAGTTCAGGTGCTGATTAGTACTTGAGAAACATTTGACTCAGCTGGATAGTAAACTGCGATATAGGGAAGGGTGGATGTATCCGGAGTATCACTGATGAGGAAGAGAGTTCCATTTAGGCATCTACGACGAACCGATATATTGCTTGCACAATTGACGGAGTGAATCTTCGTGCGGTCAGATCGCGAATAAGGATCTGTGTTGGCTTGAACAGCAGTTTTCGGGAGCAGGAAAATTTTGCAAGTAGTTTCATAGGAGATGCTTGTAAATTACCTACACCCTATAATTCCATGATTACTTGCGGACATGGTGTAGATATATACAAAAACTACTCTACTTGTAGGCTCTGTGGTATCATGATAGCGACGTAACTGACCACATTTTCTTCTAAATACGATTGAACAGATTTCTATGCCCCCACCCACGATGTATTTTAGCTTTCCGTGACTAACTTCAGTTTGATTACTGGCCACGAAATATTCCCCATATTCATCTCGATCCTATTCAACTGCATGATGCACTGACTGAATTGAATATTTTCTTTTCACTAGCTGCTTTCGGAAAGATAGTGGGGGTCCAACATTGCAATGGGCTTTTATGCCATCGTCATGCCAACTTTAAGTTATCTAGATAATGAAATTGAAGAAAAAGCAAGCATTTTTCGCAAAGATCTGTTCTCTGACCGAACGTCAAGAAAAACGTGGTGGTTCGACCCACGCGGATTGCATTCAGTTCAACCATACCCATACCTTTTCGTGGTAGCGTCCTAAACGTAACGCCTCAAGCAACTTGGCCTCATAAGATTACCAACAAAACAAACACCCGTGACAGGCAAAGAAATGCATCAACTTCCACCTTGACATAGCATTCAAAATTAAATTTCCCAGTGCTGCTAAACTGATAAATGCCCATGACCGCATTATGAACGCAAATTCAGACCAACAGTTTTTTTTGGAAATTCACCTTCATGTCTTATCAATTTACTTGCGTACATGTGCACGTGTAGTTTTGTGGTTTGCGACAAATTCAGCGGTGACAAACACTTTACCATTCTACTTCCAAATGCTTCAAACTAGTCATGAAACTTGGTAAAACCAGAACATCTGTATCCCATGCGTACTTCATGCCGAACTCAGCTTCATCACAAATATTCTCAAAATTAATGGCTATTCAGAAATGTTTATTCATCGTAGCAAGATACAGCTTGATCAAAAACATGAGGCAAACACAGCAGAGAAGTAAAATTAGTTAACTGGCTTAACTTTTCGACAGTAATTTAAAATCGGAAACCCTGGTGAGTGGCTTACATGGAGGTGGGTCAAATACTTTCATCGTTAAAATGGCCACTCGGGAGCTAACTTTTGCTGATCATATGAAATAAGAACAAACGACTGTTTTGAAATTTTTGACCTATGAAAATAACGTGATCGGGAGCGTCTGTAAGACGCCAATGTTTCGGATACGGTGAGCAAAATTTTCCAGGCCGGCTTGCAGCTGAGCCCGGATGGATCTGGCATTATTCAGTGTGGTTGACTCGGATCATGGGGCTGATTCTAACCAATTAATCAAAACAATTAGTCAGATACAACCTCCCCCTCCCCGCAGCCGATCTGAACACTTCCGGTTGCGGACTCTAGCTATCAGTTGGGCCATGTTTATTGGGCAATTAACACTCTACCCATGTGCGCCAATGCCACCGGCGCACCCAGTCAACCATTGCAAGCTGTACACCACACTGTTCACTGGTCCATGCTGGCCACTGATCATAGGTGCATTAACGGACACCGACATCTGCAAGCATGCACACACACTCTATCGTGAGGTTGCGCTGACAACCGGGGTCAACCAACCGCTTAGAAGCATTTATAGGTGGAAGGGTACCGCTTTTACACCACAAAACACTACACGCGCACATTTACGCATCGGCATTTTTGACATCACTTCATTCCCTTGATTTTCCGTCAAGTAAATTGTTAAGGTATGCATATTTTTTCTCCTGAACTTGTGTTTTTAACTCTACAGTAACTTCGGTGTCAGCTTTTCACTGGTCAGGCAAATTATTGAATCAAGCATGCCCATTCTCGTGGACCAGAAATATAAAGTCAAAGGTGATGAAAAGTGACCACTGTTTCCAAATCCGGGCAGCTCATGTCATTAGTCAGCAGTTCGGCCTCGAAAATCCGTTCACCTTATGTGTTGTTTGCCTAAATTTCTTTTTATGGCACTTGCATTTGCCTGCGAGCGAATGACTTGGTGCTGTTGTGAAAAGAACCGTGAATGGGCATTTTGTACATTACCTATTAAGCCATTCAGCGAAAACTGACAACCCAAAGGACTACTCAGCAATTCGAACAGTCAGATCAAGAATATCGTGAAACAGCGCTCCGGTGATTCACTGTTCATAGAGGTCTAAATAGGACTCAAAAGCGCTCGCTGAAGACACCATGGGAAAATTCTTGTTGCCACTTCATTAATTCCATGTGGCAGCAGTGTTCAGCAACATCAACATCAAAGTCAATGAAATATTGTGCATTAAAATTATAGATGTTGCATTGGACCTGCTAGTAATCGCCAAAAGCAAACCGGACTCCTACCCAGAGCGATGAATTGTGAATTGTGCACGCTTGCTGGCAACTGACCCAAACGAATCCTACATTTTATATCTAGCATCATTGCTACGTCATATAGCAATGAACTACTGTCTAAACGTTGGAACTATATTCACCCGCTCAGCTGCCACTATAGTACTGGTGCTGCGTTGGGACATTTAGTGCATTTCGAGAAGGATTCGTGATTGCTAAATACCTTGGGTCAGTTTGGATGAATTACGCAAAATCTAAGGTAAAGTTGGCAAGTCAGGATCATAAGTCAGCGGATCACCGCAGGGATAACACATTTTGCATTTTAATTTTGCATTGGTCTGAATTTGCCTAGGGTGACTGTTACAGCGCGGTTTGGCGAAGTCGAACCAACCCATACCGTTGTTAGCATCCAGTCTCATCAGCCAATTGGATTGATCTAGCAATCTTGGAAGCATTCACAGGGTGAAATCGGCTGATCAGCTCAGAAACCACATCCGACTGGAAATTACGGTTCGATTTTATTACTGCATCAGACAACTGAGCGGTACTCACGAAACAAATAGGATACTGCTTCCTGTGGCAATGGGCCATTGTGTGCAAGCGGTAACCGAAAACTCACGGAAATGTTCCATGGAAACCACGAAAAATTAGCTGACGGGGTACTTGCAACTTAGATTATTCTGTCCCAGCTATCTTTGACTGCATCCAGTCGAAGGGGCTGCTTTAGCCACTGCTCGAATACAAAGTAGGAATATCCTGATTTTAACCATGTAGCGCAGATCAGACTAGTGTGGTTTAGGACAAAAAGGAGGTCCAAAACAAAGCTGGTAACCTGGAAACTAAAAAACAGCACGAAGGTATTAGCAATGGCTAAACCAAGATGTTGCCGAAAAAAGCAAACAGACTTGTTTACTCTCGGATAGCCGATTATAAATAGTGTGGCTGTAATTTCTACTCAGTATGATTAGTAGGGAATTAGTTTTTAGGGGCTCGATTCAACTACCGGAACAAATATATCTTACTGATCACTACAGATCATGACCTTCAATAAACAATTTGGATCGATGAAAATTGCTGTCGCATCCAAATACACCAAAGTAGGATTGGTTAGGTGGCAAAGTGTTTTTCAAATCTTTAAAGTCAGTAAAGATCGTGGTAGATGTTATTCTGCTAGGGACTGTTCATGCCAAAAAGGGAAAAAGTTTACAAAGCCTATGAAAAGATTTGATAAACCACTGTTTCCCCTTTACTTATTTTATCCGGACTGCTTTCCCGCGAACAATCCCATCGCGCTTGCGAGCAAAGCTATATTGTTAGACTGGTCATAAATAAGCGGTGGAGGGTCCAACTATTCTCTCTTCACCAGCCTAGGGTTGGTGCTGCAAATGGTCGAACGCACACCAAACGTCAGTGAGGAGATAAGCCCGTGCGTACGTCGCGCATCCGGACATCAACAGTTGTGGTTGTCATCAACCGCACTGGCCGGTAGCTGAAGTGGGTCAGTGCTTCTCACGCTCATTATGTATGCAAAATTTTGATAATTGGAACAAACACAAATCAAAGTCAGTGGTGAGAAAAGTGACGAAGCAGACGAGTGCTTTTTTCACTCTTGGAGTTCCACTATTTGTTATTCCTCCAAAATTCGTATTAGCGTTGAAAACAGCGAATATTCTCATATTTTTCAGACCAAATGCTTAACAAAACGCTTTACGTGTGCTTTTCGACACCTGAATTAACTTACCATCTGAAAACACACCTGGATAGCAAGAAGCCTAACGCACTGATGATATACTTTCTGATCAGAACCTGTACACTACCAATGGAAGTGGAGCGTTAAATGTTTTACTAGAAAAAATCTAAAATTCGACCACGGGGAAGTTGGAAGTTCCACGGAGTGAAGACGTGGTACTCAATAAGTTTGTTTCTAATTTCAAATCAGATGAGAACTGGTTTATTAAAGTAACAGAATCAGCACTGATAATAGTAATAATGATGGCGATATTCGTGATACTAATAGCCACTTCCAAACGACTAACCATTTTAAAGTACACCATTCATTCGTTAAGTAGAGCAACATTGCATAGAACGGTTGGACCAAATCTTAATCGATTTTTATATCACGATACATTTGATTAGTATTTTCTCTAGAAGGTCTGTGGTTCCAGAGAGGTTTCCCCATTAGGTTTGCTTCGTTTTTAATGCAGGGACGTTAACAGTTCAAAATAAATTATTCTGCAAACGGCAAATCCCCAAAATGTGCCCACTGGAGACCAGATCAGACAGACTTTAATCATTCCGCTGTTTAGTAACAATGTAGAAGTCTGTCAAATATTCACCTTAATCAACTTTATTCTAGTGCATTTCTCGAAACCCAATTATTGTGCGGACTTTAGCTTGTCAGACACAGAAACGAGTGAACAAAGATAAGGGCGGATTAGATAAATCTACTGACTGAACTACAGGTTCATCGGTTACTTCACTGCAGTGATAATCAATGAAGGCGAACCTCTTGGACGCAAACTGTAGATGTGGCCTGGATGGGTGATCAGCCTAGCCCAACTAATACAAAAGCACAATACTGAGAGTGATCATTGAACCCAGCTAGCAGTGGGTTACAATAATGAACAGGTTTTCACCTCGACATTGCAGACACTGATTTTTACTGTCCTAATGAATTCTGATGGGTCGGTATTCCTCTGATGATTTCTCTTTTTTTTCAACAAACACTCCCAAATGATACTTAAGCGGAATTACGGGCGGTTTACTAATCATTATTGAAAAGTATGCCGATCCTCACCTCCGATTTGATGACCAAGTTTTTCCATTGACCAAACTAAGAAAACTGCTTCGGATTTGCGGTTGTATGTTGCCCACTTTGTGATCTTGCCAAATGTTTCCTTCCATGTGGCCTAAGCTTATAATAGGAATTTTGGAATAAAGGACATAAGATCACAATTCTTTTCTAATAAACAAGTAGAGAAAAATAGGAAGCTCAGTAAAGTAAGAGATTAGCGGTTCGTATAACCGTGTCAATAAAATTCCACGGTTGGTTTATTTTTTATTATCATAAAGTGCAAAGTATTCCATGTCTTTTTTTTCCCCGAGGTGGGAATCGAGCCGAATTCCCTACTTCATCACATCGCCACCAAAGCAGGTACTTGAAGAACAGATTCGAAAATGTTACGCTTTCAACAAGCTGCACTATCTACTGCTCGCAATCTTTCTAAGTTTCTTATGATGCGGTAAGACTAAATCAGATGATATTATATCTCATCAGTCTGGTGGGGTTTGCGGAAGAATGCCTATCTACGGATGATTGGTTTTTCGGGAAGGATGCATTTCATTGCTAGAATTTAGCATAATTAGTTCAATATAGGCCTGACATGCTAGCTTTATTCATTCTATAATTCAAAAACTGGAATTTCGTTTCTGAGCTGCTCAAATCATCCAGCGAATTCACCCATACGCCTACTCGGTACTTCGTCCACCCACTCAGTCAATCAAGCAGTCAGACCACTAAACAATGCAGCAAGGTAGAACCAACATAAAACATGTTTACACCACAGAATCGAGCAAAATACATAGTCACGTACGTTACCATTCCGTTCGGCAGGCATCTCGCATGCAAAAATTTATTTTTCTAGTTCCAACGGATGCGAAAATTGGAACGAACGGAGACCGTTTTCTAGACCAAACCGATCTCTATCCAGTACAGAAAAGCACTTATTCCCGATTCTTCTACCATGAACAATAATTGCATGTGGTTTTCTTTTGACGTTTTGTAAAGGGAACAGAAATAAATCATAAAAATTTATATCTTGGCTAACAATCGAGAATATTCCAGCCTACCCGAGAGGTACATTGTCACCAAATTTTTTCCTAATGATTGAAGTCCATCTCAATGTGAATATATCTTAGTCAAAGGCGCTGAGAAAACTCATGAACTAATCGGACAGTTTGGGAAAAATGTGTATACCATGTAGTATGAGAATAATAAACGTTAACCGAAATTGAGCTTTCATTAAACAGTAGCGCAATCTGGTCGGATCCTTGCTTCGCGATTCTTCACAAACAACCAGCGTGAGAAGAAACCCAAAATTTACCCCGACAAATCGGAATAACTGATCATCAGTTTGATCAACAGTGTTCTACTTTACGCTGCTGGATTGACAGCGTTGCGGTCTCGGCGGAAACGAAAAATCAGATATCAACTGTGCCTGTTCACTTGTCTTTTGCAAAAGAGATTTTAAAGACTAACGACAACTGAATGTAATGCTATTACACATGAACAATAACCGAAAAATTAGGCTGTAACTTGTGCCATCCTGCATCGATGTCGCTGTATTTGCCTTCCTAGTTAACCCTCGCTTCTGAAATACGTAATCACATACGCACACACACACACACACACAAACACACACAGCTCCCCTTCCGCTACTATTCAAACACTTCGAAACTTGTTGACAAACTGGAGAGTTCTCGGACAGTTCACTATCACGGGGTCCATTCAGTCTAAATGAACTCATAACTACGAAGCATACAAACCGTTTCTACCCCTGCCCGTACAAAATTCAGAGGAAATTGGAGTCGGTTGATCTTGACTTTCAAACAAACCGCTCATGGTTTAGGTTTTGGTAACCAATTATCCGCAATCCGCTCAAATTAGCCGTGGCGCCACTAGTGCAAAACAAAGCCTAGCAAAAGATTATCCCACGAGGAATCAGCGAATACCGACGGCCACCGTATTGTTCTTCCTGAAGGGCCGTAATCAGAATATATAGGGAATGGGTTGGCAATTTGGTACAGGGGATGGACTCTAATGACCGTTACAGATCACTTCCGGTCATTTTCGACTCACTATTTTGTACTTTGATAATGACACTAATAATAACAATAAAAAAAATCACAACACTGAAAGCTTAATGAAGCCTCGAGACAAACTCCAATTGCTGATGGTTTGCAACATCCCCCGTAGGTTGAAAAGCTGAGGGGAAAAGTCTATACGAATCCAAGCCACAGATTTCCGCGGTTGCTGCAATAATAGGTGAAATGAGTTTCATCAATATGAAACTGGATATCTTAATGGATACCCAATTTGCGTTCCGCATTCATCAAAAACATGTATGCGGATAAATCCGCATCACTTTTGTAAACGCGGTGTTGCAGAACTGAGTATATGTCAGTAGTGGGCCTGCCAACTTCGATTTTTTTCGACAAAAGCACTGCATAACTGGTTGACTACTGAATACATTTACAATTAAAACATTGAAACTTTTTAGTATTTCTCCCCTTGTTTTTGACCATAGTCATTATTCGTGTGGCTAAGCGGAGGTCTCACAACTAGTCGAGCGGGCCCGTTGATTGTCTGGAATGAATCTGAGTTTGTTCAGATAGAAGTCGGTAGGTGTGTGACCGAAGGAGTAGGGCAAAGAAAAACGTGTGAGAAACAGTTCTTTTGCTGTTCACATACAAACTAATAAGAATCAATCAGGACATTCTAAAAGTTAGGGTGTGTCACTTATAATCATTCAACTGGAGTTCGGACCAAATCTCAGCGGGATAGATAAGTGCTTTTAATAACTTCTAGCGAGGAGAATGAAACGGAGTCTCATCGTCTGACTAAATTTCATTGTCAAGGAGAGCATTTCGTATTAAATAATGTTATATTTCTTTTTTTTCAAATGGTGAACTTGACCAGTAGCGGGAAGATTTAGTAATAGACCCCTAAGGTTTAATATATACGGCATTAATTGACCTCAATGTCAACCACGCAGAGCGTAAGGTGGCAAAGCTCTGCATAAAAGCAAAAAATCCAATATGTACGAATTCACAGAACAAACGATTGATGGCAATTCTGTCGGTAGTGAAAAACGTGAAATTACCCCTGCAACAGTATCTTTTACTTTCAAAGATTCTGTTCCCGTTTTTTCCGCCGCGAACATGCAAAGAGGCAGACAGAAATTTATCCGAATGCAAAATGTTCAGTCTTAATCTGTCACGCCATGGTTTCGCGTCTGTTTTGAAATTGAGTGATGGGGAAATAAACTGATGTATGGCTTGATGAGATATTTTATTTCCGAGTCCATCACGTGACTCATTCGGCTACGGCGAGCAACCTATGCGCTCAAATTGTAGGGCTATATATAGAAACGAGGTGAAACCAAAGACATCCACCCTGAATTAAATGCATTTGATATTTGAATCAAGTCCGATTTTTTCAATGCTGTAGGCTTATCTTAGCGGATCCAGGCTCGGGATGTGTCAAAATGCAAAATAAATGAATAGTTGTAAATAACTCGTCTTCCATGCAATTGCTGGCTACTGATTCGTCGACTAATTAGCTACTTTACTCTTCACGAAAAAGCCGCTTTTCCCCAACGGAAGAATCCGATTATCTCAAACTCTTCCGATCACTTGGGATTTAGATTGGCAAAAGCTTTTTCGGGATAACTTTTCTATGTTTCTAGGTTCCGAGCGCCAATAAATGGATACGAAACTCACAAACACACCCTTCTATGTCTATTCTAATGAAAAATGAAATCAACCTTCAACATTCAGTCATACTGTCATACCTAAGAACAGGAACATGGAACTGGAATACCTCGGTGGGTTTCACCGTTGAAAATCACCGGGAAATTTCCGCTGAACAGCTGAGTGCACCAAGCCGTTAACCGATAGCTGCCCGATCTGGAGCTAAGTTTCCTGAGCCGGTAAAACATGCCCATCAGTAGGTTGGACCGCATGATTAAGGTTAATATGTTCCCAACGAAATTTCCCACAAACTTGCAAGGTCATATCAAAATATTTATTAATTATCAGTTTAGGTGGACGTAGGTGCTATGAGAAACCCATTCCGGTGAGCATTAGATCAAACTAACAACGTTGATGCTCACACGAGGAAGGAGCGAACAGCGTCATCTCAAGCACTGGTGTCTTGTCCATGGCAGAAAGGAGACTGACTGTGAGGTAGCTCAGTATTCGCTTCTGTTTACCATACTTCCCAACAGACGACTGGCAGTCAGAAAGAGGACGCTGACAAATGTGGAAGTGATCACTTCCCCTTTTCTAAAATCCAATCTGTGACAGACTTAAAACCGTCCAAGCGGCTAGTCTTCTACAGCCAGAGGCTGACGGATAAACATCCTGGGCACACGAATCACCATCCGAATACATAATCCAAACGTCAAATTTGTGAAACCAGTGACTAATCCACAAACACGAGTTTGTGCCTTCCCTTTCAACTTCTGTCATTTGTCTTACTTAACAAAATCAAAACCATTTGGACAAATAATCGTTCTGCACACCATCCTAGTAAAGGTGGTGAAAGGAACAATCCCAGGATGGCATCATCGAATTTATGCTTCCTTATATACTGTGTTCTGATACTCAGAGTTAATGTCCATTAGATTATACAAACAGGCAAAGGGATCTTGATACACTTTATACTACTTGCATCTTCACAAATATCATGTGCCTTACACAAATAATAACGACGGCGTCACGTAGAAGAATTTTTACCCAATGAAAAAAACGCACCTGTGATTGCGATCTTTGCTGACCACTGACTTGCCCCTGCCAGAATGCTTTTCTCGACAAATTCCAGCGCGCTGGTATGTTGTTTCGAGTGCACATCGGTTTGGAACACGTTGGCCACAAATTCGAACAAATCCGGACGCTCGGCCAGTCGACGTTGTATAAGGGCTCGAATGGCCCCGATAGCTGCTTCAGCTTTATCCACAGCTCCGTGACGCATCGATTTTTCTGCCGCTCCTGCAAATGTTAAAGGATGAAAACAAACGTGCTAAAAACAAACGAAAAGTTTGTCCACCGTCGGTCTGCAAATGACCCTAAGCCTAATATTGACAAAGAAGTACAAATTTTGTAGTCCTAGTTGGCTAACTTAAATCTGGAGTACAAAATTTCAAATCAGATTTACACCCCAGCATTCAAATACCGAATGATCCATCTATAAACAATGATTTCATGAAGAAAAATCGCAGACTTTATTCCTAAATGACTGTGATTAAGTAGACAGGAGCACAGAACCTGTCAAACTCGATTCGAAAGAGACGGTTGGTGAACGCGGCAAAAAATCTCGATCGAAATTAACGAAAACCCGCACTGGTCAAAAAGCCGTCCACGTCTTGGTTTGCTGTCAGTTACATTGTCTGGTTTTTTAGAACTGCCCAAACGAATTAAACAGAAAATCCTTCTACAATCTTGGCAAAACCAGTTTCATGGCCCCTTTGGTTGGCTACTGCTCTCTGTGGTTCGTGAGAATTTTCCCTGGTCAGACAACTTTTAAAGTGAATCTCAGCTTACTTATCTAACTCATCCTCGTTTGACTGGCGGCGCAGATTTCATGCACGTCGAATCATACGTGATTATGCACAGAATGACTGTGATCACCCTCTTGGTCAGTGTCACTCTCCCCTACTCAGTTTACGCTGGCTCCATTTAATCGGAATTTGCTGTTTGCAAGAATCACTGCGACCGACGAACCGTAGCAAGGATGGGTTGTGTGCATCTGAGGACTGAACGAGTAAAATCAACATGAAATAGTATAAATAAGTGAATCCTTCTAGCTATTTAACATTTGTTCGTAGGAATAGTGAGGAAAATTGAGTCAAAAGATACGTTAAGGTGTGGTTGGCTAGTTCAACTAGACAGAACACCTATCTCAAATGTAACACCCAGAGTAACCCCAAAAAGTGAACCGTAAACTGCTGGCTGTGGCGGTGCAAAATGCTTTGTAATCAAATATAGCCTGCATGCGTGGGTTCGGAACCCACCAACTTGAGATTTCCTGCTTTTGGAACAGCCGCAACATCTATCCAAAAGGTGGTAGGCAACAATTCGTTGCGGTCCTACTAGTTGCCAAGTCGAACTTATTGAGACCTCAGGTGGTTTGATGTCGCTTCACTTCTCAGGTTTATAACTGTGGCTTCCTCCGTCCTCCACCCAACTGGTGGCCTTCAGTAGCAAAGGAACATGTCCCTACGACTGCACTTGTCTGTGAAGCCTGCAGTGAAAATCTGGAATTCGTAAATCGTTATCGTTCATTTCAGAAAGACCTAAGCGAATTAGGTATGGCTATAGGCCTCAGTAAGAGTGAATGTATGTAAGGAGACCGCATCAGTGACACTGTTTTTAGAAGGAAGTCGTAAAAGCAGCGCTTCATCCAATCGCCACGTGAACAACCTAGGCAACGCAGCCAGTGAATAACTGGTCACCAGTCCAACAAGCTGGCTGCGTGTTTCACTCCTCACACTGACAGTCAACTTCCCTATCCAATAACCTCTGATTTGCGCCGTACGCTTCTTGAGGATGTGTCCCCTTGTAAATATGGCAAAAAACCAAACGATAAAACGAATATACTTACGCTGCAAGCAGTCAGCATTGAGCAGCCGTTTACACTTGTCATGACACTTTACTCCGCACTCCGTGCATCGAAGTCCCTGACGAGCCACACCCCAAAGCAAACCTTCACATTCATAACAATAGGTAGGGCTTGTCGCATTGAAAAGCTGGAAATTGTGCGGTGTGTTGCTGGAAATCGGATAAGCCAGTGCTTGGATGGTCTTTCGATACACGTGCAACTTCTTTAGTTTAAGCAAAAAAGGAACGTTGGATATGAGGGGAAAGAAAGTGTTACTGTGGGTTGAAGTGGCCAACAGAATATCGGGTTTCATCAACTTGTAGCCTACACACCAAGCAGTAGGAAATATCACTGAAAATCTTGAGGGTTTACAGTATTTCTGGAACAAACCAACAACGTGAAACTTCATACGCACTTGAGTAGGCCCAGCGTTGCAACCACCCACCATGACTCTGAGGAAATGCAAAGCCATTTAGCCCAATTTTTACGCACGTTTGCTGTCTCTTTGACCTTAATGCTGTCCCCCGATAGCAGGCCAAAAAGTGTTTCGACTTGAGAAGCATTAATATTACCAGTCGTTTCATAGCATTTTCAAAGGGCATTGGGTCAGTTCAATCCTTCCCTTCATAAAACGAATTCGCCAATTTAAAATAAACCACGATCAATCGGAATCATTTTAACTGTGTCTAACTGACTTGGTACGATTGGCGTGTTTGGTCGTCTCAAGCCGGCTAAATTCAGACGGGCATTGATTCGTTGTCGGCCGTTTGGCAAAGTTTGGAATTGAATTCGGAAGGGTTCTCCGATCACACAAAACAATAAATCAAGATAGCTCAGTGAATTCGACAAAAAATGACTTTGGTCGAATCCAGAAAATCAGAAAAATTGCAAAAACTCCGTTAACTTTGAAAATATTTCGTTGCAAACCTTGGAGTCATAGAGAACAAATCATTTTGTAGACTTTCATCAAGGTCCTCAGAGTGAGCGTAAACTTTTAAAAAATCAGCGTTTTACTTTGTGTTGTTGATCGAAAGCTGATGCGAATATTTGCATTAATGAAACGAAGGCTGAAAGTTTACTGGAAGATCTTGTGGAGTTTATCGTTTCTGGGATTGAGTCACCAGAATAGTCCAAAAAGCAACGAAACCACTGAGTCCGGCCTCCCATCGAATTTTATCGCCTCCGATTTTCGGTATCATTGAGGCCAAACGCCAGGTTAACCGTGTTTTGCATTTTCATCTCCAGGTCACCGGTTGTTTGATAACTTACCGCTTTCGGTCCTTCAAAACGAGGGCAAATACAAAATGTCCGCTAGTTTAAGAGTATGATACTTGTGATTTTCTACATAGCTTGGCTCTTAAATGACACTGGGCCTTCAAAGTGCGTGGGATTTGATTCTCAAGTGCCCCGCAAGTTTCGCAACCTAGTGCATTTCACTTTCAAACTACAGGATATACTGCGGGACCCTTCCAAGAAAAAAGTTCTGCGGGATCATCCACAGGACTTATCCAGGCTCGCTCTGAAGATAGGAAGTAAAATTAGAATTTATGGACCCATATTGCTACCAAACTTATACGACTGGATGTGGACAGTTTTATGTGACTGTGGCAGCTTTCCCGGATCGCCTCAGTAAACCGGCTAGGTTACACATCAGTGATCCAACTGCACCCCTATAGATCCTATCTGATTTTACAACGATTTCACAAATATATTTGAAAGCCATCAGCCAATGCATTTTAAAAAGTCACAGTCACATCCCGTGTTCAGTACCCATGAGGATGCTTTTGTGACGTAATTTAGGGAAATTTTGTGCGCGGATAGGCCTAAGTACATAGCAGGATCTAAATTCGGATTCTAAACGGTTGACAGTGCCCAAGGCAATTTATGAGTTCCTCTCAACGAGGAGACATTGTAAGCTTAATCAGAGTCCTATTATATTCGCATAGAGTAATTGAGAACGTTCGGAAGAGTTTACTTGAGTAAAAATGAGCACGAACCGTCGTAAGAGACACTCAAGCTAAGGGCCGTTCAAGCGACTGCAGAGAGCCGAAAAATTTACCCATTTGTCTTCCCCTTCTCCGAGGTTTGCTGGCAGACAGCTTTCAAACAGAGCTGTATTCCTGCAACACACCATTCCTCAGTATGCAAACTGATGGACTAAACTAATCAATGAAACAAAAACCAGCTTTGATGTTTAGAGTATTATTATGGTGAATGTTGGTCAAACGTCACTTTGTTCACGTTGTGATCTGAACCCTTCAGATGCCGCTGGGACGAAGTGCACCCGTCCAAAACACGATAAAAGAGCATGTATTTTTATTAATGAAGTAAATCCGTTTGTCTTACAAAAGGACCTTCAGGCATTAGAGAGGATGAAGTTTCTTTTTAACCTCAGCCCCTGTCAGGGGACTATCAGCCACAGGTTACACATGAAAGATGGCAGTACCGGGTGCAGCAGAGGCATAAATCAGTAGAACTTTCAAGGTATCGTATTTTTTCGTTGATTAACTGAATCTTTTTTACCTCGCAACTACTTGTGGTTTAAGAGAATCGATTGACGGGAAACCATTTCGTACACAATAACTGGAAATACAATAATGAGCAGCCTACTGAGCATAGCATTATAAGATGCAAATTCAAGTAATAGAAAAATAAATTTGTGACGATGGTTCTAAATCATTTTCACTCAATAACTTTTCATCTTTGGTTTCTATCAACATTTACCAGCCCTTTAGGGATTTCTAATTTCTTCTGTCTCATTATTTCACTTTGTCATGCGAAAGGGGAAAACAACTTTTTTTCGGCCAAGTCAGACGAACTGACGGGATTACACTATGTTCTGTTCATAAAAAGCTATATAGGCTAACCTATACTCGCTTTTCTCAAGTGTCAACTCAATAGCCTACAAACACGACATCCTAGTAAATGTCGCTGTGTTTCTCAATCGATGTCCTGGAAAGGAAGACAGTTCACTCCACACAATAATCAAATACAATTGCTATCCAATGGAACTTACTTATCTTCACTAAGAACAAAACCCGAAAAGATGAAAAAACCTAAATACATCGTCAGGCTGGCCTCCAAATGACCTCATATACCCAATGATTTGAGCCATAAAAGCATTTCAGCCGTAAACTTCTCATTTCCAGTCAAACAGCTTAATGACTCTAGGGCTAGTTGAGTGACTTTCCTCAACAGACATGAATCTAGCTCGCTACCAAGTTGTTCCTTACCTTTTGTACGTCAGTTCGTCTGAAGCCACCGTGTCAATTGCATTGGCTGATGATACGTGTGAATATCACAATGCATGGCAGAACATAGTCAAATCAGTTGGGAAATCGATATTCCTAAACACTTTCAACGCCTTTCTTGAATAGAAACCTAGAAATTTCGCTTACAAACCAAGCAAAAACAACCAAACACAACCACTTAAGCACAACTAATCATCCTTTAAATCCTTTTTGGGTTTTGGCGATCCCATTCTGTCTGCTTAGATCAAAAATTTTGCCCTAGTTGTGTCGACCTTGGGGGAGAACCAGGGGCCTGATTCCAAAACATACAAAATCTGTGATCGCTGCACTCACGGCAAAATATTAAAAACAACACCAAAGTCCACATCAGTTCTTGGAGCCTATTTTCGGACAGCTTTGCATCCTCGTTAAGTAGGCGGTTTCACATTTCCTCATTCCCATCCCACTACACTCTCTGGCATATATACGCCGTCGGAAATTTGTAATTTTCCATCTATAGAGCAGGATCTGTGCTTCATACTTTCGTACTTGCAGCGCCGAATTTTCGAATGCATTCACTGAATATTGTAACTTGTCTGCAGCCAACTATATTCCAGTTTCCATTTTATTTGTAAAAGTATGTAACTATTCACTTGTTTTCTCAAACCATACACCTGAAATGCCTTTAATGGAAAAGGGGAATAGAATAAAAAGCAAGACATACCAGTTCCTGGTCGGTCAGCGAGGTCCAATTTGCCAGACTGGCCGGCAGGGCAGTGAGAGTCCGCTTCTGAGCCATGGTCTGAAACAGAGTTAGTCCACCACGAAATACAGGAAGGTTTGCAGCTCGGAAAAGGATTGGGAATAATCTTTAGACGCGTTCAGTTTGCACCAGTAATTGCTCCCTTATCTGTTAGGTGTTCGCAGTTCCTCATTGCAGCATAAACAAAAGCTTTCGGAACAAAACGCGTGACTATTTTTTTATTTTTGATTCCTCACGGTGAGCACAAAGATTCCCTAAATTTTGGGTGTCGAAATGGTATATGAATAGCGCTGACCAACTCACAGAAATAACGGACGTTGTTCTCATAAGGACTCTCAAAGTTCAAAACATGTGTTGCACTATGAATCACTTTTCAGGTTTCATTTAACATCAGTCCGCAATATATTTGTATGCATACAAGTGGTAGTATAAAAATATTTAAAAAACAGGAAAATCACAACTACTGTTGGCCGCAAAATGGCTGGGTGAAGTTAAAAATGTATCAGATAACGAGCTTCATCCGTGAACCGATTTTGGTATTTTCGTTTTAAATGTGGTCCTCTGGCCAACAGACGACGCCTAGCAATGCGTAAAACGAAAGAGGAACGTGCACGTTGCATTTAGAGATGAATAAGCGGTTTGCAGGTTATGACATAACTGAAATGGAGATGTTTATGACCTGCAATCAAATCGTCAACATTCAATGCAAAGTGATGCAAAATGTTTCTAAAGTTGCGATCCAACTTACTATCGAGCAGCAATGCCTGGCACGTCATTAAAGACCATATATGGTTGTTTTAATAACAGCTTGTATCCATTAGACGATAACTCCAATGCGTAGAACAGCAAAACCTCTATGTTATCCATCACATTCATCATTCGTCCCCTGAGATCGGAAATTGCTGGCTCGCAACAGTCAACATCCAACAGCTAAATACTACAAATGGTGGATAGAAATTAATTCCATACGTACCATTAACTCCTATCTAATCATAGGGTGACCACAGAATCACTGCAAAGCTTTTTCATCCATCCTCTCCGGGATCTTTACTATGCTCCGTTTAACACCTAAGTCCGACCACCCAATAGTAATGCTTGAGTTGACATTTAATAGTGACTAATTCTTTTCAGATCCTTTCAGGATATATTTGTCTCCACTACCGTTAAGCAATCACTTAGTGGTAAGAACCACCGGTTATACGCGCTCACTGAATTCCAACTCAAAAGTGATTCCGGGGCCGAACATCAGGACCATTAAGTTAAACAAGTCGATTTTCAAAGGATCATGAATCACAAACATTACATGACATATAGCGTCCTTCGCCGTCACTGGATTTTACAGGTCACAAAAGTTCACAAATTAGATGGAAATCACAGTATAGAAAGTCTCCCTAAGACTATCTTCTAATCATATGTGAATACTGATCATCAGTTTGAGCTCGAGACGCGAGGACGGATGCGGCCATTATGGGGTTGAACTTAGGTGGCCCGTTGAAAACCGACCTGGTTAGATTAGCGACTGCACAGTCCAAACCACAAATAATTCGTTCAGAGTTCACGTCGCAGTTTGGGCTTGATGTGTGCACACTGCCGGCAATCCCTTAAGGATCCTATGCAGTCCTTGCATGGTTTTCAGTGGCTGTCTGTGTGTTGATGCTGCGCGGTGAACCATTTGTAAATCACACTGATCTATTGGCCTATTAACATGGTCACCAGGAGAAGGAAATGCGCAAGTAACAAATTTTACACGAAAAAACCAACCTTAGGAACACATCTGATTCATGCAGTTCCTGTTCCGTTTGAAGTATAACACTGTGTGCTGAACCGGCTTACTTTGAACGTGTTATGCAAATTACCTGTTACCTAGGTAATGCTTTCACACTGAACCCAGCGGACCTCTAATAGCAACAAAGTATGATCAGCAACAACTTATAATTGCCTAGCATTTCTTGACTTTTTGTGATTAGAACTTTCGCGCGTCTCCCTCAAATTTTGCTGAAACCTGATTCCCCAATCCTGGCATAAAAGCACCCGGAATTTTTCCGAACAGTCAGGACTCCGGAAGCGGTGACGAAATCAATACCGAAGAATGAAATCAGTTCAGTAATATCACACTATAAGCGTTTCAGATGTACACTCACAATGAATTTCCTTTAACTGAAAGGCAGGCAATGTCGATAAAAATGAGACTAATCTACCACATAAATCTCGAGCAATCTAGACAAATATGACATAAAATACCGGTTATCAGATGAGGCTAATTGTATTTACGTTATTCAGACATGCCAGTAAGGATTTTATTAGAAGCTAGGATGTCACTCTAGTGGGAAAACAGATTGTATATCACAGCTAAAAACTTTTTCCATAAAATCCCCATTGTGAAAAGTTTTTAAATCCAGCGTAATGTAAACCTACGCGTGGATCCAAAACAAGCAGTTTTAAACGCTGAACTAGGAAGCCACGTCGAACAGTATTGGGATTCTGCACTTCAGAACAGTTGGTCAGCTGCCCCAAGACTTATAAGCGTAGGGCATTGGCCACAGTAAAGCATTTCACACTTTGAATATCACAGTCACCATTAGTTCCCCGTGAACTAACTAGCACCCACTTATTTATCTTTACCGACAGGGTGCATCGTACAAGTGCACCGGAAGTAGATCAGCAGGAGCCACTTTCTGTGGATTGTCTTTAGTTCCGTCCAGGATTAGTGTCAGTGCTGAAGAGAACTTGCTGGTTTTAATAGAAAAGGACAATTTTCATCACAGCATTTTGAAGAAATGAGAAAATCACCCAAATGTTTCCAAATGAACGCTGAGAATAACACAGCAGCGGACCAGGTGTCCTCAAATCCCAGTCTTTGTCAGCCACACTTAATTGGATCGAATGACATAATTGTGAACTGCCGGAAACGAATTTGTTCGTCTGCGTGTGTAATCGAGAAGAATACCAAGGTAGTTAATTCCAAACAGTCAACAATCAAGTAAATTCAAACAGGCACTTTCTTAAATGTACTTCAAATCACAGTGTTTAGTTTGGGATTTTCATAAAGAATTATTCATGAAATTTCAAACATTTTCATGTTTTTCCTGCCTTACAAACCTTCCGGAAGCTTGACAGATCGTGTCCACATGGCCAATATATTGATCGGTCCATGTGCATTTTCCATTTATTTTGGTGCAAATTGGCACATTAATCCCAAAATTCTATGCCACGACGACTGAGCGCATTTATTACTGACACGAATTCGCACATTCATCTGAGTTAATGCGGCCTAAAACCACTTAAAAATAAACCTATTTATGTAAACAATGTTTTATCTCTGTCCAACTCCCTATTTCTAAGGGCTGATGACCACTTTTTGGAGGCCACGAATGGGACAACTAAAAATGACCCTTTTCGATCGGTGTTCTGACCTGATTATTCCCCCCGGTCGATGTGGCCCGCTCCAATGTTTTCCGATTAAGGTCGTACAAGTTAGCCGATAGAGGTTGGCATGAGACAACAATAAAGCAACCATTCAGAAGTGTTCTCATCAGCTGGGCGAATAGTTGGAGAATAACATTAGTCCATCAAACAGTGACAACCGGACTGGGATAGCCTGGACGATGGCGTAAATAATTTCCACTGGGGAAGTGTCTCATGCTAATGAGTTCGTAGTAGTCAAATGGATTTTCCGAAAGATAAAAGTGAGCACTTACTTGGAGCACCTGGAAAGGAACGGATACAAATAAACAATGAATCCACTTGTACTTACAAGGTGTCATATTGTCAAAGTAGGATCAACAGAATTTTTAGGCAGACAAAAGCAGACAAGTAACATTTCAGACAAACCACTACGTTCACATGAAAAAATTGACTAACAGTAAAAGCTATTTACTGATCAACGGTTAAACTGACATTTTGTGATCTACTGTCAACTTTATGTGCCCTAAACACGACCAGAGGTGAACAAGTATTGTTTGGGGGCTAAAGTTAGTTCTAATTGAAAGTAATTGCCCACTGGCTAAGCGTACTGACAAAGGCCAGTCAGGGAACCCGGTGATTTCTTTTCGCTTCGAATTCCTCCAAATATGATAGACAAACTTCATATATCGCATAATCGCGTTCACGTTTTTTGTCCACCTTCCTATTTCGATACTGGAACTTTCTGTTGCGATTTTTCTTGCTGCGACTTCGCGCGTGTAGCACGATACCCGAGGTAGTCCTTCGAAAGTTTCCGTTTCATTATTGAAACTATTTTGTCTTTGGTCTTCCGTTCAAGTAAATGAGCTCAAAATGTTTCTGTATGACATTTTTAGAAATAAACCAAAGTAAATCCCCATTCTGAACTTATAACTCTTTTAACAATTTTACCAAGTAGCCACTGCTGTCTACCCGTTGAAATTGAAGTGAACTACATGGTGGTCAGTGAATGAATCACATTTAAAAATAGTTTCGTTTAATCCAGGTTTTCAAAACCTTGAATTTCTCAGTTATTTTAGTGAACCAGGGAGATGGTTTAGGCACTACTTCTCAGGGAGGATAAGATGTCTCTGTCCTACTCCATCCGGGGGTTACATCGCCTCTCATTTTGGCTGCCAATACAAGGCGAACCGAGTGACGATTCACGTTCCACTAAACGGTAGAAGTGATAAAACTATCTTATCCAGTTTTACACAAAAAAACGAAATCAGGCTTTACGATTTCCAGTTATTCCGAGTGTCGAAGTTTGATCGAGGGCCACTATGCACATTCACTCACCAGATCGCTGACCATCGGTATTGCACGCTTGCCCCATTGCTGTTGTTCCGGAGCACTTTCGATCGATTTGTAGAAACTGATGCGTTGGAAGATTGAAACGAAATCAGATTAGATATACCTTTTAAGACTGAGAAACCATGAGATCTCGTCAAAGTTAAATGTGTTATTGTGTTTAAAATGTGTCAACGTTAAATAAGGAAAGTATCTAGAAGATGGTTTTAAATGCTTTCGTTTGTCAGCCACCAAATACTGACGATGGGCTGAAATCGCAAATGCTCTGAAATTTTTACTAACACAAGTGAGTAGGTCAAGTGAAAGTTCCTCCATAGTACAAGATACAAAAAGGAATGCAAAAAATTAGGGTCACATTAAATATGCAAGATCATCGAACTCGAATATTCTGTAACCAGGTGATTATCGCGGACAGAGGTGATACCAGTAGGGTGTGAAGATAAAAGCGAATTTGCAGCTCTCTCCGCCGAGCATATTAGTTCTTGATAATGCATCAGTATTACTCTGACTATGGCCAGGAAGCGACGTATGCAGAACTATGCACGCATATATCCCTAACTGAAATGTACATTGGCCATCCAGAGCGCCAGATCTCACCCGAAGGGTACGTGCATCATTCAAGCTTCCACTGGTTTTGAAAAGTTTGTGGGATCCTGATATCGTCCTACTTTCATAGTGGTAAACCTATTCAATGGATTTGAAAATTTGTTAGTCTCAACTCAGACTTCTCGTTTTCATTGGACCTTGATCGCTGCGCTTGAGTTTTAGATCGCAAACTTATCATCACCAGTCAAGGTGACATCGCACATACACTGATGGTGTCACCTCGACGGCTGATGAAAATCTAGAGGTCAGCAGATGATGGAGCAACGTGGAACGAGAAAGTATACAGCGAATTTAGGTAAATTAGGTGTCTCACGTCTTGTTGATTGAGGTCCGAAAGACTCGTCAGCTATCTGGCCGGAGACACTGAAGGATTTGGCAGTAAACCGCGAACAGTGGTGATCGTGTTGCCATTTTCTATCGAATCAGTGATTGAAAACACGTGCGTTTGTACAGTTGGACTGTGTTCCGTATGTTGGCTGCAGTCGCATCTTATCCTTTCCCACCTGCGTAGGTCCACACCATGTCCCCCTTGAGTATTCACTCTTTTTATAGAAACATGTAACTTTAGAGAAAACGCAGAGGTCAGTGAGGCTTGCCTTGCTGTTTAACGTTGAACGATGATGATGATGATGATGATGATGATGAAACGTTTGCAATCCAAACGTCAAATTCAGCGATCAGAACCCGATGATAGACCTTTTAATCAAAGGCCCGATGTTGGATCTCTTGAGGTGACTGTGTACTTCAGAGTAACGGGTGATATCAAATCATCGGACGGATCACGGATCACAGTGGATAATCGATCACATAAGATTAAGGGATACAAGTGTTATGTGATGACTTCAGTGTAGTTTTCCCTTTGTTTTCTCCCATAATGTCCTTATTTTCAGCCTCGGCACTTGATCGTCATCCGAATTTCTGCGAAATACATGTTGCGAAAATAATTTCTAGGCTTGTTAAGCACAGTCATTTCTCGACAAACCGACAAATGCATCATTTAACTATGAGTACATTTCGACTATTCACAAAGGGCTACTGGATTCCTGTTTGTTCTCAAAACTTCTAAAGATTTTCGACAGGTGCAAAACAGTGACCATCACATGACCCGATCAGCAGCAGCTCACATGATCAGCTACAAAAGCCAATTGTCTTGACTTTTTAACTGAGCAAATTTTGATTACGCCCAGTTCAGTCCGAATAAGCTATTCCCCCAACTCATTCAACCAGTTCCCGTTCACACCTATGGCTGACGATAGCAACCGAAGATAAACCGCCAAACTCGACACCATAGTTTACAATCACTAATAATTAGACTTCATAAATTCATATAAAACACGGGATTTACGCATATAAACGAACTAAAGAATCTCTCGAACTGGTTCCATTTCCTTCCGTGAGCAAGCGCCACTCTTTTTTAGATTCGGTCTAATCTGTTGCTAAAACCGATTAGTCGAAAGCGAGTGACCATGGCAACGAGAAACTTGTGCGGCAAACGAGGCACACAAACAAACACGAACTATCAGGCAATCTATGTAATTCACAGGCAGTTAGGCAAACGTGCGGTTAGGTTAAACAGATAACCCGAATAAAATGACTGTTTTGTGCATTGACTGATATTCAACGAACTTATCATTCAGTTCACGGTAGAGTTAATCGACCACACTCAACAAATCACTGGTTCAATGGCTACGAAAAATCGGCGCGAAGCATTTGGACTTGTAGTTGGAAAGTCGTCTCAACTCTTGTCGGTACACGACCATTCCCAGCAAGCTACCTAGTTCTGGTTGGAACAAATGAAGCAAATAATACTCTTGCTGTCGCACGCATTTAAATGGAAACACTTATTAGTAAGCAAACCTCAAATTTTTATTAGAATCTCATATGAATCGTTTGGAGCGTGAATGGATGGTAAGTCCATTTAAGAGTCACATGGTGATTCATGAGAGGATTTTCGTTGGTCAGGCAAGTCCAGCGTTCAGAAAGGGGACACAATTCTCGAAAGTATTGGTTTTTCTTCTCAGTAGTATATTTCACACACGGATGGATGAACACAATTTACCCGGAAGCACACGACCGCTGTCTTAATCAGCTGTTAGCGCTCAACGGGTAAAGTTTCGCCCAGTTAAACTAAAAGCATTTTCACGTCTCAGTAACAGATTGGAATGAATTAAATTTCTCTGAACGGAAAGATACAATGCCAACAGCGTTTTTCACTTACCCCAGTGCTGCAGCAGCATCTCGCTCGTTCCTTCGCTATAACAAAAGAGGAATGAACAAATGCGATCTTAGGGACAAAATAAAAAGTGTGACAACCATACATATGAAAGCAGATGGAGTTGAAGTCACTTTCTGCAAGCACTGACAAGCAGATTTCCCAAAATCTACTCGTTGTAACGTTAGACAAAGCAGACTATTTCTTTTTGTCACAAGCACTGGGAATGAATCGATTTATCAAGGGATGGAGCATCAGAATTGCATGCCAGGACTTTCATAATTTTCGGTTACTTGATCCAGAAACAGTCATTTAAAGCAGACGAAGTTGAAAGCTTTTAATTGCTTGTTTTATTTTACGCAGTTACAAATAATTCTTTGGGCGTTTGAACCTGTTTCATGCGACAGGTAGACGAGAACTTTGAAAAAAAGGAGTTTCAGGAACTGTCTTCTTCTGGTAACTGTTTCGCGGAGTGTAGAAGTGAAAGTGAAACAACCGATTAAACAGTATGTAAAGACCAAAAGAGCAGCAAGTAGTCGATAAGTCAGCTGCAACAGCAGCACCGATATACCTGTGATCCGGTATGATAAAAACAGCAAAACTTTCATCCCTGTTCACACTTGTGCCATCTGCATAAAAGAAACGTGGCTGAACCTGGACATCATTGATTCACTCGTGTCGATAGATAGGTTGAGATCCCACCGGCAGTACAGAGTTCCGAATAATAAGACGACTGGAGGCGGTGTTGCCACATACATGGTCTGGCAAATCCGAAAGTGTTTATACGTACTCGCTAAACGGAGTTGACTGTCTCGTAACACAGTGTCATCCTAGGTTCTCTCGCCATATCATCACTGTTATAACAACTAGCACTTATTTTTCCTCTTTCTGAGGATAATCTGCATAGTATTGTAGATGATTTTAATCATACATCTACCCTACCACTGACTGTGTTTCATTTGACTGATCTCGGCGTTTCTCCCACCAGAGTCGGTTCAATTTTAGATAGAGTTATTACCAACCACCCTGATTTATTTTGCCTGAAACTGCGTGCTTCACGTTTAAGTGGCGATCATTGTCTTCTTCTGTTGAGGCCCAGGACAGCTTTGCATTCCTTCAGGTGAACAAATCAAATCCGAGTTCGACTCCGTAACCTTTCTCAAAACAATCTTATTCTTCGAAAATCCCTTTCACCTGTTTCTCTTTTGAATCTACGCTCAATGACAATGTCAAACTTATCACAGAGACAGCCAACACAATTTTTGATAGCTGCTGTCCCTTAGAAACACTATTCATCTCAAATGGTCGTATCTCTAGCCATAAATTGGAATCTCTAAGAAGACGCTAGGAGTACTTCTACAAATCCCGTAACAACTCCCCAACATAATAAAAACTGAAATCAAACGCATAGACGCTATATTCGCCGACTAACTCCTGAGTGGTAACAACAACCAATTCCTATGAAAAGGCAGTCGGCTGTTGTGTGGAGAGAAAAAGAATCATGTGAAATGTTCTGCGGATGTGGACAGCAACAATCAAACTTTCATCCATCCTTCTACTTATACCCCGATCATATTTGGACAGGAGGATGATATGAGAGCTACAGGTTTTTCTAGAGAAAAGGTGCTCGGGCTTCTGCGCACCACGAAAATTACTACAGGGGTTGGCCCTAGCAGTCGATCTTCAGCTCTTTTAAAGCATGGTGCTGTGCCTCCGACGGATGCATTTATTTCTCTGATTAACTCATCATTATTCTCGTCTTCTACCTCTGACTGTTAGAGACCTGTCACTATTGTTCCCTTCCCTAAATATAGCAGTTCGACTGCATTAGCAAAACGCCCTCACCCCATCGGCTTAACATCTTTTGATATTAAACTGACGGAGCGCGCTATACTTAAGCGCCTGCGTTCTTCTATGTATCCTCCTGACGACCCTTTTCAGTTTACCTATAAATCCAGTAGATTCACTTTGGACGTTGTCGCCTCCCTCATTCACAACATTTGTAAGTCCTTAAACGCATCAGTGAAATCTGTGTGTTGCGCCTTCCTGGACTATTCGTCGGCATTTGACTCAGTCCCAAGATCTCTTCTACTTCACAAACTGCAAACATTTGGTTGTCCCACGTTTTTATTAGCATGGTCGTCTGATTACTTTACTAGCTGAACCCAGTGCATATGAATGGACGGTAAAACTTCAAAACCGTTCATTAACAACTCAGGGGTGCTACAGTTTCACCGTTTCTCTTCTCTACTTACATCAGCGACTTGTCAACCAGCACCCCCTTTCATCTGTTTAAGTAAGTTGATGATGTTGCCCTCTTTCAAGCCGTTTCGAATAACGATGATTTTCAAAGTTTTCCCAACATCCTATCCTCTGTTTACGATTTCTCTGCACGAGCTGGTTTCGATCTCAACACACGTAAATGTTTCGAATGTCTGTTCTCTCTCCCTCGGTCGGCCTAGCCATGAGAAACATGTTCCGTCAACTCAAACATTACTTGACAGGGCTAGTTCTGTGAAATATCTAGGAGTAACTATTGATAAAATCTGAATTGGACTTCTGCCATTTTTACTTAAGCAAAGATTCTCCGACGGTTGTCACTCTAACTCGGGAAGCTTCGACACTACAAGGTGAAACAAAGCACCATCTCCTGTTTTGTATATCAAGGTGTTTTTCCAATCCTTCTTTATTGTTATCCTGTTATTTTTTCAGGTTTAATATTAAAGGACTAAAATTATTCGCCGGGGGCGATCAGTTGTTAGTCACACCAGTAACTGGGTTACCCTTCAATCTATATAATCAGCACTTATCAGTACGTCAGAAATTTCCTCACAAAATACTTTCAAATTTCATGCATCCTCTGTACAACGATCTTTCAAAGTGTCGCTCTCATATTTCTACACGGTTTGCTTTCCGTTCTATACTCTCTAGAATCAATATTTAAGGGAACTCCGCTGTCCTATATTTAGCACGCATTTTGAAAAACGGTGACCATATTCGACTTTAATTCCTGAGCAACATATTATAATGCGATCTGATTATTCCTCGATGAGTCTCTTTTCAAATTTTTTAGAAAGCAGTGAGTGTAACCTTTTTCTATTTTTATTTTCACCCCGAACGATTTTTGACTCAAGTGTGACTTTATTTTTTGAACGCAAAAGTTCGTTCAATACAAATATCCAATCCGAAATTGGACTGAAAGATTGAGTTCGCCGCTTGGGTAATTAGTAGTAAAAAATATTGACAAATTCATTTTGTTGTTTTGCTAATTCTGTTTCACCTGGAAAGTAAATTGTGTTTGAGGTATGACGGAAGTCATGGTAACTGATTACGAGGATTGCGGTTTGAACCTTTTCCTGCATGTAGTTTCACGCCTACCACGCAATGGATTATCAGCGGCTACTCCGGGGGGATAGATAACTCCAAACCAAACGATATGGACCGAACGAGGTTCGGAGTGCATCAGGAAGTCTATGCGCCTTGTGATGAACCAATGTATGCAATTGTTCAAAAGTCAGTAACAGCGTTGCTGGTTTCGGCTATCTTGGATAGTTTTCCTAAAGGCAGGGTTTACGGTCAAATTACCCCGGGGTATCACAAGATTATTTGTGTGTGTTTGTGTGTGTGCCGATTGTGTTACCCATTCACGGGTGGTTGAGTCTACGCGTGTTCATGTATGCGTCCGTGTGTATGAGACTGTGTGGATGCACAGGCGATAGCTTTTAGTCTAGTCGTACCGAAAACGCAGTGTTGCTAAATTTTGTAAAATTGTATGCATGCAGTCACAGACTAGTGATATTGTAACTAGGATTGCAGCTAGTGAATTATGGATTTCGGTCATGACCCTCAAAAAGGCGAATTTTTCAAATCATTTAGCATGCACAAGCGGCTACTCGTATAATGATGCCGACCAAGAACAATGCGATAAATCGACGTGTAAATCCTTTACCTAGTTGGTAACGTCGACCTTGTTAAAAGTGGTAGCATAAAACAGGGTGTTTGCACATGGATGACCGTATCTATTGACCTAGTGTCATCAGACTCACATAGAGAAGACGAAATCACCTATGAAGAGAATTTTTGTGTACACAGAAGTCGTGTCTGGCAAGTGGTAACATTCAGTGGACTACTTCTTCACCTTTCCCAAGGAAACACCATGGTTTCAAAATCCAGAATTAATTCTTTGGGAAGCAATAAACTTAGGCTTATATCTTTTCCAACTCAAGCTCTAGCTTTTGGCTATTCCAAGTCGTTACTGATGGCCATTTTATTTTGGACGCAGTACTGTTAGACTAGAGGTCACTGCCAACACAAACAGGCGACATGTATCATAAGATATATTACCTTAATAGTAGCTACTAAGCCCAGTCTAATTCAGCTCAATAAATAATTCATCCATTCACAATTGACGTCCTCATATTCAAGCGGAAAAATGTAACAATTCCAGTTTGTCTGTATCAACCAAGTTGCATATACCTATCACTGGTTATGGGGACTATACGCATAAATACATACATTTACACCGATACACATACACCATAATGGAGCTACAACGTCCAAGAGTGTGTTTGTTCATAGTATATACCAGACACTTTGTTTCATGGTACTGGACTCAATCGATAAGGCTTAACGAGGAAACTTTGAATTATTAACCACCGATAATATTTTCAATAGTAAAAACAAAGCATGAACTAGGGCTGTGTTCAAAAACCAGTGCACAAGCAGCCAAAAGTTGTTCCCCACTCCACCACCGTAATGTACCACACCGTCGGGAGGGCTTAAATGTGTTCCCTTCTGAGGTAGTTCGCTTATAGGAAAGATTTTCAGCGGGAACAAGCTGTTGGCCAGTAAGACTATTCGTTAAAGGGGAAAAGTGACCACTGTTCGACAGAGTACAGTACGGGTGCAGCACTGGCACATCTATACTGAATGAAACGCAGAAATACACTTCCTTTTCTCAATCAAGTTCATTACGTCGTGATTTCAAACTAGTTTGTATTATCAGGCCAAGATCATGTTAAAGTCAAATTCATCAATAGAATTAGCAGATGGTGAACTGCTGGCGTTATTATCGGTAGGAATGCCCAACTGTGACTTCCATGTTCAACTTCAAGCCTCTACATCTGCCCAAATTTGTTACCGCAAACATCCTACGTTCACAGTTTATCTATGAAAATATGCGACGATAGTGTCTAGCATATACCGGACTTTTAAGAAGAGTCACATGCAGGTGACCAGTTGCACATCGTGGTAATTAAACTAACTGCGGAGTGCGAACAATTTGATCGAGAAAATTTATTAGGCGCTCAATAGGCAATACCCTCTCTACGCAGAATACTTCACAACTTATTTCATCAAAAAGCCTTCTTTGAAGTGTCAACAGAAAGTGTGTTCTACTGCTACCCGGTTGAACTGCTTTCTCGTGAAACGAAAGATTAAAAAACAGACGACCATAATAACCAACAGTTAAACTTTTCCCGGTTCTGCAATATGAAACCAGATGGAACACTCGATGCAAGCACGAGAATGGGCAAATCTTACGGATTAGCTACTGTCAGATTGATTCACACCTCACGTCTTTTTATTCACCTACGTCTATCACGCAAGTGTTTCACGAGAACTAGGCTGGAACACACGTTTGTTGACAGTCGCACCAAAAGACACGACTGCACACGCACAGCGGACCGTAAGCTGGGCGATGCATTTCAACGTTTCACTGAATCTACCAACGAGGCCGAATTGGCGCGAATTACGTGGATGAGCAGAAGACACCGGAGAAAGTATTACCGTTTCGGAAAGTGCGTTTGTTAGTGAATCCACGATTTCGTGTGTGTCTACGATTAGTATCTGGGCGTGCGCTCAGTGCTCCAAGAGCACAAGAGATCAATCACAGTGAGATTAAGCCAAACTCAATCGCCTTTATTGTCGTCAATAGTAAAATCACGGTTACAGTCCAAGAATACCATGACTGACTCGATTAATGACAAAAAGGGCATTGCTTTCACCAACTGAAGCGTACAAGCAAGTGAACCATAAACGCATTGGCGGTGTGAGTCACATGTATCTCGTTGACTGAACAGACAGTACGGGAAAATGACTGCGTTTTGCCAGAATTTATGGCAAATCAGCAGGTGTCCCATGACCTGCGGTTTGGAGTGGCTCATTCAGAAGAAAGCTTTCTTCGGAAATCAGTAACCGTGCTGTGTCGCAGGATCCTTGCCCAGATGTCAGTGGAAGTGGTATCAATTTGATGACCTCGTTCTTAGATAAGTAGACATTAACGGATATGTAATCTGAATTTTTCCTTGCTAATTAGGAATGGAGATTAGAGGCATGATTTGCCGCTACGGTAAATTATTGATTTTTCCGTGCCTATAATTTCAACTTGAATCTAACTATTGCTTGCAATGAAAAATGGGTAAATTTCCGTGTATGAGTTCGGCTAAAACCAAATTTATCTGGAGAATGGGATTCTTTATTGTTCACAATGGAATTTTTACTAGTAGCAATTTTTCTATCACATGAAACTGATACATGGATGAGGAGGTCCATTATGAGTCAACGGGTCAAATGAAATATGCAAGTGGAATCAAACAGTGGTTGGAAATGAGGAAACAGTAACCTGGTTTCAACAGCATGGCGTGGATTTGAATGAACAGAAACTTGCCATCTTGTCTTGAAAATCTGTTTCATCAGCAGGGCAATAAGCGGACGCTTGCTGGTGAGAGGTGGGAAAACATTCTCGCACGAATGGTCGATCTTTCCGCCACCGGGGCCTTAAAAGTAAGAAGTGATTATCACAAGCGGTCTACTTGGTTTGATTTACACATTCTAATTCCACACTCAAATCGGCTTAGCTTTCCCGTGTTCCTCTGGGGTAGGTCAGAATATGAAGTTCGGTGCAAAGTAGGCGAGAGTTGGTGAAAACTAGGAACAAATTAGCAACATAGGAAGTGTCTGTCAATATCCAATGTTCCTACTGCTCACCCCTACTCTCAATTGTAACGATTGTTTGCCTTGCAAATATGCAGAAAAAAGTTGTTGGCATATCCTCTTCCAGTGACAATGTGCACTTTCGCCCTCTTGACCTTCTAACCATTCCATCCCAGTCGAACCGCCAACGTGGCTCCATGTGTTAATGAGTTTTTTCTCCTTTACAAGGTGAGCAAGGTGAGAAAGCATTTGCAATTTACCTTTTACTCTCTTCCCAAATGAGGAAAAGTTCGTAATAATCATCGACTCAGTCTATCCACATAGATAACCATTACTGAAACCGATTCGTTCCCACCAGGACTTAACCGCAAATTTTTATTCATTCACGACGGAACACAAATTCGACGTAATCAAAATCTTAATGATCCATTCAGCGAAAAGAATACTGACTACCCTAAGAGTGAACCGATGGGCTTAGCAATGGAAGATGTTCTTGTGCAGTGGATGTCTAGATGTGCATGTTTATGTGCGTGTGTAAATTTCTGTGCAAAATTGTCAATGATGCGCGAAACAAGCTTCCCAAGAACTAGTTCGTTTTCCATCTTCAGCCGTGTCGTCAATGTCGAGTCTGAGTTTTGTTTGATATGGACTAGCCGTCTTTCTCGAGGTCACGTTGTAACTGTGACTAAACAGCTCGGATCACGTTTTCGCGTGTGGGACACTTTGTTTATTTTACCCGCGAGAGAAAAAAAACTAAAATGTTGACCGCCAGTCAAACTCATTGGTTGGTTATTTCGGTGTAGCCACATACACGCGCACGAGGGGACTAAGATAAGCAAAAATACGCAAGTGAATTTGCTGTTAATACTCTGCAACCAAGTCATTAGACTAATTCGCGGTCGCGAAAATTTGTGGCTATTGGCACCATGCAGTGTTCAGTCAAATGCTATGAATATTTTTATTTTAACACATTAGAGAATCACAAGCTATCTATAACAAAAATAAGATTAATTGAGGAGCAAGGACGGGCACCCATGTGTCTTTACAGGTGAGATCGTTATACTGATATCTTGTTACATTATTCTCTTTTGCGCACTAGAGTGTCTCATTTTCGAGGGACAGGAATTGCGGCCCCACCCAGCAGTCATTCGACCACCAACGGAGAGCTCATGGTGTCTCATGCAAGCATTACACGGAGCCTGCCAAATAATGCGGTTTCTGACAAAGAATAATGATAAAATACTACACACTCTCAGAATAGTTTTCGTTTGCAATTCCTGTCCAACAATATCTGGACCGCAGAGAAAATGCTATCGAAACACTTTGCATAATCTACGATCGCAGAAAAAACCTCAGCTTTTCACTACACAGTCATCTTTTGCTTAAATCGGAAAAAATAACCTGTTGTTTGCAGACTACAAAATATATATGCAACTTAAGGGATAACGTAACACTGTTCACACCTGGGACGTTTCTAATGGGCTGAAGTTTGCTAAGCGACTCACACGGATACGTCAATCATCCTGGCGCACAAGTCCTTAGCCGTAAAAAAGCACGAATTAGTTCCTGATTCTGCTGAAAGCTAACGTGAATCGACCTACTAAATTTCAGTTTCAAGAGAAACTTCCTTATTCTGACAGTGAGCGGTGTGCATGTAACAATCACTGAGGTTAAACTCTGATGTCAAGTCAACCATTGAGAGAAACACCGTGCAGCCTAGCGGCTGCGACGTTTACCCGAATCCGTCCACTCTAATAGAATTCGAGTCCCGATTCCGGCTTGACAGACACTCACTGTTGACGAGTCTTAACAAAATATACGAAACAGTAATGCAGGTTGTTCAAGAGAAATGAATTCAGTCAAACATGCCAGTTACCAGTTACTTTTGCGTATGGAATGATAGTATAAAGCTCCATCTATCTGACAACGCTAATGGTTGATCAACGACATTGTAGTTTCCCTGTGATGGGTCCAATGACGAATTAGATCCCTACTGCCGGATCCTGATTTCCTAAACTTCCTACGGAAGTGAGCTGCCACCTGGTCCGTCAGCATTTTATTGTAATTTAAAGGGTTTGCAGCTGGTGTGAATCCCATAGTTAAACAACATGCTTTGAGCAGTGTTCACATAAAACCGGTTTTTTGGGTTTGATTGTAACAGGAAAGACAGCAAACCGGTCAGAAAACCGACAGGGGGAGGACGCTTCACAGCTTCGCAGCTCCGGGGAGTGGGGATTAACTGATGGGGACGGATGCAACCCTTTTTGACCGAAACTTGGCAAGGGTGGCTGAAAGCCTAAGATAAGAATAGTCGGACTTGAGGACCAACTGTGTCGATGATGGAACATTGAAGTTTGAAATTCTTGTTGCAGTTTTCCAGGGCTAACAAGTAGCTGATACCATTGCGGAAACTAAGATTTTCAAAAATCTAGTCTTGCGATTAGTTTCTCGCAGGGGCCGTACCTCAAATGATGAAATGAAAATTAACTAACCTACTACTGGCATTAATTACAAATATTATGTCGATGAACTGCAAAAGATAGCAAAACGGAATTGACTTGTAAGCACTATGAAGCGACCCTGTCACCTTTTATGAAGTCACACTGATCATAACATAGCCCCGGTGTGCGAAACATCCGGTAGCAATAAGCATACCGAGGAATGTCCGGGCACCGTTTATCTGGAAAGTTAATTCCATCTCCCGTTGGTAGTTCTGCTTTTGTGACTTAAATAACGGGACTCGTAAATCCACTGGCTTGCTAACTGAAAACCCAAAACAAATGCATCCTGATAAGTAGGAAGGGAGCAGCTTAAGGGTCGTCAGCACAAAATCTCTGACCCCAGTTTGCGTTTACTACCGATAAGAAATATATGGTTGATTCGATGGAAGACTTAGACTATGGATCAGACAGGCTACCAAATGAAAGACTATGAATAACATGCAATTGTTCAATATATAAAACTGTTTTGAATCTGGTAGCAATGCCATTCTACCCGTATTTGTTTAGCCAGTAGTCGTGCAGCATTCCGTTTCCCATTTGAATCGTAATGCTGACCACGAAGTTATCACTGACCATTCAAGAAAAACAACCCGCTACGTTGGTTCCCCATAAAAAGGAAGTAGCTATTTCAGCCACGGGATTGAATTTGATCACGTGATCCAAACTCTCATGACGTTTCGCAAACATGCTAAGACAAACTCACCCACGTCTCCGGTATTCTTATCAGGTATCCGAGTCTGTAGTAATTATCTTCCCGAGTGGGACAACGCAAGATGTATCGAGCAAAATGAGCAGGGATTAAATTCTAAGTGCGACCGCCTGGGATTACAGTTTTTATTCAGTTTTTACTCTTGCTCTCTATCTTTTCTACCGACGATACTTACAATCAGGAGTACGTAGAATACACTTGACCAAACTGGATACGTAGTTTTAATCAACAAAACCAAGAGCTTAATGAATTCCTAAGCATCAAAAATGTTCTCAAGAAACAGTAAGACACACACTGGGATCTAAGTCTACCACATTCACCGCTGATCGTTTCTAGGATGACTGACAATGTGCACTGCTGGTCTGCACTAAGAATTAAAGAAAAATTTCGACCTCCCAAGCACAAATTCACTCACCTTCACCGCCATTTCGCTCACGTGCATGCTCAGGAGTGCCCAGCGTTTTAGTGCACGTTGACGTGCTTCAAACTCATCTCTCACTGACCGCTGACGTCGAGGTATTGTGGAATGGGAAACTGTCAAACTTGATACGGTGGAGGGTTGGCTCGCAGTGGTCAGTACTTCCGGTGTTGCTCTCATTGTATTCCAATGCAAATGGCCCTCCGAATGGTTATCAGGCAACTGTTCCGCACCCGGTTGTGACGTGGTCCGCTTTGGAGTCGGAGTCAATTTTGTCTCCTCAGGTTCGTGGTCAAACGTTTCCGGCAGATATTCACTGTCGCTGGAATCATGCGACCCTGCCAACCACTCATTCAGATCCAGATCCGACTCGGCTTCGCGCATTTCTGTATCTGTTTCTCCGGGGTGCTCCTGAGTCTCAGAGACCACATCTTCTGGCTCAGTGGAGGTCAGTTGTTCGGGTAGACCATTTTCTAAAATATCCTGCGAATCTCGATTTCTTTGATTCACCGTTTCAAGTACTTTTTCACTTTGAGGTAGGCAGGGTTCAGGTTTTCCCGCTGAAAGTGAATCGGATGCTAAACACGACCTCAGGGATGGTGATGAACCTTGAGCGAGCATGTCTATCTCATTATTAAATTGATCTATATCCTCATAGCCTGCTGTAGGCCCGACGTCTGGGTGTTGAGATTGTCCCGTACCGTTTACTTGATTATTTGTAGCCATTTCCAATCTGTTTGTGGGTTTTGGTTGTATCCGAGGGCTCATTTTGCTGGGAATAGGTGCTGCGTTTGATCCCAAGATGTCATCGCATTTCCAGATTTCATTAAGTGGTTTCTGTTCTAGAAGTGTGTTCATCTTTGCCGTTGCAGCAGCTGAACCTGGCGTCTGTGATACAGTCCGGAAATCAGGTTTTTCCGGTGAAGCACCACCTCCCATATTCAGTCTTTCAGCTTTTGGCTCTAAAAGTGTGCCACGCTTGGCCAGCATCTGTCCCAGTGTCATCATGTCATCTTCTTCTGTTGACATCCTGAAGTCAGCCATTTTTATTCGATTCCTAACTATAATCGGCTCGTTCTGATTAGAGATCCGTGAAACTACTGGTTCTCGTATGTTGTTCTCGCCGGAAACAAGTCGTGACTGGTGTGTCACATCCTCAACCATGGGACGAACAAAGACGACTTCCTCTTCCTCTTCACTGGTACTGTCCACCAAATCATCTAAAATATCCGTCTCTCGAATGGGCAGCATTGCGATCGTATCCGCGAGTTTCCATGTAGAGGCTGCATCATCGAAATATCGATGAACTTCTTCGTGCGGACAGGTACATCGATCCACTGTATGGAAGTTGCGTTCGTACCACTCAGAAGCTGACCACAGACCAGGACCTGCTCGCACATAATCACAAGAGCAATCCAAGTGACTCTCCAGATTAAATGCACTCCTCTTTGCCCTTTGAACCATCTGTTCGGAAGGATATCTGAGCGGATCAGAGTGGGGCTGTGAGGTTAGACAACAGGATCGGCGAAACAATTCTGGTGATAATAAGGGAACAAAGCGACGCGGACCGACACTTGTTACAGAGCCAGCCGAAACCGGTGCAGCGGAAGGGTTCGAACCTACACAGGTAGCCGATCGCTTAGCTCCGTGCTTTCTGGAACGTGCGGGCAAAGCTGGTGGGGAAGGAGAAGTTGTGTTTGGGCGTGGCTGATGTGCAGGTGAATACATAAACGGGTGCTGATGGGCAGCTGGAGCGGGTTCGTAGGCATGCATTCGTACGATAGTGCGGACGAAAGCTGGTGGCTGTAAACTGGAAGGTCCCCGTGCAGATATAGTTGGATTGTAATACTCAAGTGCTTGTCTCGATGAGTAGTCAGGCCCAGAAAACGGTGGATTTTGATCTGATGTGAGTATGTGTGTAGGTGGAGCCACCAGACTTTGCATTGAATTTCCAGCTGGAAATAGTCCGAGGTAGGATTCGTTTACTGAACGCGGTTGACTAGGAACTGCAGGATTTCGAATTAATCCTTCCATCGGAGCTCTTGGAGAACTGGGCAAAGAGATACTTGGTCCAAGATGCCCGTTGTATCCAAGGCCATCGTTATGAGTTAATCCACTAGTGTAGATGCTGAGAGGAACACGCAAACCAGAAGGTGGCTGGTTTTCAGTGCGATTGTAAGACGAATATGTCGTGCACACATCCGGTGGTCTGGATCTAGCAACCCACGATCTTCTGGGCAATTCAGGTATCGGCTGGTAGGTATACCAAGGCAAAGTGGACGAGCTCATATGCGGTTTTGACGCTTTCGACATTATGGAAGCCACTTCTCTTCCTGGATCCCATTCATAATTAGAGTGCTTTGTATCCATGCTTCCGACAATGGAGATAAGCTTGGCACTCTAAATATCCCATAATTTAAAACCCAGTCGAAAACAATTGACAGGAAGTGTGGTAGCGAGCACACAAAACGGTCTCACAGATCTGCTCGCGAGCATTTCAATGTGCATGTGGAAAATCACAAAAGTAGGTAGAATCAAAGTGCTCATTTATGCCACTATCCTAACCATGCCTTGCTTCTCTATCGCAAAATGCGAGCAGATCGGCGCGACAATTTCACAATCGATTGGATGCTAGGGTCAGTCCGAAACACCCAAACTATAAATGAGAGCTGGACGGATAAATTCACGAACACACGTTTGAGCTGACAGCCAGTGATGACGGTTATTTGCCCCACCGTAATGACACACTTACACTGCCCATATGCATACACACGCGCACTACATGTATGTATGCATACACACACACACACACACACACACTCATTTTGACGTCGACTCACGCGCAAGCCCAATGTGGCAGAGAGCGAGAGTGACCTGGTGATGGAGAGTGGACAGACCGGGCCTTTGGGACAGACATGTAAGCATAAATTGCCTGCTTATTTCACGCCGGTGGAAATCGCGTGCGCTTGCGCGCGCTCCTAATTCCGACAGGCCACAGCACACGAGCGAGCAGCAAGACAACTTAACCAATGACGTCCCAGCGTTATCGTAATAGTGAATCATTCCAGGGGTTGGATCAGGCCATTGATACCACCAGCCCAAAGTCGAAACTGGGCTCAGTCAGTCAATCATACTGCAACCAGGAGACAGTTAAACTGAAGTGATGAATCGTGATAATTTGCAAGAAGTGACCTCCTACGCCATTAACGGTCCGTATTCTCTGTTCCACTATCACTGTAAAAATAAACATTACAAGAGAATGTAAAAACTACTGGGATTCGGTAATGTGCCAGCTGCTAGTTCTGAGACGCATAAATGATCTCGGTGACTCGTCTTGTACTTTTTGCAAATCATACTGGGAACTGGTATTGGAGAATTCGGAAGTCAACTGGATTGGACAAGCGTCAACTGACCTCATACTGGTACATCTAGGCAGCAGCAATCATGTGGTTTGCGCATACGTAGTTGGGGTAATAACGATCCGCTGCCCGCCGCGACAACTACAGGGTCTAACTGAGCTTCCATCTCTGTGTATATGTGGAATAGGAAAAAACTGAATGGCAGTGGCGCCTGTATGCCACTTGAAGCATCAGAGGAAACAGGGGTAACAGACACACCATTTACTAAGTTAATTTAATGTGCACTTGTGTATATTTATCACCAGTAATAATATTTAACATTGATAATATCATTTCTCTCATTCAGCTTTGATTCTGGAAGGGAACCGAGATAATTCTGAATGCCGCTTGAGAAACTGACTGGTGGGATGCTTCGAAACCAACAGGACATTCGCGCCCAAGGGAGGAAATTTTAGCAAACTGTCCAAAGCGGATTATTATTGACAAGACTGACAGAGATGTGGAGTCTAACAGGAAGATGAGCACTGTTTTTTACATCTTGATAAACCCCTTGAGAATGTTTGTGTCTGTCTGCTAGTTGAGTAGGGAACAAAATTAGCAATTTGTGGGTAATTTCAAAGCAAAATTAGTACATTCTCGTGAGCAGCAAGGAGGCATTCACTTCTTCTCTAATCACCTCTTTTTTGATAGACTAAGCATTTTTGAATAAGTAGTTCTGTTTGCTTCGGTGCAAACCAGAGTGTGATACCCAAACCTGACTCCCAATAGTGTGGGTGAATAATAGGTGCAACTTTTGCTACCCAAATCTATGAAGCGCCATAGTTAATCTTGCCACATTTGTATTCACGGACAGTTCTCAGTGACCAAATGAGGGTAGCCATAAGACATGGCCACTATCTCCTAATGAATCCTAAGGAAATTACAGTAAATCACTAACCACTGAGAGCCATCAAGTGGCAGAGCTGTGTGAGGTTGCTCACCGTGCCCACGCATCTTACGGGGAAGCAATCCAAATCTTGGAATCGTTCTTCTAGTGCGTAAAGATCCGTGGGCTGTAAAACCCATTGGTGAATACAAGTGCTGTATCATGCAGTGTTTAGGTGTCATAAACCTTTGAAATACGGTTTGATCAGCTTCGGTTCTATGATGACCAACTCGAAAACCCCTCCTAATCATTGCTCCAGTTTGGAGATGATCAATATCCACCTGTAATAATTCAGAACAAGCATGACCTTCGACCATTGAAGAAAACCCACTTATCTATTTTCAGGTCGATAACGAGTACCGATTCGGAGGTAAACATATTTATTATATTCCCGCTCTCATTATTTTCGTCGTCTAGATCCTAATATTGCCAAAATATGTTGCATTTGACCAGATATGGAACGATGTTGCTGATCATCTTCAATGAAATACACTATCCGGCCTTTTATCTTTTGCAACCGAAAACAGGAATAAGCATTCCACATTTGATTTTTGCGCAGGATTCAGGGGTTATCACGAAAAAGCCTAATCTTGATGAAAGTCGGAATCTGTCCATTGCGACTTGAGGATGCTGTGCCGGAAACAGCTATTTCAATGATTGATTCTCCGTTATTTGCCACTAATGCCGACAGGTGGTGTTTGAGTTAAATGTTATTTTTCACGCTGGTTTAATTACGGCAGAGCTGTAAAATCCGAATTAGCGCTCCCATGCACTTGGAGAACACGTCATCGACTCAACGAAGAATACGTTTTGTGAATCGCTTCCCAACCCCGAGAGCATGTCAGCATTCTTGCACTCACGGCAGCCCAGACAACTGGTAAACACCATTTTGCATGCAGTATACACAGAGAACGGATATTCTCTCAGGCCTTCCAGCCTTATTGGTGTCAAGTGAACAACTATCAGCCTAACAACTGAAACTCCATCTCTATGATTGAAAAAATCTAGTCTTGCGGGTATCAAACCACCCAAACCGGAACATCATTTAGTCAGTCCACCTGACCCACACATCAGTTCGCAATATGATTTTTAGTGCCAGAAAATCAGCTCTAAAGAATAATTGTTTGTTTCTGAATAGGTCTTCTACCTAAGCCTGCACACCCATCTGAGCAAGGTATCCTGAGTTGTTATAACGGCGCACCTATTATCCGTGCATGGCATAAATAGGTCAAACTCACTACAAGGAATTTATAATTTTAACACACATTGTTCTCCCGAATAGTCTGATCGCACGTTTAACTACGTTTTTCTCGATCGGGAAGTCAGATTCCCACTTTATAACCTTGCGAACGCCTTCCCATAAGGTGAACAAATGTTCATTTTCTATTCAGCAGACAAATTTCCACTTCAAACACCATGAATTAGATCAATTGATCCCTCCGGCTAGTTGAGACTCCTACTTTTGATTATTCATCAAAGTTACGTCCCATAACTCCCCATTTATAACTCCCTCGATGCTTCAATTGGCGAGGCTCAATCTCACAATTTGTATCTGATTCTGCCCAAACGAACTGATCTACTCTCTTACCTTCATCATTGGTCACTAGTCGTCTTTTTTGCCTGTAATCGGCACCGGAAAATATTTATGGGCCAGAATATTAATAGACAAGCCCGAGCCTTATGGTCCGGGTGACGTTCCATCCATCTTCTAGGGAACATTGTTGCGTCACTGAGTCCGCCTTTATCCCTATTTTCTGTCTTTTCATCTAATCGAAAACTATTTCAACTCGTATTATATTATAATGTATTATATAGATTTTTGCCTACAAAAAACGATGGCACATTTCAGTCAAAAAAGTGAGGGTAAGAAATAACACTCATCACCTTGTAAAAATGTGAAAAAGACTCATCGAGGGACAATCAGAGCACAGTATGATATGTTGCTCAGTAATTAAACTCGAACATGGTCACGGTTTGTCAGAATGCGTGCTAAATATGGGACTGCGGAGTTCCCATAAATATTGATTCCAGAGAGTATAGAACGAAAAGCGGATCGTGTTGAAATGTGAGAGTTATGCAGAGGATGTTTGGAATCTGAGAACTAGTCATGACTTTCCCTAAACCTAAAAGTGGTGATTCTTTTGACGGGGACAATCTCGGCCCCATTTTTTCCAGCTCTGCGATTTTGACAGCTGAGGGATTAGCCGTCTGGCAAAACTATTGCTGTCAAGACCACCTGGTTTTGAACGCCCTGTATGATCAACTTCGTACATGTCAGTTTGTCTTGGCAATCAGGTCATCTATTGTGAGTTGATGGGCTTCAGTCATAGCCGTTTCCCGTAAATACTAGTGGTTCCCGAGGTTTCTCCACTCACCCGCCTTTCCTTATTTTCCCCTTAGATATCCAAACTTTGAAACAAAATCTCTACCTTCTGTGTTTCCACCCTGTACGGTATATCTGTTTAAAGATTCGATAAACAAGCTGAATGCTCTTCCATGTTTGTTCTGCGCACTATATCATCGGACGTGGGCATGCTCCCTGAGTTGTGAGGCGCCTCGTGTATACAAAAAGCAAGGAAATTGCTGACTCAATCCATTGACTACATAGCCAGTGTAGGCCGGAATTCGGAGGCACTTCCGTCTGCCCATCGACCAAACCATCTCATTCAAATCAGTCACCACAAAAGTGTACCGAAGGCAACTAGTAACATTGCCCTGGATGCTTGGGGTCTATAATCCCAGCTCAGTTTTCTATGAACTGCTTATTAATCAACGAAAGCATGTTAAAACCCCTATAAAAGTATTTGTTCCTAGAAAAATTTGCGGATCGTGAATGGTAGTCATGGGCCTTTTGACACCAAATTTCAGATGAAAGTGAGCGCAAAAAATAATTTTTTCCTGATATTGTGGAGCGTTCATTTGGGCCACAGTTGAATGGCTTCACTGCTAACCGAACGACCAAGTCACTGAATGATCAGCTAAAACAACACATCCACAAACTGAACACCAGTGGGATAAATTGAATTGACTGCTGTCAGTAGCCCATGTTCCCTTGGCTTTCTTTCTGACAGGAACGCAAATCAAGAGGTTTCGAGCTTTGGGAAACTCCTGCTCGATTCTCCTTGTGAACGAATGATAATCCGCAGTACTTTCCTCTATACACAGAAGCACCGACCGGACTTAATTTCAAATCATGCTAAAATGGCTGCATACAGCTGGAAATGATTGTGTTTAGCTCTGGCTAGCTAAAATGTGGAATTTACTGCCCTATTTGCGTATTGTTATGTATGCAGATAGAAAGAAAAATCTCCCCGGAAGCACACGGTCGGATTTTGCTCGCAAATCACAGCCAAACTTGAAATCTGGGACCTTGCAATTTCATTCCGAGAGTTAGCCTTTCGTAACTACTAATTACCACGTGATTTTTAACTGGAGTGGTCATCCATACTCATTTCTAGTGATTCAAGTGAGATTGTAGTCTCGTCACAACTTTTACCCTTAGAGTAGACAGTAACAGCACCTCGAAGGTAGATTGAACTTAGTCCTTAAACTATGACACGCTTGCTTACAGCATACCCGAAACAACTATTCCCAGTTGTATACATCTTTTTGCACAAAACTGTACTCACACAAATAATGTTCAGTTTCCACATTCGGGCATTTGTTATAAAGTTCCCGTTCGTGTGTACTTGTTTATGTTTGCATTGGTGATGTCCCAAAAAGGCATAGTCTATCGGTGACTAATTAGCTAAGCAGGCGTTGCTGAATCAAAAGTCGACGAACGACTAACTCATTTCTCCCTAAAACAGCGCATTCCTGTTTTTCCCACTGAGGTTTACCGAGGTATGCTTATGCAACAAGTAACAGATTGTAACCCGAAACTGTGGAAAACCAGTTCAACGGGATGTCAGGCTCCAGACTTAATGATTGCTTCAATAGCCTTCTGAAATATTTCCTGTCTGACCACGATACTGCTCAGTACAGACTAGTTGAAGATCGCTAGTTGTTAACTTTGTGATGATTCACATCCCAAGTTTACATATGTGTCTAGATGCTGATCTCTTAACTTCTTTGTGTGCTACAGATCAAAGACTGTCAAGACAACAGCAACAGTATGCCCAAGGGAACTTGCGAGAAATGACACCAAAGGGAGTGTGTTTATCTTCCACTTTTTGGAGCATTCATTTTGGTCACATCATTGGTTTCAATGAATCAGCTATGTCGGGTCACTCAAATTTAATGCGCTAAAATTAGATCCCTAATACCGAGCAGAATGGTAGGTGCTTAAACATAGTCATCAACGGAATTCAGATTATTGCGCTACCAAAGGGTTTTGCCTCATTTAGAAATAGACAAAAGGGTAAGTGGATGGCCAAGGGAAATCTCGGTTGAAACTTTTCACTTGTGAAAAAGTAGAAAAAGTTTTGAGGAGGATCTTTCGTCTTTTGGTAGCCTTTGGATCATATTTAGTGCCACCTGATTGCTTTTACCAACCGGGACTTCAGCTGAACCAAACATATTTCTACTCGCTGAGAGCACATTTGCTGACAAAAGTTACACCAAGGTACCAAGTTGTAGCAATTTATAAGGGATTCGTCCATTTTGTGGTGCGCGTTGTCCAAAAAGGAGTCCGTTCAACTCCAAACGGCCGACGATGAACTCACCCCGGAGATACCAAACAACACTTGGAGGCCATTAAAAGATGGAAGAACCGTAGATGGAAAAAATGATTGGTTGACCGGAGGTGATCAAGCAGGTAAGGTAGTGGCGTTTGGACACAGTGATCACGGGTTCGAATTCTCCCACCGCCGGTCAAATTCCCCACCTGGCAGCCCTCTGAAGGTTGCGGCCCCTTCTTGAAAATGATGCACTCTGCTGTTTCATTATTAAAGGAAATAAAGATAAAAGGTAAAAAAGACTGATTTGTTAAATGACCAGTTGAATAATCATTTGACTGATAGGTGAAGTAACCTGTGAACCGCCGGACAGAACTCTAGAGAAAATTTGATGGGGACTGGGTGTTGAACTCTGTTACACGAACTTGAAACTCAACAGTTCTGTCCACGTGGACAGGGAATAATTAGTGGCTTTCACGTTTTCCTGTAGGCTACCCTATGTTTACTTCGGTGGTCGTACTGTTTGGATGGCGTCCTATCCTCATTCTATTTGCGACAGCTGAGTTTCAATTCTGAACGTTCACATTATTCCTGTCCTCTGACGCGCCGATGAATCTCTTTTGTATTTGGTTAAAATATCTATAAGCAGCAAGACACCTTGAGAAAGGGACAGATGTTTCCGACAATGCACATTGCTGGGCAAACCTTGCCTCCTGTCGTTAAATGAGTAATCTTATGCTTGTGGGAACAGTTAACTATTGAGGATTCCAAAATAGACCCAAGGCTTCAAAAAGCCCTGAAAAATGCATTTTAAGATTTTAAGGAAAGTCTTTTGAGAAACAGAGTCGAACTTCCGATCGTGTCGAGTTTCCTTGTCAAAATCGTGTATTTTCAAGACAAGGAAGCACAAACGTCATTTCCGTATCGATTTCGTTTTGTCACTGAGTTGTTTTACTCCATGTTTGCAGTTTCTGTTATGGGAATCAGAGCATCAGAAAAACATTTGCTTAATCACAGGCATGCATATGAGAAAGAATTTCAGCTTGGATTGACTACTGCTGTGACACTAGCCCTACTGTATTCGTCGCTGATCTCCACTGCGTAAGCGCAAGTGAACGCTATTGCACAAGCTCGCATACATGCACACAATTCTGCATACCGACATAGTGAAGCTGATTGCTTGGGAACGGATCAGTGACTTTCACTGTGCCGTTACAGAAGGTCCCCTCCCTTGACAGCGTTTTAGCGGTTAAATGACAAATGACTGGTTTTCAACTTTGTACAAGCCGCATGGTTAGTCGGGTGGGGCTAAAAGCAAATTGCCAACCAGTCAACCAATCACAATGTAGCTAACCTTTGCTTTCTTTGTTCATCCATGTTTGTAGTCCCTATATTAATGAGAAGATACTCTGTCATTTTCAGGAAGAATTTGCTACCAGTTGGACGTGGTCAAACATGGCGTGGAATGAACTCCAACCCGTGAAATTCAATGTGGAAGGCTTAAATTCTCCTACCAGTCCAGTATTCCCTCAGAAATACTTGCTTCAATCTTGTATGGCTGACGGAATTCATAATCTATTGTTTTTGTGTTGCTCATATAATGAGTAGAATCTAAATAAAACCAACTTAAAAGTATTAGAATGACTGAGATGCAGCACTTGGAAGACTGTGTGAATGGTCACGTTCCTTTTTCCTTGTATCTCGTTTAGGTACTAGGTGCTGAGAACTACTTTTTTATAGCTGACTATAGCTGGATCGATTGCCGTCCACCTTTTACTGCCCATTTAAATGGGCTTTCCAAACTGGACATAATTCGTGAGGAAACAATGAACATCCTATGAAAGACCTCAATGTGGAGCAACCTGCACAACTGTCGAACTCCCGTGGTACTTGTTGAGTCAGTCACGTGGAATGATTGCTTGGTTTTCACGCTTGCGACTGACTGTAGTTTTGGCTAACTATTTCCGGACAAAATCATTGACGAAAATTTGAACGGGAGATCAATGATATGGGAACCGCGATATCCGCCTAAACTTAGTTTGTAAAAGAACACGAAAACTGGTACCCGGAAAAATGCTATAGGTCACTGTGTTCGGCATGCTCGTCTACTAATTCAAAACTCAGTTGTTCTTCGTAACTCTAATAAGTAATCGCGTTTTTTTTCTGCTGCAATGTGAACAGCGTTTCTTACAAATTCAGTTTCTGCGGGTCCATCATCCGGGCTTTTGCTCAGTAGCCCCCTTTTCGGAGTTGGATAAGTTAGCGTTTTCGGACAACACAAGACAAAGGAGTGTATCATGCGTTAGTTGTCTACCTCGATAACGTTACTTCATAGCATAAGGTAAATTTCACCAGTGAACAAAAAATCAGCGAAGAAACGTGTTTTCACTACATCTCATGTCTTATCTGTTGAATGCAGTCCGAAACAGGGATAGCTAGAGACTGCTTAACGAGAGCAAACTGTGCAGTTTACGTCTCTCATCCTGTCTTGATAGAAACCAGTTGTTATGTATGAATCGGAAGTCCGTGGCGCTCCTTTTACAACTAGAAAGCAACTGGAATGCAATTCGTTTCCGGGGCGAACACTAAAATCTAGTTATTTTATACCAAGAATTTATCAAACAGGTAAGATTCGGTGGAAAGCTGGTCAGGCAGAGCTTATACCCCGTCCCTCGAGGTCAATCCCATCGGTGGTAACAGATCGTCAAAAGGATTCAAAATTTTTCAGAATTGGTTTTCGGGAAATAATTTGCTTACTCAGTTAAAAAATGGGACAAAGAACAAGAGGCAGAAAATCTGAAATTCTGTCAGCTGAAAGCTACTGAGGTGATATTTGCGATGGATTAGTCTTGAATAATGGCACATCGAAACTCACGTTTTCACTCGCAGAAGTCCGTTTTATAAAAAATGTACAATACTCAGAATGACTTTTCTCAACCACTGCCTCAAACGGAAACAGCGAACCTGAATGACTTGGTCATTTTCTACTTCCCGGTAGATGTTTACCTTGATAATCGTCGTCATAAATTGTCAACCAAGTGGCGGAAATAAAGGAACAGGCTGAAAGACGAATGATATGGGCGGTGGCAGCTGAACCGGGGATCACGTGACTCCCAGTAGAACTCACTGATAAAGAGGCATAACTCATTTGGATTTTAGGTTTCTAAATGAAATATGTGGTCATGAAGCAAGGGTTTTCCGGAATATATTCAGCTTTCACAGGGGTACAGTTTTATTTATCGATCTGAAGGTCTTGTAGTACATGAAGAGACATTGCTGAATACACACCACTAGCTTTCTTCAGTGGAATAGCGGTAACTGCAAGCTGTCAGAAATGCTTGACGTCTTGGCTTTAGAATACAGAATTGGCGCATCGCTTGATCACATGATTAGCATTTTGATCCAACTTGTGCATGTCATATTTTTCTCTTCATTTACGTTGCACAGAAAAACTGGTTTTGTTTCCGCTTGTTTCGTTGGTACTTCTCAACGGTGTGATCGCACGACGGAAGAGGGAAAACACCTTAGCGTTTATGTGCATCTTCGCTGCCTTCAATTGTGGTTGACGGACTGAAAGTTATGGGTTTAATTTGACAGCTGTCATTACTGTCAACCACGGTTTGGTGAAAATGGCATACTGAAATGTTTCCTAAGTGAAAGATCACGATTGTGTGTGTTCTGCATACATAGCTCCGAAGCCAAACTACTCTTTTTTATCTAATTTTATGTTGTGTAAGGTACAATACTTACTGCCATTAGTTGCTTGCGGGCTTTACAGTCAAGCACCGTGGTCCACAAAGGTTCCGTGTATAAACAAGGTCGAATAAACCCTCGATTGTTTGCGCTGTCCATGCTCAGCCAAGCTACTCGACGAAACAACTGCTTTGCGTTTCGCCCTTTGAGTCCGGTGTCGCCATCGAATTGGTCCACAGGGGCTGCATGGTAAGGATGGAACGGGATGATGGAAACGATGGTGAGGCAATGATCACTGACCGCTAGTAAGATACATTTTATATACAAAAACTATGGAGCATTAAAAATATGAAAAAGAAATTATATACCCATCAGATCTTCATAGTAAACTGTTCTACTGGGTTTTGAATCCAGGGGTAACTGAAAACGAAGGAAAGCTTAGTACGGCTGTTGCATCCTTGTGAGGAATCGTGAGCAGAGGCATATTCACTGAGTTCCAAATGGACCCCAAATTCATCATCAAGCAGTAGTCGGCCACCTGCTGGAAAGTGGTGTATATTTTGAGAAATGTAACAGTGAATATGAGGCTATATCAGTTGGGGCTGATATCTGTCAGACAGATGGAATCCAGATCGGTTAGCCCTGTGACTACGGCGTTCGATTCACAATCTCTTGTTCCGAGTTCAAAACCCAAATCAAGCGTCCCGAACATGCATAGCTGTTAAATCTCAATTAAGACAAAACGACGGTACAGTGATTTCGTTGTTTTCAGTGGCCAATTAGGTCCTGTCTCCGCCTAGTGACTTAAATGGAACTCCAACTAAATCTCTATGGTCTGCAAAGAATAAAAGGTGGCAAACTGGCACATTACGATGCGCTGTTAGAAACATAATCAATAGTTGGAGTGATTGGTTTATCAACATGAAGCTTCGTAGTGGAACAGTCAGCAAAACGATCCGAACATGTTGTTTATGTAAAGAAAACCAAAATAATTTTTCCCCGGTGAATTAGATTCTAGATTCCAACAAAGTAGCCCGGAGGAGCTTCGTCCAGATTACAGCGAATAAAATCAAGAAGAAAGAGAAATTTGATTGACACTCCACGACAGATAATAACCTGGTTCTATGTTGGGTTCTAAGAGCATGGCCATAAACCTGTTCACCAACTCATCGAATTCAGACAGACTCCCACACGGGAACCAACAAACTTTTGTGCACACGGATAAATGTGAGAATTTAAACGGATTTTGGTCAATACACAAATGGACAGAAGAAACCCCATTTTTGTAAATAAATGCTCATTATAAAAGTTTTATACCATTCACCTCATCAACGACACCAAACTGTTAATGTTGCATGCAACTATGAGCACTTACACAACTCCAACTTCAGATCTGTCCGGATGGCATCATTTTGCTTCACGGAGACTCACTCGGATAGTATTTCATCTCTCGGTGTACATACAGAAAGTAACTGGCATGCTTTGGCGAAGGATATCAGCTAACTGGAAACAGGTGAATCATTAGAGTATCCTGACGCAATAATGGGCGGCAAGCCTGTGATGACCATGCAAAAAAAGCCATATTTTTATAAAGACTATACGTTTGTCCTTTTACGTTTTGCTCCCCAAACTACACTCCGTAGGCAGTCAACTCACTAGTCTGGTTATGTTTGTTTTCTACGCACTAACTTTGCGCCTCTCCCGTCATGCTTCCCCGGGCTGTTATGAAATCACTTTGGAAAATTTCTAGACTAAAAAATTTTATCAGCTTTTAGTGACTGGCAAACCATAACATCAATTTACTCATCATCACGTCTCAATATAACAAGATTTATTTAAAGTATCCAATGAACATATGGCTTCTGCCTATTTCACCCACGAACAATATATCAAACCTGTTCCCATTTTTACCAGAAGTTTCATTTACAACCACCTCTATTTGTGCACCCAAACCATAGTGGGTATTTTAGATATCAGTTCATGTCTAGGTGCTACTTGTAAACCATGGAACCAAATATCTGAAGACGATTCTTGGATCCATTTCCACAGTTTGTTAGGTTAAAATAACTGAATAGAGTCCTTCAAACTTAATTGGATATCAATCCTGACAAATCCCAAATTAGCCATGTTTTGTTGCAGATCATACCAACTAAATTTCGGATTCCGGGAACGTCGGACATTGCGTTTGTGTCGCCTTAGCAACTTGTAAGTCTCGGACAAACCCCGGGTTACGTCAACCCACGGACATGGATGCCGAGTGGGAAATTATTTCACTACCTGGAAGTTACTAATAAGAAAGAATAAAAAGTAAACTGTGAAGAAAACAAACTAATTTTATATTCCTGAGTACTTGTGGCAAAAAGTTTGATTAAAATTTTGCCACCCGTCCAGAAATAGCGACATTTTTGCAAGCTTTTTCCCATTTCGTTTTTGCAGTCTTTGGTTGGGTTGGATGCACTAATTTGATGCTAAGGTCACCAATTTTCCCATCTCCAGTTGAGTGTCCCACTTTTGTTTCCTAAGTTTCTGGTGGACGGAAATCAATAACTTTCTTCTGCAAAAAGACGGACAAATTCTCAATTGTAAATTGGTAAAAGAACAGTGGACGAAATAATTAGTGGTAAGATTTCATATTGTAAGAATTTCGAAAAATGTATGGCATGAAAAAATGCAAATTCACGCACAGCAACTACATCCATAAGCTGGCAGAAAATATCTCTTTCGACAGAGAAGAATCATTTTATGCATGGTCATTACAAGTTACACGCCAATTTACTACTAGGAGATGAAATACAGAACCCACTCAGATGAAGCAGCTGGTCATTTTGAGCAGTTCGATAAAAAAGCCATCCTTCGATGGTCATAAGCCACAGGCACATAAAACTAAACGAAAACATTTTTGACTGCGAATTCCACCGCGAACACAATTTCAATGGCTCCACCTTAAAAACAAGTGTGTCAAGTTAGAAATTATTCATGCTAAAACATCCATGTTCTCACAACCGACAGTCAAATACGGGTAATTTGAAATAAATCGCCAAACCAGCCAGTGTCCCATCAGAAAAATATGGTCGAGTTACTCCAGAGCAAAAAATTTGAATACGACGCATTCGTCGAGATAGCTCACAAAGTGCGCGCTATTGAGGGGATTCGTGGGGTACGGTCGAGCATTGTCTCGATTCACTAACTTTCCAAACAGTCATTTGTAGTAATAGATGCTTTTTGGCAAAATTAATAATTCATCTGCATTACACAAAGCATTTGTGACCTTAGGAGTCAGAATGGACAGACTGATCGGTCATTTTTTAAAGCCAAAGGTTTCAGTTTGTCTTTTACTGGATAGCCCTAAGGAATTTAAACGCGTTCAAGCAAATCTTACACGTTATCTGCATAGAGACTGTCACTGTTTTTCGGGCATGACACCGAAAATTGCTTCAGTTTTCTTAAGACAACAATAGGATGACTTTGTCTAGCATGGAGTCACGTTCACAATTATCCTGTGCGATGGCATCTTCAGACTACTAATGAACAAGAAGAACTGTTCACTATAAGAACCCTAAAATATTACTGCCACAGTCGAGAATAATTAATTTCACTTTCGATTTTGCCATTTTCTTCAAAATATGAACCGTAAAGTGTTAATGTTGACCACTTACTTACTCGTAAAAATTAAGAAAATGGGTCTAATTAGTGCCATCGATCGCATCCACCTTGCGTGATAATGCGAGCAAAACAATCTCAGTCGCATAAGCAACTAATTAACCAAAATGACCAGTTAACTTTTCAGTCCATAAAATTGTCCATAAGCTTGCAGCTTCCAAAAGACCAAAGCTAAGTTAATCATGATCTAACTGCAGTTTAATTACCCCTTAATTACCACTGCTATTGAACCCTGGGTAGCACGGATTCAGTTTTAAAATGGTAAAGATTATCACATTCCTGGAACTCAAAAGACAGCATTGGTCAGGCTTTATTGTAGTTGCCTTGGCGCCAGCTTGACATGAAGGGTGTAGCCTTGTACTCGATGAACTAGACTCTGTTTTCAAAAAAATTTCCATGACTTCTGGAGAGTGTGCAAGCCTAGCCGGTGCATGGATGCGATTCTTCTAAATGCCGTGGAAATGCTTATCATCTGGACAGGCCACATTAATTGTAGTTATAAAAATTAATCATAACCTTATCGAAACCGAGTTCACTGTGTTGTGTATGTATACGCAGCACTTTAGTCATTCTAGTTTTCTTTGGCGTACATATCTAAATATGCCAACGAATTACACATCACGATTTATTAGGAGGCATTGTTCCAAGCAGTTTGGATTCGATAAATTCAAAAATCCCTGAAAATTCCCACAAAAGTGTCTAAATCTGTCTATACTATCAAAATATTGTGGAAGGAATTTGGTCCGAATTGTAATTACTCTATCCACAAAAGTATCTGCACAAAATTTCGGCGGCATATAAAATTCAAAAACGGACATCAACTGCCTGAGTCTAGTAGCCACTGTTAATTTTTGAGTTTGTGATCTTACTAATAGTTGCTAATAAGTAGCCATATGAGGAGAAATGAATTCCATCGAGAAATCAATTTTTGGCGCAAGATAGGTCAAATTGTCTTTGATTGTTCTGGACTTGTTGCACAAAAAATGACCCACGAAAAAATTTGCAGCGGGTTTAAAAGATACTCAATTCAAAACAGAAGAAGAGAATTAAAAATGCTTAACTTCCGGCACTACCTGGATATGGTTTATAGATGCCCGTAAGAAATGCTGAAGCTGCGAAAGCTAGTTATTGCGGAGGATGGTGCAAATAACAAACAGTTCAGGCGAAGAACAGAATGTTTTGAAATAAATATTTGAACGATTTAGTAGATCATTTGTCTCTATTCGACCTCTTTTAGATGCTTGGTTTCTGGAGTGAGCAAATAGAAGCAGGTTTCCAATCACCTACTTGAACCAGTTCGTGGGACTATACCAAAATTGATTGCAAATTCGGGATTTTAAGGGGGCTTTCTTTTTAATGTGATATCCAGATGCCAGCTACAGGCAAAACAGTTTAGGTATACTGAAGAAGCATAGCACTATGTCTGTTTATGCAAATTCCAAGTCCATTTATTTTTGGAGTGCATCTATTAAAGTCTGTTAAACTGTTTCGTGTCTGCAACATTCATGCATGGTTAAGTGGAAATATTGAGGCTAAGAAATAAGATACCATATTGGTTGAATTAAGCCTGGAAAACTGTCAACCAATGTGAATTTCGCTATTTGCTCAGATACCTTGGTGGAGAAATCGGAATGATTCAAACTTCTCGACTGAAATGGCTAAAACAAACAGAGAAAGTCATTTTGTTCTCGATTAATTTATTTGCCACATTGCTGAGCATAATCAATGCAAAACTTAAAAACTCAAGTGTCGTTATATATACGTAAGGAGTTTTTACCCCAGGTTGATAAAAAAGGGAATTAACAGTACAATGCATGTGATTTATGTTTCGATTTGTTTCCCACAGGAGAAGGAGGGCACCTGATCAATGCAAACATGTCACTGGTTGCGTCTCTTGACAGATTCTGAACCTGTCATACGAAGCAGTGATAGTTCGTCACACAGAATGCGTAAGAATAGCTTGAAGTTGCCCTTATGAATTTGTCCCACATTTATAAGTTTGTTCACTGTTCGCAGAGGAAGCTAACGAAAACAGGAAGAACGAACCTTCATTTAAGTGGCCCTACTTAGTTGGCAAAATTATGGCTTCAACTAGAAGGCCATCAAACTTCCTCTATGCCCTTAAGTACATCTCGAGATCAGATTCATGGAGTATTCCCTGCTATTTTCGATGAAAGTATCAAAATAAGACACAGTTTTGTGGGATTACTAGCAAGGACTTTACGTGAGGCTGGAAGGCGACTCGCAATTATGGCCCTAAAACAGGCAAAAATATAGTTGCGTGACTTTGCTCACGTGAGCAGGATATTCTCAAATTTAAGCTATGCAAGCTAAGTACTTAGCATCTATATGCGAACTGCATGAAATGTCACCGGTTCGCTAATCTTGAAATGAGTTTGCACTTACGCTCTGGGAAGAATCCCAAGATGTTTGTTCGTTTGTTTCTAAAGACTTATAGAAATCTTGGTAAACAATTGTTTTCCATATTGGTTGAAGACTTTCTCAGAAGAATTTGGAGAGGGGGCGAGTAAACTTTCATCGCACTGTCACTTAACCAGTCGGTCTACCGGCAGCTATCAATGGAAATCGGAAAAATACGGAATGATTTTTGCAAATATAATGAATAAATTGATTTGTTTATAATTTTAATCTTAAAAGATTGCGTGTCAGCCACAAAAGCAGATAGATGACATAGAACCAACAGTAATAAATGTCCTCGAAAGTAGACAGCTTCAGGAGAGTCATGACAACAGGTTTTGTTGGTGTATTGAAATTCTTATATATTAGGGTGAAAACCCCAGCAAATACATTGAAGAAAAATTAAAAGAAATTCGGTTGATAAATCTACTGTAGTGAAATATCTAACCACAACAGTGAAGGTTGTTCATTCCAGATCCAAGAGTATATGAATGAAGATGACAGCTCTACTGCGAACTTGGCAATGTATTATAAAAGCAGCACTCCCCTACTAATTTGCATGTATTTGTTTACCAACGCGATAAGTGACAATTGTCATCGTTCCTGTTACCCCCTTCCCAGGACTAGATTGTTCTCATTTTTCTTGAATCAGACATAATAGTGGTTATAATAGGATAAACTACCTACTAAATTCTGTCACCTGTGTGATCATTGAGGAGCGGTAGAGCATTATTAGGCAAATCAACTAAGTGTTTAATTTTTCACGAAAATGTTCTTGATGGCACAATGTAAGACAACTGCTGCATCCTGACCAATACCCGTTAATGGACGTGTGTTCCTCGTTTTGCCTTGTTTCCTTCTGTACTTTAGTGTTTCGTAGTTCATTTTTAGTAGACAATCACGATAAGTTGGACATCAATGTTTCATGCTTCCCCATTCCCCAAGATGGGCAAAACTCTACTCACTTCCTAGGAATGCGCTTGCGATTGGTGTTAGTCAGAGATAGTAAATGAAGAAATATTTGGCATTGGCGAATGAAAACATTAGTCGAATCCAACACAAATCACTGTGTGTGTAAATGGAAGTGACCGTGCTATGAATCCAGCGACGCTACGATGCGAATATCCCAGGACTCAGGTCATGCTGTTCTCTGTCAATTCATCACTCTGCAGCTTAGTAATAACTACTGTTAAAAAGCTCAAATGATGAGCATCAGTCTTCTTTTTTAAACCCTAGGTCATTTTCATCTCGAATCTACAATTAGCATTCGCGTCTCATGTTAATGAGCAGTCTCCAGTCTTTTCTATCTTCCGTGAGAAAACTCAAGTCGAGTAGACATATCTTGTTCAACCACAGAAAATCCTACATACCTAGAGAAATAACGACTGTGTATCCAGGCCCCCATCACTATCGCATATTTCATCGATTTCCGAGTCATCTCCTGATTGGTCCCCCTCGGTGGTTAGCTTTCACGCTAAGGTGGTTTAGATCTCTTTGTTATGAAAACCAGGCCATCCACGTTGGCCGGTCTATCCTTCTGCAGTTTTGTCATCCAGTCAGTGTTCCCCAATGCGATATGACAATCTCACTTCGCGCACGATTTGACACGAACAGATTGCTTCCGCTGATGACTGTCAACTGTACATTGTCGATCACGGTCTGTCACCGCAAGAATACTGGTAACCAAAGCTATAGCCTCATTTGGCTTCGGCCCATGCGAGAATAGATCAACATCCCTCCTATTCGTTAGGTGGCATAAATTTGGTATGTGACCAACAGTTCACAAATCAATGAGCGATGACTAAATCATGCGTCACCTCCTCGAAAAATAGAAAAAAAGGCTGTTCACCCGGAGAATGAATTGTTATTTTAAATTTTAAATATGGTTATTATTGTCGGTCTCTGGTTTAGCCCTACCCGGTTTAATCAAGCGGGAACTATCAAATATCTTCTGGCTTGTCAACACGTGTTTTTTCTTTCATTTGGCTATAATCAAATAAATTATATTGGTTTAATCAGGCCAAAACTCATTGACCGATTATTCCCGTCTATCGTGTTAATTATCTCTTATTTGGTCTCCATTTCAAGCAACATACCGGGGCGTCTCTAATCCAGCTGCCGAAGTCTAATCACTTTCAATTCGCCCGCCATCTAGGGCACTTGGCTTATTCTGTGCTTATCCTCTGGCTTCCAATCTATCACATTCTTGGCCCGTGCGTCATTCGCCTTTGTCCAAGCGAGCTTGCCGGTCAGTCCTATTTCCCAGAAATGTTCTGGCCTTGCTTTCGTATGACTCATTGTAAGGAAACAAAGTAGACTTGCGCTATAGGCCTGAAATCGTAGCCTTTCATCTCACAGTTTTTATCTATTTACTTTAAATCCAGCAATAAAGTTCACTTGACCATTTAAAAACGTGACGGTCATCCCCTAAATAATCGATAGTGTACAGAAACCTAGTCCTTAACTAGGGCAGAAATCTCACGTATGTAATTGCAATTCGAACACAATTACCGAGGAGCCGGTCAAGGTTGGATCCCAGAGATCAGGTTGCGGTTAATGCAACAAGTAATAAGGCCTAGGACCTTTGATTTTGAACGTCGACAGCTCGATCTTATTGATCAACGATTTTATAATCTGGTTTTTGCAAACGAGATATCGCATCTTGGTTGTCATTTGAGTCAACCCACAAAGACTACATTCAAGTGCAGTGTTCCTAATTAGGTTGCGAGTTTGGTTAACATTGCTCTAGAATGTAACGTTACGTGAGTGAATTACTAGAGGGTGCAAAATTGTTCCAATAGCCCAGTCAAAAGTTCTCCTTGCTGATGATGGTCAGGACCATATTGTACTAGTTATTGTCACACTGTAACATTCACTTCACAGAGCGTTAAATGTTCTCCATGAACAACATGATCAGAGCAGACGATCGAATAACAAATCAGAGTTGCTCAACGGGCCAATATAGGACCTGAGTATAACAGTATGAAGGGATTATGCATTTGATTGCATAAACATTACATATGGAGTGCATGCTCTGAGTGATCAGTAACTACAACATTGTCATTGCCCCACTGTTTCGTTGAACATAATTAATATCTATTTTGAACCTCTGACATCGACTGGATGAAACTTGTCCATGAGACAGGCCATCTCTAAAGTTTATCAGACTTCTTTCCAGTATTTGAGACATTTTCAAAACCTTACGGAAAAGCCATCGAACATTTCTCTGTTTGGGACTTTGCTATATTGAGCGCCTTAATGATTAGGTTCTCATCACTTTGATGATTTAGCAGAGCGTCTATTTGTATGTACATGACAGGAGGACAAGAATGTTCCCAAATGGAAACAACTAATGAAGTGGGGTTTACTTCAACTGAACTGAGTACGATAATGACAGGAAAATAACAATATCCGTTTTCTGGTCTTTGATTGGCTCGCTCTTGTTTATCACTGTTGTTGTCGTTGCCGTTGTTTTCCGCATCGTTTATACTACATTTTGACCGATAAGATCACCAGGACCTCCGTTACCGTCCACACAGAGCAGAGGGCAAGCGAACACACCATTAGAAACCGGCTCGTCCAGTGACCACAGCAATTGCACAGAGTAGCTTTTTATTAGTCCAACTAGGGTCTGCGTGACACGATCCCGGAGCCCTGGTCAACCAGGCTCCGGCTAGTAGTATCAGTTCGGATACTAGAGTGGGACAGTCAACCCTGCTGAATACACATTACCCATTGATCGTACCGAAGCTAGCTTGACCGATGAGATAAATTGGGATGTGTAGAGTGAAGAAAAATGTAGTCAGAAGCCGAATAAGTGGCCAGTCATTTAGGTCACATTATGCAGCAAAATCGCTTCAGGATAACCAGTAATTATGCATTTACCAAGTGTTGGTACTCAAGTGCACCATGTGTGTATTGAAAAGAGAGAATGAACGGCTGGATATCGACGGAAGCCACATTTCGGGACATAAATTAATACATCGATAAACGCACATACTGCGTACTGTAATGCCTCATAGTCGCCTGTTGCAGCAAATGTATCCTTACTTGGAGGTGAACAAGAAAATGAACGTTACACGAACACCAAAGTCTCTCAAATCGCTAACATAAAAGCTGGCAGTGTGGACGCGCAAGGGTACTGTTTTCGGGTCAATTTTTGTGTTTCATGAAATTGTTCATATATTACCAGTTTAAAGACATGAACTAATTCAAAATTTGTTACATTAGATTCAATTGCCACTGTTTATGGTAACTTTTAAGATGGTATTTTGGCCGGCGGACAGCAAACCCACCCATGTTAATAGTCAGAAGACTTATTTTTGGTTTAGTCATAAAGGAGTTTGTTGAACATGCGGTTTTGAATAAAGTCAGTGCCTAATAAAATATCTGTCCGTTATTATTATGAAATAATAACTAAACAAGAAACAAACTACGTAGTTATCCAGCCAATCTGAGAAGGCTTCGTGAGACGCATTCGATTGGCATTAGCTGGACAATTACTACCAACCTGAAGCTATCGAACACTAATGGCTGCCCTTGAGGACAATACACTTACAAACTTGACACCGTAACTCGGGTCGGCTCTAAGGAGTGTCACTAACATGCAAACTACCCGTGCGCAAGCCTTGGGTTCAGCCGTTGGGTTCAATGATAGATATGCACAAGTGATAAGCCATAGTGAGAGGAAAATTCGAGTATGGTGCTTCCCGAGTGTAACTACTATCTGAAGGCACTAGTAATCAAGCCGATTTAAATAAAGTGCGAGCTTTTTAGCCTGATGATGCAAGCACAGAAGTACCATCTCACTAGCCGAAGGCTTCTGAGACGAGACAAGTATGGATGCGACTGTTTGACCACCAATGGGTGCAAGGGTTTCGAAAAATAACATTTTTTTGAAATTCTCGCGAGTTGCAGCAAGGCCGAATGCTGTCCAAATCGACCGTGCAGGAACTATTAGGTGGAAAGGACAGAGCATAAGTCTGAAGCCAATGGTCATATTTTTCTCAGAAACTAAAGATTCTTTGCCAGTTTTAATCCCCTTTTTCGAATATCGTTGCAAATAAATAACGTTATAATATATCTGGTCAATAGAATCCTGGTGTCGTAAAGGACGGTAAATATACGAAGTTGACTTTTTCATGACTGGTTTCACAAGTGCGTGGAACCCGGTATTGAAATGACAGTGTCCGTGTCCGTGTATAAGTGCATGTGTATGCCCGTGTGACACAGCAGAAAACTGTATCATGCACCTTAACCAATTATCGGGCAGCGGGAAGGTGCAACAGACATTCGCTCAGGTTCACGCGGTACATGCACTTTGAGGTTACAAAATTGGCTTTCATTCCACACGTTGAAACTAAGATGAAAATGCTGAGATTTCAGTCATATGAACAGTAGTAACAGTTGATGCTCAGACGTCCGGATATCATAGCACTTTAATGACCTAAATGGAATGACCACCATTGACTAAGGTAGCATGAACGGAGCCTCAGTCTTCACCTCGGCGATTCGCAATATCAGCGGAAACATGCAAACAAGGGAACGCCCTACTTAACCAGTTTGAGTAGTATAGGGTTCAGTTTAGCAGGCAGGCGATTCGTCATTTAGAGTCTACATTTAACTGAACATTGGAAACAAAGGAAGCACTGTACAGCTGTTCCATCCTTATTAGAACTCTTCAGTAATGCATATCTGTCACACTGGTGCTGACACACGACCTCATAGCAAAGGATCATCAGCCAAGCGACTGGTCCGTCAAGCTAATCGCGCCGGTTTATTGAACTTTAATGCTATCTACCATAGCACGCACTCGTCATGGGTTTTGACTGACCACTGAACGGTCAACTGTACCAGAGAGGGCTAGTCCCCTGGCAATCTACGGAAAACGTGGTCAGAAAAATACTTTGCTCAACATCCGATTACTTTAGACCGTCATCTCAGTACAACGGATGGTAAACCAGGCTTAAGGAAAATTCTTAGTATTAACCAAAAACTGGCCAAATGCCTGCATTTTGCTATCTGCGTGCTACCGAATAATAAACGCATACAAATGACTTATCATGCAAAGTGCCATTTTATGTTATACTCCGAACCAAGCACATTTGTGTTATGCTAAAATTCTAAATAACATTAAGGTTGCTGCCACGCATCACTTCGAGAAATACGTGAATTTTTACCATTCGAAAACAACTTCAGATCACATTGCTCCAATTGTATTGTACTCTGCTCGACAGTACAAACCAGGAAATACATACAATGAATTGAATCAAATGCACAGTAGTATCTAAGAGTTTCAATACTACTTGTTTCAAATAGTTTATAAATAGGAATTCTTAGTTGAAAGTGTCCTTGTATTTCTCATGATTACCAACAAGGTCATGAGGCTACACGCGGACATTTTCCTCAGGTTGCAATTGAAATAACCAGCCCCATTTACGCAGTGCCAAATGAATAAGCAGGGTTTCGAGAAGTTGTAGCGTGGAGTTCTGATCGGCTTGTTCATAAAAACCACGAGGGAAAAGATAATTAACAAGTAGATTTTCAACAGTTCCAGACTACCAGGATCACGTTGGCGAAAAAACAAAATATATTCTAACTAATACAGATTGCATAAATAAAAGGTTTAACATTACTCCTTTCGCGTACATAATTCTTTAGAAGAATGGAATAGTGTTGCATATTTTACTTATTGGGTAGTCATCTATACGATCTAGCCAGAAAACTATTTACAGTGCAATGTCACTACCCAACGCTTCGCTTAAATTATGTGTGCAACCAGTGTACAAGACGTTCAGGCAAAATGAATCTGGCTCCCTATGTTTGTTTCCACTTTAGATGCATTTTACTTATTAATGCTTGTCAAGATGGGCGTGAATCTTTAAAAATGACTGGTCGAACAGCCCAAATGTTTGCTTACTGACAGTCCATCAGGAAACTCGAAATCAGGATGTCCTAAGCACTCTATGGGTTCCAGTTCTTACTTAAGCTGCAAAAGGAAGTCAGTTACGTGAAAGATTGACCAGTTTCATATAACGGCTTCTTTTATGCTGCTTGCGCATCCTCTAAAAGGTATATCCACCGACCGCTGACTGGGACGTTAAACTGGCATGAATAGTCGTGTAGGCTGAACATCACAGCAGTTGGACAATCCAAGATGACGAAAAAGTTCTGCTTGGTGTCTTCGTTAGCTGATTTACCACCCGAATTAGCAAGTAGTTATATCCTCGGCCTCATAGATATGCGATTTTGTCACCTAATGCCCATGAATTTCGGCGAACACGGAGCAGATACACAATGAATGTTTCCCCGTTTTCAATGTGGCTTTAAGCATCCATATTATATTACTAAGTCATATTCGAACGGTATCGGAAGTCTAGTATTTTACGACTGAATATTAAACTGACAAATAAAAGTTGGATTATCCACCGTAATTTTGCTTTGCTTACCCCATTCATACAAAATGAACCAAATGATATGGGAAAAAATCGATGCCGACATTCTGTCGGCGACATATTATGTCGTTTTCCTGCCAAAAGGACTATAGAAGTTGCTGCATCAGTTTCAGCAAAACTAATGAATAAAATGGCAAAAACTTGGTGAGATAGTTAATCTTCATTTCGACTTTAAGAGTGGGTTACTTGCAAGCAAATGGCTGCAAGGGAAACTGCTTTCAGCAGCACATTATCGAGCACGGAAGCTTTACATAACATAACGATATTCAGCGAAGAAGCTACTTTCGTCCCTGGCTATCGGAGGTTTACAATGAAAATTTGGCTCCAACCGGCCATTCTTCATTTAACAGACAGAAGGTTCGATCATTGGGCTCACAGGTTTTGGGCTCTGGAGAGAATAGCAGGAAAAAAGCCATTTAGAGTTACGCCCTAATATTAGAAACTAATCATCTGTTTTCGCTCATTGAACACGACTTTTGGACATCTTTCTGCAGTTGGACCGAATCAAGCTTTCTAAGCCGATTCTTCGTTTACCAAAAATGCCCGTAAGTCATCTGAGATTCTAGCACCAAAGCAGAGATCTGAGTATACAGGTACGAGGAAGAAGGAGAAGCACACATGCCGAGCAACGATATCTGAGGAATCGGTCGTGTGTTCCGGAGCGGCACGCGACACGTGCATTAGAAACCCAAAACTAACTGAGCACTAAGCGGACCGAGTAATAGCGTTCATTGTTTGTGAGTTGGTCTCTGTTGGAAGCCAGATTTTCAGATGAAACTAAAACTGGAACGAGATGCTGTACTTATTTTGATAAGTGTGACAGCCCTTTTTTGAGTACGATTCAGGGGAAGTACTATATCCTGGGATCATCGGTATGTACACGATGAAACTACCTAATTGAACAGAAGTGCAGTTAATAAATCGCAATGTTATAAACCGTACGAAGTTGTGCACATGTGGACGAACCTATTTTCGAATAGATAGCCATCCCAAAAGTGGTGTTGCTCACTATTTTATTTTTAGGGGTAGTTATTTTTGCACTTTAATTTTCAGTCTTAAATTCTCAATTCAGACAAACTAATAATCATTTCCCGGGGAAATTGATTCTAAAGATACGCCCTAATTAATGAGTTCCTGCACGAACGGCCTTCTACGGTTCTGTCACTATGGTTACGAACTATTTATCAGGTCGAATCATAAAACTTCCTGGTGGTGTATTGAAAATCGGCGTTTCCCCTATCCAATGCGTCTCAGAATAATTAGGAGCTTCAGAATATCCTTAACAAAAAGCCACGTGGCCAAAATATCATCCAGTTATCCATACACAATACCAGATGAACTTGTGGAATGATTTGCAAAAATTACTCCCATTCAGCCCTAGGGAAACTCGAATTAGTGATGACTGTTTAACTGGTTCCAATCAGGCCTGCAAGTTTATTTGTCTTCCTCAAGACCACGGAGATTTTCTTCGAACTGATAAACAGCTGCAAAGAAATTCCCATCCATCAAAAATAAGTAAATTCCAGTGAAGACTAGTGAAAGCAAATTGTGAACGAGGGATTTATCTATAGCTGTGATAGTATAGAATAAAAATGTGTGAACCAAGTACTGATCAAGATGAGTAACCGGTATGCTGCCGTAAGTGACACTGATAAATTGAGCTTAACTTGACGGCTTTGTTGTTAGTCGTGTCGTACACGATCTTCAATGGGGAAAAATATTATTCATGCTCCCGTTCGCGGGAGTAAGTTAACGTATGGCTGAAAATTTATGTTTGACGTTGGCCAATTAACTACCGAGAACAGAACAATTCTTTGTTGGACAAACTTATCTTGTCCCACAGAAACAGTAACATCGGGAAAAATTACGGAATTCGCTTGACATCACTGGAAATCTCGTCGTTATGCCACGGATGCACTGACCCTCCTGCAGCCAGCCAGTTCGTTCGAATCGATACATCCCATTCGTCAACGTGATAACATTTGTGGCTTGAATCCGAGGGATTTCGTGTGAGGCTTCAATTCACAGCAGGTGAACGTACCAGATCGGTGGGTTTGATATCAAGAGACTGAAACTATCCTCACAATTACACTGGTCCATTTTGTTTTCCGCTTATTTTGGATCAGTATGCCCAAGGACTATCTTGGTCATTTAATCAGAGTCAATAGATCTCGGCTGATTCCAAATCAACACACAACTAATGTACGAATGTTATAAATTTTGCTATCTTGTTTGTTGTTATTTTTTGCGACATAAACCAGTCGGTTCAAAACAACAACACAGTACGAAGAAATACAGCATGTTTTCTTCCAAGACGGTAATAAATTAAGATCAAGTTTCAAGAATGAAGATATTTTTGCTGCACTTAAGAGTGACTTCGGTATCGTATATAAGGTGGAGACCGAATGAAAGATCAGCAAATCAAGTGTTATTCATTGACTCAAATAAAAATTTAATACTGGACCGCGCCACGTACTAGCTGATCTGTTCTGTCAGTGCCTATTTACTGGAAGTCACATCCAAATCCTCATCCATTGCTTTAACCGTTCTTTAGAGCCCTTGGACCTCTCTTGCCATGAAATGGATGGTGTTGTTTAATTGTACTGTAAAATGGGCTTCCAATTGCGCACACCTCCGACCGTTAGCAATTGACTGATCCCAGTGTTAACCAACATATATGCATACTCACACAGAACTGGGTTGCGCCCATGGTTCAGGCGATGAAATATCATTTTTGAGCGACTCATTATTATTGTTCTGTTGTGGGTTGGAACTGCCTAGTCTCGTGCGGACACAGGGCTCATTGACCTATGTACGGTGATAACCCGTTGCACATTTGACGAACTAACTAATTAGTAAGCATTCCTTTCAATGCAGTCATACGAGACATCTGTGTACTGTACGAGCCGTACTAAACTTGCCCACAGCTTTGTGTGGATTCGGTGTATTAAAGATGCATCTAGGCAGTCCCTGTCTCCATATCAATACACATCCATCTAAGTGATGTCCGCTTTACGTCCCTAATCTGTGTGCTACTGCGATTATTACATACAATGAATTACTAGATGCAATATTAAAGCTATCGGTAGAGAACTCATTCATTATAGGACTAAACTAACGTGAAGCGACGGTCTGTAAAGCGCCAGTTCAAGTGATGAGTGGGTACTTTGTTTGAAACTGTTGGTGTTCAATAAAGGGATGAGAACGGTCCAGGGAAGTCTAGAGGCGAAATTATTTGATTAATGATCAATCAACTTTGTTCAAGTCCCCGGTGGATAGCGGCAGTTTTTGTGCACTATGGTCGGTGAGCCCTACCCAGGCAAATGAAACGGCTATACAATGCCTTTCTGCTTTCTAATACCTGATTTAGACGTTTCTATCGCACGGTGTTAAGTTTTATTGCTAATGATAAAACCTTTCTGGTCGGTACGTGAGATGCCGTTTGATCAAACTCAAGATGCTACCGCATAGCGGTGTGAACTTCAGTACATTGCAACAGTCATTTCATAAAACCTCTTTAAAAAATCACTAACAAGTCCACGGAATTTAATAAACGAAATAAAATGGCCAAAAATGATTTAGTAGATCAGTACTAAATTCGGGCTGGCAGCCTCAAGAACCGCTGGTTTTAAACAATGAATATCACCTTGTTCAAGAACGGCTGTGGTTCTCCCAAAAGCCTTGAAAATCATTCGGGAAAGCCCCTCAGCGAAGTAGGGAATCTAACCCCCAGTGCACCAAGGTTACTTCTTGCTGTGGCGTATTCTTTTGATCTGAACCAGCTCCAAAAGGCTAGTTGGGAACTTGGTGGGAATTACAACATTATTTGAGGTTATTTGTGCTAACTTAAAAAGCCGACGACCTTAGAAACCTGATCGTCTAACTGGTCTTCTTTGTTGCCGCATAACAGTAAGAAAAATCGGAAGGACTAACCGTAGTAAATGTATCTAAAACTACCAGAACTACGCCCGGCCTGACTGTTGCCTGTGAAATCCGGTCTACCGGCATCATAAGCTGTAATGTACAGAGTCCGCCAAAAATATCCGCATGAATAATTTGCCCCAGGGACGCCATACTTTCATTTTGGAATATCCGCATTTCGCCAAAACTATCGCTTGATACAGTCCATCATTTCAAGAGCAGAAAACAGGCAGATTAAAACAGTTCAAGCGTACCATAATCACGCGGTGTATTATGAACAGCAGATGGGCACAAAAGTAAAGATAATTCTCAACAACAATCAAGGGTCGCTCTATGAATTCCCAATTCGCTCAAGCCCCAAAGGCCGTGTTCAATACTAGTCTTTATGAATCCATTCCGTAATTAAATCGCTTCGACAATCCAATGAATTTGTATTTCGATCGGGAAGGTGCGCTCTACTGACTGTAGGTCAAGAAGGGTGACTTTTGTGCCACAACTCTGCGTGTTTCGTAAACTAACAACGGGCCCAATGAAAGGGTATTTTCTTTAGTGGAGGATGATCGCCGAGGGCATCTCTGGGTCTCCCGTAACACAACGGAGATTCAATGAGAGTCTGGAAAGCCAGTGTAGTGAGAATGTCGAAACGAACTCTTCTTACAGGGCGCCCTGGTTGACTGTCATGTGGGCCTAGTAGTTCCATTCCAGAAGGACTGATGGCTTTCACCTATAAGTCCAGGTATGTTTCTTGGTCCACAATTGCTGAAGAACCCGTCAGTGCTCGTCCGCTGTCACATCCACTTGGATTTGTGCTCTGTGTGTCATCATCCAATTTGGTAATCTGTTTAGCCATGCTGGTTGAAATATATTTCCTGTACAATTCCTTTCACGGAAACATCAAAGATTAGTTATGTTCACTGTTTGCCGTCAGGTGATCGCGACTGTTTGCACAAGTCCGGTGTGTCATAAAACGTTCCAAATGATATCAGATCCCGAAACTTACTGGTCCTAATACCTTGCTATTCTAGCCCCGAGAGATCTTTTCTTTTTGCTTGAAACTCGAATTAAACGTCCAGTCACTCTGGCTTCCCACAGAGCTCATGACAACCCGGTCTCGTCTAGCCCGGTCATAAAGACGTGTTTTTCAGGTAAAGTTTATTTATCGATTCTGTCATCCTACTTGACAACGTGGAATAAAATGAATTCCAGCTGACAGGGAGCGGACAGAACTATCGACTGTGTGCTCCTGCAATAGTGTTTCGAGCAAAACGTTTAGATAATGAAATCACTGTGAACCGAATACGCATTGCTGCGGCTGAATAAACGAATTGGAAATCAACAAACATGACGACAGAAGCTTCTTATAGTTTCACTCCTTCCTGGAATGAATTATATGGCTACGGGCAGCTTTAGAAGCCCGAATGACTTCTGAAACGTTGTCACCTGCCTTAAAAAATATGCTGCTGGAGTTCATACTGATGGTACCAGATAGCTTTTACGGGATAGCTGTAACAATTTCCCAATAGAAAAATTTGTAGAAACTCACCAACTCCGTGTAAGAGTTGATCCGGTTTGTGCGTCTGATAAGAACAAGTACAACTGTTAGGCATTACGGAGCAGTAGACATTCGATTAATTGTTTATATGGACAATCGATAATGTAGTCAAATGACAAGCTAGTGCATATCGAATCCAAAACATGAACTATGCAGTGTTGTCTGAGTTTAATGGTGAACGATTGTGATCATATCAGTGTCATCGATCGCACAATTTCACAACCCTTGTCTGCTATCAATGAACCTAACATCGAACCATTTGACAACGGATGGTCAACAGAATGGCTTTTTCCAAATCACGTGCTCACTGCGCCAAACAATGACGACAAAGAGCATGCTCATTCAAATTCGAAAGTCCGAATGTGTCCGTTTACCATTTTCCTTTTAAATCAAATCTAACAATATGAAAATTCTAGAAACTCCCAGACAACAGCAATAAGAGAGCGGTCTTTGGATCAAGCTGATCTGACCCCCTCACTAAGAAATGGCGATACCGAATCCAGCTACTTCCATTCATGAAGAATTGTGCATGACGAACCAGTTTGTTTTACGCCTTGTCATCCAAAACAAGGAAATATGTGAGGTGAACATTCACCCTATATTTTGAACAAACGTGAAAATTAATCATTTTCCTAATTACTCAGTCTTTATATATCACTTCGACTGTTCGGTTCAGTCGATATAATTTACCATTGGTTACAAAAGAGGATTGCCAACTTTCCTATGGATTATATTAATAAAATTTATCCGGAAGGTGGCCGGGACCCAGCGAGGTTATCGCATCATCGTGCACCCAAACCAAAGCAGAGAATCTGAATAGGACCATTACAAAGAAGAATGATTTGTGAATGAAATAACCGTTACTGAGAAATTAAAAGGAAACTTTGTACTTTATTGTTTAATTGGTTCCATTTTCTTTTTTCATCCGTGACTAAAATAAAAATCAATATGACATTTTTAGACATTTCGTCATGTAGACTAAGTAGAGTGATCAAAACTTAACTCTTCTCTCAGCACCGATTTTCAGTTTCATTGATTTATTCTACGAGAACATCATTTTGCAGATCTGATTATGCGTGTGTAAATGGCGTTCTGTGAAAGTGTTAAATTGTTCGTGGCACTAAGGAGCTGAATTAGTTGCTCACACTTCGGACTATGAATGTTTGCAATCCATCCGTGGCGGGTTATTTCTACTTTGCAAAATAACTCTTCTTTTTATGACACTTTTCTAGTGTTTCGTAGTCCACAGAATTCTGAATTATGAAAGCAGAACTTAGCAACCCTGGAAACCAATGAACTTAAACAGTGATCCGCGTGTTTATTTCAAGATAATAAAAAGTCAGCGTATAACCACAAGAAAAATGTAGGGGAAAACTTTAATCGAATCAGTGTTTTATCTAGCCGCGACTACAACGATTTCGACGAACAGGTTGAAAACCTAACTTTGCAGGTCATTCAAGTAAAAACCCAGGATCATTTAGACGCACAAATTATTGTCTGACGTATTCTCTGTCGACAGGACGCTACGAAACAGGCCTAAACGGAATATCCTGTCGAAATAAATCTGAGTGTGATAGGCTGTCTGTGAAACTCAAAGTCTGAATTTATATTCGACGTTCCTAGTGAACTGATTGCGATATATTCTAGCGGCGCGAGGATTGAAATAAAATCATTTTACCGAGCTACGATGAAAACCGAGGAAATCGAATAATCGGATAGCCGGAATCCTGTTTCAATCAAAATGGGTGGGTATCGGCGATTTGTCGACCTTCTGTTTCTATTTGTTTTTATGAGAGTCGTACCAAGCCAAACAGGAAATCCTATACGGTTCCGTATGCAAATGTAAACTGAGGCCAACGATAAATTATGATTGTCGACCACCTATGAGGATAGGAACTATCACGACCAAAGTTTCATTGTGGGGAAATTCACCGGAGGTTTGGGCACGTGTGCAAGAATAAAGCCACTGTATTCGTCAATTCGAGCAACTTTGCATAAAGGCGCATTTGGAAGACCCATAAAATGACCTAGAATGAGGTTATTTTTGTTAGTATGTGAATACAAAAATTTCCTTATCGCCGCGAAAGATTGTTCTGCCCATCCTTCTTTTTCCGAATCCCTTTTTGTGCTTCTTCAAATAACTTTGCCTAATTTGCATAACATCAGAACATCAGAAATTGTTCTAAAAGGCAGCAGAAATCCAATAGAGCATAAGCACTTAACAGATTTATATTTTGGCATAGACTCTGTGTTCACGTTATTATGGCATTTAGCCAATATGATATGAGTCAGGTTTCCACGGGCCCTCAAGAATGATTCATTTTCTACCCGGTCGACTATATTCGGCAGTGGATTTTGACTGACTTTCATGTAGGGATCCATATCTTGACTAGGCCCATGCCTTCGAACAGCCCAACCAATTAATTTGTTGGAAATCGATCAATCTGTTGACTTCCAAGACTTTTATGAAGAAAGCCCGAAATATCTGGGCAATTAATGTTTATATCTTCCAATGGATGGTAAATGAAGATAATGCCTGGATCGAAATAGCGTGTGATTTGCGATAGCGTTACCAAACAAGGTTCCAACGGTGCCTCTGACACAAAACTGTAAATGTACTTTCAAGAACATTGTCTTAGTTTCTCATGATCTACGAAACCAGACTGGCAGACAAAACGACTTCTGTGGCCGTGCTATTTCTAAGCACACCCTGATCTCGGTACGTCCGAGGAAAGTTCGCCAGCCAACAAACATGCAATCACGATCGAGCAGATTTGGTTCACATTAGTCTAAACATCACTTATTCTGTGACCATTTCGGGTAGTTTTCGATGTCTGTTTCACACTCTGATCCAGATTCTATAAGGTAAACATCACTTGGTTTTCTTGTGCTTTCAACTATTCCCAACTAAGTGGGTTCACAATGGTTTGGGCGACTGGCTGGAAAGAAAGAAACGATAAAATCAGCTGCCTATTACCCGAGAAATTTGAGAATCAGATGACCGGTGGCATAGGCCAATGAGGATTAAAGTCCAACCAGGTATATTCAGGCACACGCTCGCAAAGGATCATGTAGACGGCTATTACGTAGAAGTGATAAATCGATAGAATCACGTTGAAACAACAATGGGTGTTGCTTTATCTTTTTCCTATTCCGGGTAATCACCAGCGACTAACCGCCCCCATCTAAGTTTCGCTCGACCAAATCTTTGAAAGTCTTAGATAGAACTCACGAAATACAAAAGCCGATCTGCGCAACACAGTTCAAGAGACAATTATTTTTAGCAAAGATGGCAAGCTTATCCGATTAGGAGTAAACGAATTTGTCTATCATTATTCCACTTTTTCTCAAGTAGATCAGAAAACTGAATATGCATAAGTGCTGGAAAATCTAAATTAAATAGCGTAAAATTGTAATAATATTGCGTAGGTAAACATTCAGACTTTCTCAGCATCTATCTGGCATTAGAGACTAATCTCATGGCGAAAAGTTCTGCTCAGATTATTGAATAAGCGTATTGCACGGAATTTCCTATGTTCATCCGAGACCTGGTCGCTCTGAAAGACAAATGAAACTTGCAGTTTGGACGTTTTCTTCCACTTTTAGGTAAAAAGTAGCTGACCCAGAATATCTGACTCAAAATAGATACGGTTTTTCTCGGCCCAGAACCATGTTCCTCTGGCGATCAGACGCTTGGGACACCTGTTAGATCAAAGATCAGGGGTCCGCGTTCCAGATCCGCCGATCACGTTGGTGATAGACGACAAACCACTGTCCATCAGATCGCCAACACACTTGTTCTATGAAGACCTCATGTGGTCCTATGCCACTGGAAGTTTCAGCGTCAATGTTATCGGCTTTATAACTATATTGCAGACAGACGCCAGTGACCACAAGGAAAACTGTTTACAGTACGCTCATGTTTGAAGCGGGCATCATGAAAACTCTGATCCCTTAATTCCATTCAACTGGTTCTTACCCTTCAGAAAGTATTGCTAATTGGAGGCGGACCAGCAGTCATCGAAAACTTTAAAGAAAATGCTGAAGTCTGGCCACCTGTGAGAATGCTTCTTCCGGTCTTCTATTCGCTGTTTTTCGACCAACAAAGAACATGGTGCAATTAGCTGACAATGTCCCATACAATATGAACAGCGATAAACTGGTTCTCGCTGGTTGAATCAAGCAAGGATCGATGAAACAGTGCAGCAAACCAGCTTGTAGGCACATTTCGTTTTTACGGTGTTATTTTTTAAGTGGTTACGGAATCATCCTTCTTAAATTTGTTCCGTAAAAGGTAAAAGACTGCTTGGACAGCTTCGATGAGATTGAACCATGAAATCAACAAGAACAGGAAGAGATAAGATGCTTTTGCAAATCCGTAGTTCATGTACCGTCTTATTTTTCCTGTTGTGCTGCAAGCAATGTTCATGTGAAACAGTCGGTGGCTTTTAAACGAAACTATCACTTTAAGTTTATTACTTCCCTTTACTCATTTTGATAATATCACGAAGTGAGAAGGATTGCGGTCAGCTGCAAACTAGGAAGTCGATTAGCGATTGCCATATATGAACTAGGATGATCGCCTGACTATAGTTACCACGATTTGGAGAATCATTAGAAGCACGGCGCAAACAGATACGTCCGATGTCAAAGTACAGTGCAGTGTACTTGAAAGGTGTTTCATCAAGTGCTCAAAAATGAATCATATCAGCAGAAACTAATTCTACACTGATAATCATTCGAAATTCGTTCTGAATAAATGCACAGACTATCACGTACACCTAAGGTGGCTGGTTCTGCAAAGTTTTAGGCTTTCGAAAAATTTCCTCGCCAAATCTGATAGGCATAAAACATAAGATGGAGCACACCTAAGAACGGAAACATTCTAGCATAATGCAGCCCTGTTAAAACTTTTCAGAATCCATCGTTCAGCAATGTCAGTTCCCCTAAACAATTTTTGTTTGCATTTTCTTTACTGATTTACTTCAGCCGCAAGGAAAAATTGGCGCAGATAGGTAGGTAAATAATGACTGGGAAAGAATGCAAAAAATGAGAAACACTTTATTCTAAAACGACATCATTAGTTTGTGAAGTGACTTCAACAAACGAATACATTTTGAAATTCCACCGTTTGACTTTTTCTGCCCACTGTTACAACCCGCAAGTCTAGCTTGTTCTACTACAAAAACTCATGACCTCACTAAAATACCAGCCAAACTGTGCAAATGCCCTACGATAGAGTGCACCAACGAATTACGTATACGAATGTGAGTAACAAATAGGCTTTCAGCTTTTGGCTTACGATAAAACCATCCAAGGACATGTAATATGGTTCGATTGGATTTTCCAAGCCACAAGGCAGTTTGTTGTTTTCATTAAACCATCCAATTAGCCTCAAGCATGGGCTTCCGGGCACGCCTTGTTTCTGATTCGCTCAGACCAAGATTGTAAAGTGTACGTACATGTGCTACGTTTCTGGAAATAAATAAAGTATACTTATAATCAATGTTACCATTATTACCATGTTTATTGATATTGATGTTATTAGTGCGTAAAATACGGCAAGATTATTTCGTCCACGATTGCGCCTGATCAAGGAACTGAAATGGAATAGGCAAATTGCTGTCGGCTAACACAGCTCACTTATCGTGACCCCGTATGGTTCTATTCCACTCCAGTCTTTGGACTCTTGTTTGTTCCATTCGCCCCCCTTGTGTACTTGGCTCTAGCAGTTATTAGAAGCGCCTTCTTCACAAATTACACCTATGCGCTGGCTAAATTACATTGTCGCTCCAGTTGAATGTGGGAATCGGCGAGTGAAAAACATTGGAAGAATTTCAAATATCAGACTAATCACGCTTTGCTAAATAAAAGATAAAATCCATTCTTTTAAAAAATAATGCTTACAAAGCTCAAAAGTACCTCCATGTGGAAAAAATGACCCGGTTAGCAAATATTTGCCGTTTATCGACACATAGATGCTGTTGGCATGTTCATCCCGCATTCCAGATGACAGGAGCGCAACAGTAAGTGTAGATCAATAATTCATGAGCACAGCTTACATTCAACCAAGGTTTTTAACGGGGAATTCCACTCCTAATAGGACCTTTCAAAGAGCAATCAATTCTAACTTGTGCAAAATCATCGCGTATAGGTCGATAATACTAACCATCTGACGACTGATACAGACCGCAATCAAGTGATTTTCTCGTGGAACTGACATCATGATGTTTCTTCTGCAAGAAAGGTATTTCCGATTCTCTTTTTCAATGTTCGCTGAAGAACAGCTGTCAAGGGGAAATTCGAAGAAACCACGTCTATGCTTGAACACTCATCGAGATTTAATTTCAAGTTTTCCAGAACAGGCTTGCATGTTCCGTCATGCAGGAAACATTTGTACAGATCAAATGTAGCGTAATGGATTTTTGTTCCCGTGAACTTTTGTTCAGAATTACTTGTGGCAGAAAGCAAACTAGTGTGTGCCTCGGAAAAGTGGATACTCGCGCAACACACAAATAGAAGGGGATCAAATTCTAAAGCACAGAAAAGTAACAACGATCAGAGGCCTGGAAGAAAAGGGACATTGTGAATTCGGACGAAGTATTTCTGAATGTAAAACGAACTTGTGGTAAAATAGCAGTTTTCGTCAGCTTTACTGCGATCACCGAAAGCTTGCCGAGAAACCAATGAAAAATTGTTCCGCCACAAGTGTTAGACACGTGAGCTGCACGTTACTCGATTCCTAATGTAAACTCGAAATCACTCGGTGAAACTGCACTTTGACGAGTGATGATAATTAGATTTGCAACTGGAGTCTAATCATAAATGTTGTAACAAAGTGATACATGGAGTACCGCCCAGGCTAAAATTAACTTAACCAGAAAACTGTAATTCCATCACACCGATTCTGAACTGATACATTTTTATTCCTTTTAAAGCTTCCCATCATCACTTGGTACAGCAACCTGGTATGTTGACGCTAAGCAACAAACCAGTAGTTAGTGATGCTCGCACTCTGAGGGATGTGTACTGCGTACCCAGTAGCAGAATCGCAAAACTGAAACCAACCAACATGAATGTTAAGGTAGGTTAGCTTGAACTAAAACGGATACAAACACTTAGCAATGTGCTACCGTCTTACTCTTTGTGTCATCCGCATGTTCAGAGGGTTGCAATTGTCTGAGGATCACCGACTTACACCATTTTATTAAACAATCTTTCACGGAGAACATTTCTAATGGTGACGCCCATCACAATCCATAATTTCATGTAGAGGACACTGATGTAGGATGCCTAACTTCTTTGGTGTTGACCTGACAAACACCCTGCCAAAAGCTTCCAAAGACCCACCAAACCAGTTTACTTCACTGTATTCCCACCCTCCACTTCATTTGACACCAAATGTGTTCTTTTGCGTTTGTGATCGGGAAGAGCAAAAGACATTCTTATATCTTGCTATTTATACATTTATTGTTTGCTGATGAACTGAATATACGTGACCTGGTACTTCACGTTCATCACAGTCATCTGATTCCTTCCTTCTCTTACCACGAGTTGAAGCTACCATTATAATTCGCGTCCCATGCAGGGAGGTCATTGCACCACAAATCCTTCCACACTGTACCGCTCTACACAGTCGAAATGACAAACGTAGTTTTTGACCTTTCCTGCAGTCGGTGAAATGGGGACAAATGCTGCTAGCTAGCTATCAAGTCATTCACACGTTCAGATAAAAACGGTTTTGGGGTCACGTTTTGCTCGACCAGGCATTCAAATGTTATCGATCGTCCAAAGCTCCCAGTAGTTAGTGAAGAGGTTTTACCATGCCTAGGATTGGCAGATTAGTACTAGGGCGATAATTATCTACTCTATTCACCGGAACTTACGCCAGTTGAATGGATTTCTGCCGAAATAAAAGTCCATGCAAACAACAGCCTACTTTAAGGACAACATGAGTTCGGTGTAATAGAGCCTATATGAAATGAGTTAATTATATGAAGATCATGAAAAATTATTCCTACTCATTCCTGAAGGTCTACCAACGGCGTCATTTAAGATGAACTTCTCAAATTTTACACAAGGAAATTCAACCGTAACGGTACAGGTTTGTGCTTGTGAGGACTATGGTGCTTGTATGAAGCCTGTTTTTCTCACCTGAGTCCCTGTCCATCGTCTTAGGTTGGAGACAAGTTAGATGACCCGTAAGGTCAATCGGAAATCAGATGCACCAAACGGGAAAATCCAGCTCGGTTCGTCAGAGTAACACAACAAAACCACTGCGATGTTATCACATAGTTCTTGTCTATTACGCCAAAAACCAACACACTGTAAGTTTCCGGTGACACATACACGGCCAGAAGAAAGTCAACGCATCAAAGTTTTGCTGTAAATGAGCCAGTCTTCAAAATATTTTACTGGAAGAGGTGCGGAACGCTGGCCGAACCCTGTTCCTATGAGTCACAAACTGTGGATGCGATTTTAGGAACAACAGAGTACTTGCTACCAGAAGATGGCTGTCAGATGTAGTCATATAACTTAACTGATTGGGGTTTGAATTTCCGAATATGAATATTCACAGTTTCTTAAATCCTTATTGGCAAAATGTGTCCTCCCCAGGAATTTTGCAAAATCGAAATAGACCAGATTATTTCGATTCACCGGGATGTTGGTCCTTGAAGCCATTTAGTTCGACAAGTAGAAAATCAGGATAAATTTGGACTAGGTAGTTGAGTCAAGGTTTGCCATGCACACATGTGTAGATTGCACAAGATTTCCTCACCAGAATGCTACTGTCTAAAGATAACTGTATTGTTTTGTGAATAAGATAAGCAAAAATATAGATTCTGCCTCAGTTTGTGATTTGGTATGACGTAGAATATTCCGGAGTTCGTCACACAGAAAATAAATTTGCATGTTCTCCCACCAAAAGTCAAATATCATCGGTCCTATAAGTCGACTACACAGAGCTCAACCTCGTTAGGTGGAGATAAAAGTTTGAAAGTTGAGAGTTTGCTGACTTTGTTACATATGAAAAGTTCTGATAGCCAAAGAACGAAATTTGGCTGCATCATATGCAGACCTTTTTCCGGAGTTCTGATTCACAGTAAAAAAATCTGTTTACTTCACCTAGGTAGAACTCACGTTAAAGACACATTTCTGTGAAGCCAAATTCTGGTCTTCTAATTTCACAAACAAGAAAGTAATAAAAACTACATGATTTCGCATTCTGTAGCTAAACTCAGTCGATCATTTTCTGATTGGACATGATTTCGTCATAAAGCGGTATCCAAAAAATAAAACAGTGAACGCCAATAGTGATGATATTGGTATTCTAATGATAAGGAACACGCAATTCACTATGGTAATAGAGCACGTTTTTGTCAGCAAACTGTCAGGTGCCTGTTGGGAGATTAGCAACAACAAGTGTGCTTTTGTCAAGACACCTGAAAGATAGAAAAAATACTAATTTGGACTGATACCTTCGGTATTCATGATATGGCAACATCGGGCAGTGTTCCGCCCTGTGAGAGCTTCGAAACAGTTTAAGGCCAAGAAAATGGAAGATAATTCGTGACCTACTGCGAGACAAAAAAGCCAACCTAAACCGATGCGAAACAGACAAACTTTGACCTAGTTTTCTTCCTATGATGCAATCGAAAAATAGTTTCAAGTTTCAGTTCCACTAACCTTGGCCACGAGTAACTGCGCCTAAACCACGAAGTCACGCAAACCACCCATATACAAAAAGGACAGGCTCAATTTTAACTGAAGAAACAGCGACGTGTGTTTTACTCTCATTCGACGCAAGCCACATCGATTATGGTCAGTTTGGCAAAAACTTAAACAAAACGGGTAACTTTATGACTGATTTTGCGTCAGTAATCAAATAATCCCTCCAGTAATTTTGTTCATGTTCGACAACTTCGTGACAGTTGATTTTCAATTTATTCTAACACTTCTTTTCTCTTGTCAGTGGCTACTAGAAGATTGAAGAACGCAGAAACCAAACTGTTCTAACAGCTAATCCTCATGAAGATGATGCAGTGTTGCCAAGCAAAACTTTGGGATTAAAAATGCACACGGAGATCGATGGTACGCAATGCAGTATGGATGTGCTTGTCCATTATCCGTCTTTGATTCCTTATTTACATTAAGGGAAGAATCAAAAGGAGAAAATGTTCCGCCTTTCCACAGATCTTTGCTCCCATTCCAGTTTTTTACCATTTTTGCTTTGATAAGTCACAACACAAAGTAAGAATTGAAATACGGCTAGCGTGATGCGCGGTTAGAAGTGTTCCCCTGTCATGAATCTGTCCAAATTGAGGCCAAAGCAATCTCATGCATGTTGCTCCACTTAATTGGTGGCCAAATCAAGGCTCAAGACAATGAGTTTGTAAAAACTTGGTCATTTCATATTGTCACTTCAAACAACGAGACTGAATGCATTGAAGAAGATGCAGGTAGGTTTAAGATACTTTAGGCAAACCAGAGTGAAATAAAGTGCCACCTTGCTGAATTTGCCTTCGGCCTGCCAGTCAAATCCTTCATAGACTAAGATACAAAAGGTTATCGAACCCGTTTTGCTCATCAACATGAGCACGGATGGATCATCGACAGTGTCCAGTGTAGACTGGAACTGAAACAGAGTACAAAGTTGCCTCCTGTTCGCGTCATATTTGATCCCCAGACCATTCATATGATGCGGGGAAACTTCAGAGAATCAACCCTTTTCACCATGTTTGTGTAACGAGTTACCTACTCTATTTTGTCACGTGGTCTGAATCTATTCACGTGTATGCATACATATATATATATATACACATGTAGGCTTACGTGTATGTATCGAAATTTCGTTCCAGGAGAGGTATGATATCAAAATTTTCAGGAAACACAAAACCCCCAATTCTGAGACTTGGTCGAAGTAGGGGTGTAACGATTTACTGACGGCACTGTAAGCGGAAAATGTTTGCCACCGGACCAGGATGATAAAAACCCAATGCTTGTGCAAGCAGTGAATAATCTATGTCAACAATTCCCTCTAGAATACACACAAATTAATTTCGCAAAAGAAGAATAGGAACTTTTGCCAAACATGGCAAACATTTTATTGTCGGAGTGGAAGTAAGAAAGGAAGAAGGTGATTAATTGAATAGGTGATTGAATAAGAAGAAAAAAGAATGCCCAGATAGAACAAAGGAAAGAATCACAAACGAAAACTACTACACTAATCAAATTTTTGCACCTGCCAAGTTCGGTTAGAGAATACAGATAGTCCAGATATTTGAAAATATGAGGATTCGAGTAGAACTTCTTGGACCAGTTAAATAATTTAGGTAAAACATGGTAGGAAAATGCAAGACTCTACGCCTTTTACCGGTTGTATGTTTGTGTGCTTTAAACCCCTAACTGAGATGGGATCAATGAAGGTATGAATAATATCTTGAACAAATGGTGCATATTTATGGCAAATTTACCAAGCAAACTCGAAAGCGCGGTCGCTGTTGAAATTGGAAAATAAGTCAAGGGGACATCAGTGTCATAAACTAAAGCAAATCTGCGGCTTAAGAATTGGGAATGTTAGCAGAAATTTCAAATGTAACATGTTACCCTGAGTGAGGGAATTTTTGATGATAAGGATTCAGATGATGATGAGGAGGAGGAGGAGGAGGATGATATTTAGCTGAGTTCCAACTTGCAGATATCAGTCGACAATTAATTTCGCATTAGCACGCCAAATGGATGATTTCGTTCAAATAAATCCTGATTCTTTTTAGACCGTGATTGGAATTTAATGTTGTAAAGTATCGGCCCAAATTCGAACGGTGATTCACCATAGAATTTATAAAACACTTACTTATTTCAGTAATAAGAAGGATCTGTAAGTTTTTACCTCTAGAAGTTCTACTCCGTTTCTTCGTGTTTTTTATTGTAATTTTAGGCGGAGCTTGTCAAAAAAACCAAAAACCAAAATTTTCTTATCCATTCTCCCTATACCTTTTTTGTAACTTGGAAACGTGTTTTATTACATCTCAGTTGGCGCTGCGATTCGCCCTGGATGAAATCAGCTGGCAGTGAGGAACGTCTAATTCCTGTCACCGGCTGATTCGTGTAAATGGGCGCACGTTGCTCATATCGATTGCATGACCTTCTCAGTCCTAGACAGTGAATAAAAACAGTTTGCTCAGTTATTTTTCCATTTATGCACTTCCAAACAGATTTGCCTGGATAGTGGAACCTATTAGGCGGGGGGTTGCATACCGTGGTACGATAATTTTTCTCGCTTTCCTCCTAGGACTAAACATGTGAAAGTTTTGTTTATGTTACTGCGCACTACTTAATCGTCAGTGAGCCCGCCATCCTCATCACAATGAATGAGAAAGTAGCTGAGCTGATAACGTGGACAAACGATCACGAACAACAGGTTATGCATGCATACAAATATATATGTATATTTATAATGGACAATGTTTTGCGTTTAATAGATGGCAATAGTATCTTCAGGATGCAAAATTAGCGGAGCAATTGCAAAACGGCCATAATTTTTCAGACACGAATAAAGCAATGTGTATTTCGAATGAGATCAGCATGCGATTTCTTGATGTCATCTGAAGAATTGGTAACAATAACCTCGATCTTCACGAAATCTTGCTCGTTTAGAGTGACTGAATTGTTTTAAAGTGACTTGCAAGCAGAAGTTAGTAGTAACAGCAATCTTCATTGTTGTTACATTTGCAGAACCGACTCAACTGTGAAAAGTTCTCGACTTCTGTGGGACTGGAACCCAAATATGGACGTAGTCCACGCATGGGCACCGCGTTTGCCTTAACACCTGAGCTACGAAGTCATGACGAGTGGTATTCGGATATTCCCAACTTTTGGAAGTCATCGATTTTGGTGCGACTCGAACCAGCACATGGATTTTTATATCACATTGTCAGAATGAATAATTAATGTGGAAGGACAGAAATGCAGATGTGCGATATCCAAACTTACGATGTGTTTACAAATGATCCGTGATTAAAGTACCTCCGTGGTAAGTTAAAGCTCGCTCGTATGGCAGTGATTCGTAGAATCAGGTTTTGACCGCGCGAAAAGCCAAATAACTTCATTTTTATGTAACGCACGGAGCTCCATGACAACTTGAAAAAGCAATGTGAATTGTGCTCACTGCAGGTTTTGCAGAAAATATTCCTTCTTTTTTTCTTCTTGTCAAACAGTAAAGCAACTATTTTGCTTCACATTTTCATCTCAGGTTGGGGACATTCTATTCACTTTGTCGTAAAGTCGTCCTTTTGGTAACCGAGATTTTCCGAATCCGTCATATCCCCTAAATCAGTCCTCTAAGTCAGTTTTTCAACATTTTTCCGAACTACTTTTCTCTAGTATTCGTCAACCACATAAAGTTCGAAGGCACTGTTCGGTTAGCTATCAGTTCACACAAAATAAAACATTTCGATGAAATAGAATCAAAAAGCCTACTCTGGAGCAAAACGTCTAAATTGAGGGTTAATTTTTCAAAATGAAAATTTTATGATATTCACCGTACCAGATCTCAACAATTTGGAATAAGAGTCTACTGAATGACCCCCAGTTGAATGTAGCACATAGAGATAGGCATTTGTTCACAAAGCCGGCACTGTCGGTAGAAGTAATAAGAAACTAACTCTGCGGTTTAATTGTGTCGAAACCATTTCGTCTGAAAGCTGCTTAGACCAAAGCTACCCACGGCTCGCTATTGTTTCCACCGATAACGTTTAGTTTGCGAAAAAACAATCCCATAAAATTGTTTCATCTAATTTTTTGTGGGAAATTTGCGCAGCACCTACATTATCACGTGAGTTCAGTAAGCAGAAAACGTTGAACTTATGCGAATGTGATTCACGGAGTTATTTTTACTAGAGAAAGTTAATGATTCACACAAGCAGAAATGGACAGCGACATCGTATATTTGTTGACTGGCATTCAGTCAAGTTGAACCAGATAAAAATGGGCACATATTTGACATTATGTACAATAAAAATAATCCAGTCTGTACGTGATGAGTCGAATGTGAGCAGCTTTATATCAAATCTGTCCGCTGTATTTCGCCCTTTAACCATCAGATGACGTAAAACAAATAAGTGTTCTTTGAAATTCAGCGTGTATCATGGATCAAATGATCTCAGCAATGGGAAACCAAACAAATGCATTTTATTTGTGTCAAAGACATGTGACAGTACAAAACCGAAGAGGTTTGGATTTTGGGACTCTCATTAATTTTAAGATCAAAAAATGTGTTTGCGGTCATTTATGTCACGTTGATTAAATGCCTATCCGTTCTGAAACTGGGGTGACGCTGTCAAATGTACTTCGCTGAACAATACAAAAATTTTTGTTTTTCGAGCAATGCTGCTAGGAACACTTTGACTCCAATTACTATTTAAAGGGTAGTCACTTTCAAATTAATGAAAACAACCGGTACTTATTTACACAAAACTTTGCTTTCTGATTTCTTCAAAGTTGGTTATTCTATAGAACCTTGCCGTTAAGAACTTGACACGAGATCATTGGTACGTATGTGCAGTGTGAAACAAAATTTACCAGTCAAAATTTGGTCAGACCAAACTGCTTCTTCCAACTTCACATAATGTTTTACGCTTAATAATTTTAAACTAAATCTGTAAAAAAAACTAGGTAACCATGCTCGATTCATCCTAATAACTATCGTTACGAAACAACCAGAAGACCAAGTTGTGATAATTTTTAGTAAAATTATGCTGTCACTGACGCTGATTTTGTGGCCCGCATTTGATATCGTGATTTGGCTGTTGAGCACAGCCGGAATGATGTCACCGATTTGAGGTATTTAGCAGGCTTTGGCAAATCAGTTCGAGAGTGCAGTATTCAACCAACGTCATATGCTGACACCATCCTGGTGAGTACCATCAATTAGTCAGCAATGAGCCAATGTTGCATACTTTGCTATCCTTTGAGAATCGGCCTTTATTTCCAGGTGGCCTAGCTAGCAACTGACTCTTTCATGAGTTTAGCTTAGCTTTCCTCATGTTCCTGTATTGTGCTTGTTTCCTCGAGGGCTCATTTTATTGTTTCCACTTAAAAATTTTATTCTTAAGTTTGGCCACTGATCTGTGGTTAGCAAAGTCAGTAAACTCGTACTTCCAATAGATCCAAGGTGATATCCTGATTTGGGGTTTTTACTTGAATAAAAACCAATAATGCTACTGCCTAACCAAAGCATGTTTATTATAAACCGTGGTACCATATGACGCAGTATTCGTCTATTGTATGCTGAATTCGATCGAAAACGAATTATCGGCCAAAGTCTCACAGCACGGAGTGCGTGTTTTAAAAATTCAAATTAGTCCTCTTCCTTCCAACCACTGTAACCACTTCAAAAGCGAGTATGTCATGCAGTCAAAAAACCAGTAAAATACTTTCGAGAGACAAATGCGAAAACCAAAATAGCCCGTTAGTCTACTAACTGTGACGGTATTCATTGAACATCCCGTACTCTGGATGCTCAGCGTACTTTACCGATCTGCCAATATTAGTGAGATATAGATTTCCCTTTTACCCCGTCTTTATTCCATCTGTGGAATGTATCGAATACTGTTATCTTTGATAACATTTCCCCAGTCTGGTTCCGACCACTGTTCGGGCAAACTGCAACCATCGCCATACATTCAGTTTCGATGACATCTCTATCGATTTGTTGCTTCCGTTAGTGACGCCCTATCCAGAATGAGCGCTCACATTGCATGACAAATTACTTCATATCAAGGTGATAAAATTGTGTCAGATTTCAAGAACATCCTCGGCAAAGTTAGTCGGCCTTCAGACTAAAAGACTCATTTGCAAAACAGCCGGTTTTTAACGCAACAAATTAACTGTAATGACAAAACATGCAAAGTTGCTATTTGTTAGCACTACTAGACTCACAACACAGATCCACCGTAGGTGTTGGACTGTAAGCTTTCTTACGAGATCCACTACGACGGCTCATGTTTTCGTAATCGGCAGAGTCGTTTCTCCTCACGTTCTAATCCTGTTCAGTTTTCAGAGTGAATATTTTGGTGTTTCCGTTGGATAATTAGTTTGAATTCCAACTTTTCCCCGCTGTATTGAAACTTGCAAGAATTAGTCGATATGATGGCATGTCCAGTGGGCCAGAACACGAAAACCAGTCACTTGTGTCGATCGCAGACAGTTTTCAAGTAAATTGGATTTTTGCGCAATCATGATTCAAAATTAGTCCATGTAGTAACAAATGTCTCCCAAAACCAAAATGCCTTATGCCCTTCAATCTAATTGGCCAACTTGTTCAACGAATCAGATTAAAGGACTGCCGTTAGTAATTTCGCCAGAAATGTACCTGACCAACTGTAAATGTTTGAATTCGATATGCGAATATAATTTCGAACAAAGAAACCCCGGAAAATTATGTTTCATAACATCGCGCGAACCGACTAGCACACAATAATCAGAATGCGCAGTTTTCGTTGTCTCAAGTGTCGAATATTCCGGTTTGGATTCTACAGCATAGAAAGCGTACACATCAGTCTCTGAATGCATTCCCGTCATCTATTATCCACTCTAGGGTAATAAAAACAAATCAGATAATTTGCTCTACTCCGTCTGCCGGAACCGGTATTCTGCTATTACAATGACTTACTCAATAGCGTTTCGCGAAGGATTAACCAGCATAATAGCGACGTTCACAACTTCGGGCTTTGCTTTGATTACCAATTAGTGATAAATCCATATGGAACGAAAATGACTCCCTCGGTTTGCCCCAAAATCTTTCCCATTAAATAATTCTGTGATTTTGAACTTTTACCAAAGTATGAAAGGGATTTTAATGTCATTGCGTCTCTTCAAACAGTGAATGGATTAGAAAATAATCGGAAATAACATTTCCAGCAGTGCCGGTGTTGAGTGAAAGCATCGAAGAAGGTGAATATTTGGACAGTGGCGAAAGACAATACATACTATTATTCTTTTTTTATCGTACTCTCTTAATTCACACTAGCTCGCTTCCGTACTGCAGTTGTAACTAAGTGTTCGTATGAATGTTTCGGACAGTCGCCATTCAGGAGTTTTCGGAAAATCCAAATGAGTTACCACTACGTTAGATATGATGATGATCGTTGACAATCGAGGCAAATGAATGTGAGCTTTTCGGTCTGAGCTCTGGGTCGCTTACTGAAAGCTGCTCGGTTGATTGCAGTGTGGATTGCCGCCAGCATATTACGACTTACCATCCAGGAGGGGGAATATAATGCAATATTTTGCTTATAGTCGGCTTAATAACAGTGAGAAACCAAAGCAAAACCCTATTTTCATTCTTGTGTCACAGTCATTAGTTTAGAAAAGCGGAGACAAGAAATACACATGAACAGAAAGCTCGCATGGATTTCCCAGCTTGTTGGTGAATTTCAGGTAACAGTTAAACACTGGAGTTGCATGGAATGAGTGTAGCCAGCCGATCCAAGTGCTGGTGTGTGCATAGATACCGCTGAAACCAGAGCTGATACATCACCAGGATACTTGAAATCATTCTTTTAAGTCATCTTAACAATCAGCAGAGATGGAAACAGTCCAACGAACTGCGTCGGCAGCTACGGAAACAATTGTTAACTTCACTAAACCTGGAACGGTGGTTTGCGCAGCATTGTGCGTTCGTTTCCGTAATTCGTTTTCAAATTCCCTGCCCATCTCGGCTCATTGGTGCGATGTGCCCAGCAGTCGAAGGGCAGCCAATTCGATTCCGGCTAGTGACGTCTACGCTTGAAGGAGTAGCGCACACATAAATATTCTATCCTATCCGATAAATGCTGTCAACGATACTCGATTCATCTTGAAATTGCGATTGTCGTATGGCACTTTCAGGGAGAACTCCAGTTTCGGAAGGCTAACGTTCTTTTTTCATCTGGAGCCTTCTAGTGTTACGTAGTTGTTCATACTGTCGAACCCGTAGAATTTCTTTGGTTCACGTTCAGGACGTCCATAATAGTGGATTGCTTTTGCAATGAACTCAAGTTTACTAGTTCTCAGAAGCAAGAAGTAAAATTGATCATATCCTATTTAGCCGAAGCAAAAACGATGTGGTCTAATACCCCACAGGCCAACTGACTGATCCCAATTGCGATCCCAGGTAACTTAAATCAAATTCATCCTTTTTCTTGTTGACGTGATTTCGCTATCCATCAATAACCACAGTCTTTCTTCAACGTTTTCCAAGGCATTTCAACCCTTCTCCAGTTAAATTCCATCCATGATGTATTTTTACTTCTAGGAACAGACCCATTCTCCATCCTTGTCTGTCCATGAGTGAATCGCGAAGAGATAACTGGACGTCTTGCAGATCATTTCCGATGACTGCTTCTTATGGTGGTTTTCGTTCACCACTGTTCACTTTGCGGTACTTCATTATCACACTCTTATCTTTTCATTCCAAGGCGTCTTAGCATTAATCTAGGGTCCTTCCATGTTTCTTTCAGACATTTCATAGGCTGAACAGAAAAAGTGATTTTTTCCGGATGAGCAGAAGAGCTCATTTTGTTTTTTTCTTTCGGAGGACAGGTATGTTTTCAATGACGCACAACTGCGCGAATACAACACAGTATATATGACCCAAAGTGGGAATGCCGAAACCGAAAAGAATCCCGGGGATTCGCACACGTTCACACATGTTGTGGTGCCAGTCCATTTGGAGAGGAGTAGGAGATGTAGGAGGAATCCAGCAAGTCATGTAAGCTACCTGCCTCAATAGTACAAATCATCCGGTGGTGAGTTGATCAGCACAGATTTAGTGTAATCACAAGTTGATTTTGATTGCACATAGAAGGATCGCGGAGAAAAATCACGACCCATGCCGCTATATCCAGTTACCGAACTGACACCGTTCTGAATGACTAACCCTGGAACCGATGCAGATGAGACGTTTTGACCACGCTTGCCGTGTGTTTTATCTCGGACAGGGGTATGAAACAACCGCAGTTGTGGTCTATCTGACTTCTCCAGTCCACTACCATGCTTGAGTTCAACTGAAATTCATCAAAACAAGATTTACATACGCACTTTGCATCACAGCGCTTCCAAAATGGCACCAACATAATATCCACTAAACTGAGATTGTCTCTCATCAAATATGACCGTCGTGGACGGCTAGTGATGTTCACACGTGGTTTGGCTGTGCACGCCCATTTCACCGGTAACGGTCAAGCATTTGGGTATTTTTAAATTTTTAGCAAAATTTACTAACCGGGCATGAACACATACACGTTACTTCAGCTGTTCAATTTTTCCTTTAAGATAACGTTTGCCTTAGGCATATGGGTGTTTATCATTGATAAAAAGTTTTCGGTGGATTTGAAGATTAGTTGATGTTTTGGAAGAAACTTGTATGTTTTACCTTCCCCATTGCTAAAAGACAAGCATCCCGACCGCGATTATTACCGCCTTGAGCGCCCTTGAAGTAAACGGTGTTTGTCTACTTTTACAACTGTTTTTTTACCGACTTTCGTCATCCAGTAGCTCGTAACCAGAGTTAGATATTCAGAATGATCAACTGAGGTGCAACACATTCGCAGGTATTTTTATGCCAACCAATTCTGTTGTCAGTCGGTAGCAAGAACGAATCGCACCGGGTAGTACCACCGACCAGTTAGACCAAAAATAAAACAAATGCTGTCCTCTGTCGAATTCCATTGAGACGTCCTGCTTTGTGCATATTCGGTAGCGGCGTCTATGGTTTTTGGACCAGGGAGGATTGGCGAATGCTCCTTAATAGGCAATTACTTCATGAATTGCTTCAGGAAGCACAACAAAATCATGAACCGATAACGGCATTCAACGAAGCGCATGGTTTTCCAACCACAGAAGCTTTGACGCTCAGACAATACCAAATGGATCTGATCAAATTATCAACATTTCCTTTCATTAGATTAGGTAGCCCAGGGTGGACGAGCTAGTGACCTAGTCTATAGGAAGTAAAACAAGCGAGCAGGGTGGCGAATGCGTGAAAGGCGGTAGCAAAAAACAGTACCCACATGGCAAGACAGGAAATGAGAATCAAGGCAGCACTGTGCCGAACAGTACAGGAAGAACAAAAAAGGGTGTTCTTGGTATGCCGGAAGCAGTGAACGGCTTCATTAGGGCCAAAAAAGTAACCAAACGAATTCGATAAGTTCAAAGTCAGACATCAAAGCATGCTGAGGAGCAGAAAATCCAAAAACAGTCTATTTTTACCAGATCAACGGGACTACGATAACTATGTACTAGACCGTTTGAGGCGTATTTGAATGATGTGTATGTGTATGCGTGCATGTACAGAAAAAATCGTAACATGAAAAGATCCCATTCACAAGTTACTTAATGTTTCGTTTCCGGCTTGACAAATACCTGCAACCACGTCGAATTCTCCCCGAAAGTGGTTGAATGCTGATTGCTTGATTTGTACTTTCATCGCACAGATGCTTTTCTCAGAATGTTGCTACAAAAAACAGTCCTACCCAATGAACGAATCTGATCGATCTTAGCGATGCACACTCGAACATAACGTATCGTCAGTTGATAAATTGTACCTAGACCTTGATGTTCTTTCTTGTGAATTCTTTACTTATGTTATATGACGAACTGAGCGCGATTATTTGATAGACTGGTTCTTGGGGATGAGAAATATCGGTGGCATTTATTACGTCGATAAAATCAGTAATGCTGGCCAAAACTAGACTGGCTACGTGTCACTTACGGGGCAGATGCAGTGACTTGTAATTTAACGTTCTTCAAGCCATCCCAGTCCAATGAATTATTGGAGCATCCGTTTTTGCGCAACCAGCGTTTCAGCAATATGTAGCAGCTAACCAGATACAAGCTATCGAACTGCTAGGGAAATTAGGTAGCAACAGATATGATAGGATACACATTATAGATGTCATATGAAAGATGATGTTTAATTTACTATTATGTGTTAGCTCACTACGATCTATTTAAATCCAGTCAAATTATTTTGCTTATCCCAGGTGTTCGCTCTTTGGAAGGGATTTTATTTGCGAAATTCCAGTTGCGAATGGGATATTGTGTTCCTAAAAAGGGAGCATTGGCTTATTGGGGATATGCCTCAAAAAGAGTAGCACATTTGCCAGCGTATCAGTATGTGAGCATCCACATCCCATCAGAGTACGCCCCCACCAAAATATGGAAACAGATTGCATGCTTCACACGTTATTTAGATTAACACCAACTACGTTCTCAAAAGTACCGAAAGGTTCTCTGTTAACTGTTCGCAGACAGGGTAACTTGCATACGTAGAAACGTTCTGACACAGAATACGAACAGTCGTTCAATCATTCAACCATTTCGTATCACAGTATGCCTAACTTCCGTCTGTCACTTTGGTTATCAGATTCACGGACATAGACGGCTAATAGTTCCAGCTGACGGTCGTGCAGCTACAGTTAGTATTTCGAACTGGGATCCGAGATATCTTTCCGAGAGATCGCTGGAGATAACAGATCATATGGATCAGTAGAGCAGTCAGTGGTTTTCTTGCACTAAAAATCCTTCCGTCTTTCATGCAGTTGTTCAGTTGGTTAATTCGCAGTCGACCTTGCCTTATTCCTCATTAGCTTTCATTTTCTGATCGGATGGTGCCGTAGAAGAAGTTACGAAAACTAGAGCACGTTCGTTCAAGTTTAGTGCTTACAAAAACTGGAAGTGAAACTGAAAACCGTTATATAATCTGATTGACATGCTGTTTCAGTCTTCTGTATTGAATGTACAACAGGGCTGATAAAGACTGGGAAATAACTCTGGTTATTTAAAAAAATGAACTAAATTTATGTGAAACTAAGCGACAGAAAATACCGGGTGCAAATGAATTGTTAGATCGAAACAGAGAACTGGCTAGCCGCCCATCCAGCTAACTTGACAAAAAACGCTTTGTTTAAAACACAAGTAAAAGTTATTGCAATATTTTTCTCAGGTCCGGAAATGAGTATAAAATATTTTGCGTCTGCGGTTGATTCGCGGTAACATTTGGATGGGAATATAACAAAGTGTGTTTGTTTATCAAGTCCCAGCTGGATTTGGAGTGTATCGAATAATTGATGTGACTTTTTATAGGTTTATTGTGGAATTCTTTAACATCAGAACATGGCGTAGTTGTTTGAAAGTGCGGTTTTCATCGACGTTTTTGATTACTTTGGGTAACCAGTCCCAGCTCTGCAACAAACAACCGGGTGTAGTGTTATTGAGAACCCCTTTTTTGTTGTTTTATTAATGGTACTCTACCGTGATCCCGAGAAAAAAGTTCGCAATATAGTAGGCACTCAGACAAACTACTACTTGGAGGGGTTCATTTGTTACTCGATCTGACAACGTTGACAAGCTGAGAAAACGTCATGAGTGCAATGTCATTTAATTTACTGGCGCGTTACCTCTTAATTGATAAAAATCACCATACTGGCCCAGAGGTCGCATACTAGGCCATTTGTGAAACATGCGGTACCATTTGATGACCACTGAGCTTTTAATCGTGCAAAAAATCTTCGATTTCGAAATGCAAGTTTCTGCGTTTAGCAATTTAATCCAGAAAGACTGAGTATGCAAGCAGGTGCTTTCTTTTCCTCTACTGAAATTCACTGCCGCAGTGTTCACAGAGAGAATGAACTTTTTTGCTTAATTAAAACATTAGTGTATTCTGTTTTGACTAACTATCCAACCGATTTAATAACTTTAGTAAAGAAAAGCCTCGCAATTTCAGGATTTCATGTCTGCAGCTCGATACTACTTGTGAGTAGTGTTTGGAAGTAATGCTGCAATGCCTGACTGACTGGTCTTCGAATTCCACCTTCCGAGCACCAAGCTCGGGTCATCCAAGAAGCACCACACTCGAGTTTCGCTATCATTAGAGCTCATTAATGATGCGTATTTCTCAAAGCACCCAGGATTTGAGCCTGATATTTCTGACTGAAAAACTCCAATGAAAGCGAGAAATGAGCCTGGTGCCTCCTGACTGTAAGCCTGAGGATCTGCGGACTGTACGTCAAGTTACAGTCTGTAGGGCAGCCAGTAAGACATAAAAATTTCGTATCTCTTCAGAACTTTAATAATCTCACATTTTTAGTCGAATTAAACTTTTAGTTACGAGTTAGGTTCCACATCTGACCTGTGTGTAAACCAAACAATTCTTCCAAATACTTCACTTAGCTTGACTTTATGTCAACCACTCCCGCTAGACTGAATCGAACTGGAACGGATAAACGAACATGAAGTAAATATTCCAATATTAAGCCACTGTAAAACATTTACAACTGAACAATCTCCACAAATTTCATTTCCAACCTTAATCGTGAACACTGGCGGATAAATCAGTAGAAGCGCATTTTTCGGCTGAAAGCTCATTATTTCATATCACCCTAGATCTATTTCCTCGTAGACGACCATTGACGCGACTTGAAAGTAAGTTGAAACCAAAAAAGGGAAATAAAACATCATAAAGTAGACCTGGATTCAACCACCGAGGTTTCTACTAATTACCCCGGTGGCTCATTCCATGTCGCCCGGAATATGAGCTAAACAGCTCATAAGGGAGATAATCTTACCGGAGGAGATAAATCAAAACTCAGAACGAGTTAGTGGACACAAACTATAAAACACATGGAACGTGGATGAAATGGGCGGGGTTTGTGGATAGTCCCTTGGGGGAATAGTTTGCCGATTTATAGATTACCTGGTTCGATCATGAAAACGCTTACTGTACTAGAAAAAACGTGGCTCATGCAAACGAACCGAACAAAAATGACTGTTGCGTAGACCAAGAGGAAATCACTGGAGATCGATGAAGTAAGATAGGAGAATCATGTCGCGCAATACAAAACTTTCTTCAGTATTCGGACCGTGAGACGGCTCTTAGTTGCATGCAGAATGTCTTGCTTAGGTTCGTACTGGTTTGGTCACGCTTAGTCATCCGCATTCTACTAGCTGATCTAGTCAAATAGCGAGAGATTCGATCAGGTGTTGATCAACTTGTAGCTTTACTCATCGATCGAGTTGTGATCAGTTCGCTGCAATGAGTGATCCTGCGAACAAATATTATCCTTTGTACTTAAATCACGCATTTCCCACTTCCGGTTGACAACTGTTAAAAAAGGGGTCACGGCAGCCAGTAGTAACAGGTTATTTTGTATAACTTGTACGTGGTATAAACTCTCCAATAAAAATGTCTCTGGACGAAACCAAAGACCTGTAATTTGATAAATCGTAAATGGTACCGGAACATGGGAAGTAAGTCGGGCGATTCGTATTTGCCGATTCTAGTCTAGTCAGCCACCACAACAATAACAGATCAATGTTTTTTGAGCCCTATATTCACTTAAGGAACTTATTACTGCTAAAGATAAAATGAGATCAATCACTGTACCCGACTAATTGACCAAACGAAATGGCCTCAGATGATACGTAGCAAAACAGCTGCTTATTTTAGTGTATACCGTGGCTCAAAATCGTTTCTCCGGAATTTCTAGCTGACCAAATGACGGAGAAGTAAATTCTAAAGGAAATCATTACAAAGTGCAACCTTATATGCGTCCTTGTTAATTAGTGTCATACTGCCGGAAGTTGAGTAAGATGAGACTACGTGGTGTTTTCAAGGAAACGTTTTACCCAACTAGCTAATGAGTTTATGCCCACCCAGATCACCTACGTTTGCGATTGAGAGATGTCGTTTCTGACTCTTCAGCCAAACTTCAGTTCATTCTTTCAGTTATTTCAGTGGAATGATGCACACTGGTCCGAATGTCACACATGAGTCCGGAAGCACCCGTATCATCCAGCTTTGCGGGGGGATAAGGATAGAAAAATAGAGACAAAGCGTAACGCAGCCTGTCACACGCAACTTTTCGACATTTGGGGCCCCCTGAAACACGATATCCTAGCCATCAAAAGGGGAAAGAAAATGGCTTTTACAATCTCTCCAGCAACTGCACAATCAAGACCAGTTGGTCCAAACATTTATTTGCTCTCACTCCGTCAGTGAGCTAATCAACTGTTACATCTTCATTTATATCCATTTTGGGCTAGGTGTTCTTGAACTGAGCAATTCCCAAAAAACTGTCCTCTCTGTATTATTGTCTCCTCTTGATTATTCAAAGTCACGTAACGACCATGACTAGAACTCAATAAAAACTAGTCTTTATTGGCAGCCTGAATTTAGTGCAGATTTCTTTGACCAGATAGTTGAGTAGACGCAAAGATATATGGATTTGTTCAATGGCATACGTAGAACTACGACTTTCAGCGCCTTCAGTGATGTCTGCCGAGTGACTGAAACCACCCATTCTCCAAGTACCCGATGCTGTCCTTTAGAAAAGACCAAAAAATAGCGGGTTATCATACAGTGTCTAGAGTCACTGGAGTTTCAAGGCATTCTCACTGATAGTGTTACATTCAGGGAATGCATTTTAAGCAAGGGCACTCAACAACGTATCTTTTGTGGACAGCTGAGTAGCTGTGGTGTTGCAGTAGTTCGATTATGCATAGCAGCATAATTGTCTTCAACATCCACTAAGTGTCCACAACACAAATAGTAATATGTCTTATGGATGAGACTGCAAAACCAATTAATTTCCAGTCTGAGTATGTCAACTCAGAAGTTGCTTTAGGCACCCAAGAAGGCAATTCATCAGCCATGTATCACATACTAAGGTCTTTCATATTTTTTTCGCTGGAGGAAGGAAAAAAATACAAATTGCATTTTTCACATCTTCGGCAAATTTCACTACATATATGATATAAGTGACGTCGTTCAAGGGGACGTTGGAATCCTAATCGAAAAAGGGGTGAAACGTTTCGTCATTTCACACAATTGCTACTTTGGTGGGCAACTTTCCTTTCTGTGGTTCTGCTTGAAGACACTGTATGAAAGTAGTCCTGAAAGGATGCAGGATGAGATGTCGAGTTTAACGTCCCAAAGCCATCGTATAACTGCCAAGGTGTTCCATAAATTGAGGGCGATTTTCCAAGTCGAATGACAATATGCCGGTAAAGATCCGAAACGTACTTGAAAACGAGCTGTCAAAGACAGTCATATTTTCTCTTATTTTTTCTGTTTAGAAATAGTGTATGGGTTCCTATGACATCTGCAAATGACTATTTCATCAACAGAGTCCGCAAGACGGCACATTAATTGCTTAATTAGTGAATGTATTCTATCCATGAAAAAATGATGTCGTGTGAACGTTGCCTAACCTACTATGTTCTGCGTCAATGTTTGCAACATTCACCAAACGAAAAGCGATACAAGTGACTACAAATTATGACTTGAACACCAGTCATCTCCATACTGTACTGATAGAGGAAAACAGTGAATGTCCAGCGTCTTTTGTAAACTAACCGACAAAATCACTTTAGTGGACAATTATCACTTCAGTGTGCTTTACCTCTTCCTCGAAAAGTGATTTGTCGGTTTCAGCACAATTATTATCTGCATTGGAATAGCTGAGTGAAAGTTCCGAACCATTCGCAGCATTAGCCTTAAGAAAAGTTTTATCGCAGTTCCAGATTGTAGATCCGTCGCAGCTATTTTCTTGTCGCTCCCAGCGATTCTATTATCACGTAAAAATGTTTATAAAATGCATTTAAGGAATTAACTTACATTCTGACTCGTAGGTTGCATGACTGGCGTACAGAGCACATTTAGGAATATTACAATACCTATTCTACTGCAACCAATAGTTTGAGGGCACGACCAATCTAGAGTAACTTTTTGGCATTTGCTTCACCTTTCCGGAGTTTTCTTTCCGTGTTATGTAATTCACTGATGCAGATAGAAAAAAACCATTCGGTCTCGCTAATGGAAAAAGATATCACGAAATCACATCATGCCATATCAATGCTCAACCGACCAATAAGAAGCCATGGAATCACTGTCCAGTCGTTTCAACCTTTTTTAGAAAACAGATAGGTCCAGATCCACTATGGTCTGTCGTCATGAAATCGAACAAAATATATATCAAATTGTGTCGGACGTCAACTGTGCTCAAAAGCTTCTGCATGAACTTCCCTATAAATCCTCATGTAATCCGAACTTAGAGACCTAGACCTGAATAAGCTGGCTGTTTTCACTGTTACTGATCCAGTTAGGGAACTGCAGAACTACACCCACCACACATTTGTTGCTCATTCCGCGTAAGCCATGGAATCCTTCCTCGACTCCTAGAGTTTAACATTCCGGATCAGATACTGGCTGATTACTCCTGAACAGAAGTCCAAATGAAGCTTGACGATACCGGTCTCAATGATAGTGGTGAATGATGCATTCGCCGTACGTCCCTTCCCAGACAGTCAGTGTCTAAAGGCGAATCTCATCAGTCGCAACTGATGGCAAACCCAACAACACCTAACAAGAAGAAAAGAGTATACGTGCACTGCGTTAGAATCATATCAAACATGTGTAATGAATAGAAGATGCAACGCCCTCTGTTAAACAGTGCAGCCAAAGCAAATTCACTAAATCGTCCAAGATGTAATCAGTGGCATGCACACTTGAAATTAGCGAATCTTGATTGAAAGATCTACTCAGTGCCCCTGGTTTATTCAACGCCAGCATTGCATGATACGGATCAGTTTTGTCAGTGGCATTGCACGACATTAAATCGTTACCTGTACAGTCACGTATCTGAGAGACGGATGAACGTTGCATGCGTGGGTGAGTGTGTCTAAAAAACATTTTGAATTGTAAATGTTCTTTGAACTTCAAGTACCCAACCAATTTGGTAGGATAGAAGTTTTTATTTGTGTACTGATGTGCAGTGACATACCGAAGCTTGGCTCAAAAATCAAGCATAAATCTTCATTTCACATTGCGTTATTTCGGAGGGCACAGCTGAACTTACTTCCAAAAGTCCTAATCCATTCCACGTTCAGTTGAGCCATTCATTTTTCCTTCCCATTTAATTCTCATCATGATCGTCATATTCTCTTTGCCCGCCCAATGATTAATCCGCCCTGTCTACGAGATTACACCCAGAATTGATGTGAGTACACCTTGCTACACGAGCATACACACACACGCAAACAAGCTCTAGGAAACCTGGCTCCTCAGTGTCTAAATTCCCGCAACGGCACAATTCGTCCAACAAAAGTTCACAATGAGATCGTTATATTGGCTTAGCCTTTTATTTCTTTCTATTTGTATTCCACCTTTACCAAGTTGCACACAAGCTCGCGACAAAACTAGCCGGTAGAGCCAAAGAAACCACAACGACTGTCAAATTTATCTTATTCCGGGAAATAGTGCACGGATTCTTGCATCCCAAATTTCACTATCCTTCTAGTTGCCTTGTGTGCATGGAATTGTGCTCTCTTGTCTAACAATCGCTGTTTTTATTTGGTTGACAAATATACATATATATATAAACTGAAATTAAGGTTCCTGAATAAGTGGCGGGAACTTGGGCAGCAAATTTTACTCCCAAAACCGATTAAGATATCATATATATATATATATATATATATATATATATATATATATATATACGGGAAACTTGATTTATCCCTTTTTGTACTCACGGAGACCGACTAAGTTACTTGCTCCACAGGAGTGATTGTTTCATCCATTACTGCGTCTAGGATTATGCTTTTACTTGGGCAGATTTTCGTTAGTACTGACTTAAAGCTAACTGGAACCAAAAAGCGGTAGAGCTTTCAGCAAGGCGAATTTTTGACCAAATGAACGAACAGCTTTTTACCGCATTTTAGTAAACTGCTATTAAGTGTCCATCATAACGCGACAAGTGCTTATAAAATGTCAGTTATTTTTGATGATCACGCTTACTGGGATGAATTTAGGATAAAGAATACTTGCAAAATTCCACTGTTTTAAAGTAAATGAAATCCTCAGTTCGTCAACGGACTTATCGACTAATAAATACTGACCGCAAGAAATCAGTATTAATGATCTAATTTTTGTTATTAAATCAGGCATTGTATTTTCGTGAGTCATCCACTCTCTCTAGATTCGGCAGAAGTGTACCATAGTGAACTGCATGTAGAATTTACTTGCAGTTTACCACCCAACTTCAGGGAATGCGTATTTTGCGTTTTATTATGCTTATGTCATGGATTCACGTGATATTCACGTGACACAAAACGCCTTGGTTTCGTTGTCCCTTACACACCCAAACATGCGAATTAGCATAGTGGCGACCAAAAACAAGGACATGATATATCAGGTTCCAGGGTGTGTCGCCAATGACGCCTTGGTTGGACACTTGAAGATTTAGTGAAAACTCGACAGACAACGTTTTACCTCTGTGCGAATCTGATGTCGAAAAAGGTAGACCCCAAATTACCAACGGTCATTTTAGATGGATCGAACCACAAGTAGCATAATAAACATGGGATCGATTACCATGGCAAAGTTATTTGAATGCAAGAAGTTAATATCTGTTAGGACATGCAAGTAATATGGACACAGGAAAAATACTCGATGATTTATTCCAAATTGTACTTGTGAAAACTAACTAAATCACTTATTCAATATAAATCAGTCTGTTACACATTGTTATAGCTGGAATTTCGCAACAATCAACAAGCCATATATACTTCTCTGGCCAAGAAAAATTCCACGCTTACTAGTTTTCCTCATTGTTTGTTAGGATTGACAACAAATTCTCCTGGATTGGGAATTTTTTATCGGCATCAACGTGACTGCTGAGCTCAAGATCATTAGTGTGCATTCCCTTAACCCGCCACTCTGATCTCATCACAGTAAGACAACTAGCAACTCCAGTGCATGAAGATAAACGTTAGAATACATCCACTCGCGAGTTTCGTATTTTTTACGCAACCTAGTCCGATGTGTCAGTGTAGATAAAATCAATAATTCTGTGAAATTTCAGCAAAAATTCTCTGCAAAAGCAAACTGTGGAAAGAAAAATAGACGAAATTAAAGCACACAGACGACCGCTTTATGTAAACATTAGAAACCCTGTCAAAAGCTTATCTCCACTACAGCGGCAGCATGCATTAAATAACTGTTGTGTCTTGAGGCAGAATAAACGAACAAGTCCCTGGAGCTTTAGGCGTTAAATGATACCAAAGATATCACTGGCTCAAACTGTATCTGCAAGTCGAAGTGCTTCGTGGATTTCATTTCGGTCGTCGATTAATTTTGTCTCCGAACACACTGGATCCCAAACACACGCTTTATGGGCGAGATCTTAGTTTCCACTTCGCTTCATGATATGAGATTTTGTTCAATTCAGGCAGTCGCGTGAATGGATTTAAATCCGAAGTACTTCGCCAAGTATGAAATTGGTGGCACTGATTAGGATGAGTATTTTTGATACTTCGAAAATTGTTCTCGGAAAATGATTATTGTGCAGTTCAACGCGTCGTGTCGTGTCTCACGAAAGATTTGTTAGCTTTAGGACTAAATAAACGATTGCTCAATAGTTTACTCCTCTACCCTTATCTTTTATCTCTCCGTGTGTCAATATGCCCCGAGTGTCATGATTGTTTTCAGGGTAGAATCAGTATCATTCCCTTCTACCTGCCCCGATATCAATGTGGTTGGGAAATGGTTCAGTCCTTAACCCAGCACTGAATAAGCTCCCATCTGACATCATTTTGGATTCAGAGGCAAGGTAGGAGAAGTCACTCTGGTGGCTTCATCCCCTGAAAGTTTGGGTAAATAGGACAGGTGTGTTGGTGATTCCTGTTTGGATCATCGTGTTCTCATCCAGGCGATGTTTCTTCGTCAGCAATAATCACTTGTCTAAAACTCTAAAGATATCGTCTGATTAACTCCTCCTTGGTTTCCCTAATGCAAAACGGTTGGTTCTAGAAATAGGAATTCTGCTTTTCAGCTGATTAAAAATAAAGTTTCACTTTTTGTCTATGAGTAAAGCATAGAAGCGTAATTAAAACAACTCAAGACTAGTTATCACTATAAATTTTGAACCATGCGTCTTAAACAATTTTTTTTCGCTCAGCACCTGTGGAGTTGCAAATATATATTTATTATTATTATGTATAGTGTCAGTAGTGAATATCTAACTTAAAAATCGAATGACAGTTTGAATCGTGATCTGATTGGTGCTTATTTAACAATACTGTTCTGCTTTGAACAAATGCCTTATCCATATACCTGAACTTTTCTTTGAATCATTGTGGAGTGATTGGGCAAATATTTCTTTCTTTTCGTTCTACCAGAATGTAGTTTCCCCATTATGACATGAAAAGCTAATATGATGGCTTTCATGTTGAACAAACAATCGAGAAATGAAAGGTAACAGAGAGAGCATTATCAACCCCTACAACACTCTACATGTGCATTAGGTTTAGTCAGAGCCTGCTTTTAGTATCCCATATGAACTCACAAAGAAAACCACTATTTCTGTTGTTGGATTATAGAATTAGGAAATTTAATTTTGTAAGTAATCGTGCCATTATGTCATAACGCAGCAAAAGTCATAGATGAAAACTATGGAGCCGTTGTAAATCTATTCTATCCTAGTCAAAACTCACTGACTGCAGTTTATCTGAACCGTGTTTCATCAGTGATTCGAGTCCCCGGTGATCGAGTTTGGGTATGCACGGTTTATTCACTGGGCCATTAGGCCCGATTCTTAGTGGGCTGTTATTCTTCAGAACCGCACGATACAACAGTCTTTACCACTACCGATTTGCCTACAGTTACGCAATTCTACTCGCGGTGTTCACAGTTTACAAGCTATCATCTAAACGGTTCTCCGATGCTGGATAAAGATGTCTCACATAGGACGCAATATGTTTAATTCAGTAGCTAGAACAGCCACGGATTCATTAGAATTTGTCTTTCTAACAGCCAAGCGACATTAAATAAGGCAAGCCATAAACATTTCTTCACATTAAATAAAGGAAACGTGCATTTGGCTTTAGAATCTCAAACACATCCATTGCCTTGTCATTATGAAACTACCGTTGTTTGGGTTAACCAGGGGAAGAAACAAATATATCGATTTTATTGTGCTCTCGATCGCGTACAGAATAACATAAAACGGAGAACGGAAAAGCTTTTCTCCTGTTCTCTGTTAGTTGTTCTTGGAATGTAGCGCAATCAGCCAATGAATGGTTTCCGTTTATTTTAATTCTCAAACTTTCCATTTCTGACAGCACACTTCTAATTAAATGCCCAAGCAAAAATCTGGTTCTGACAAGTGTATAGGTGATTTTAAATCACCTCACCGGCCATGATATACGCTCTCGAAACCCGGTTCTGTTGGACACGGAGTGATATAAATGAAATACCCCTCTTTATTCGTCCTGAGACTTGTTGGATGCGAAGTAAAATTTTTGGGACTTTTTAACCGCTACTTGATTAACAGGTCCACTGCTTATTGCAAAATATGCAGGTCTCGTGCTTCTCCTTCCTTTTGCCTATTAGGAGTACACTAGAAGACTCAAATAAAAGTGTCAATGTACGTCGCCAATGTATCACTCAATCCTTCGGATCAGATGTGTCTCTGTCATTCCATACCTGGCACAACGAATTTTCTCAACCTTCCCAACAATTTGTTCCTCAATCAAGATTCTTCGTTCGTTTTCGTTTAAATTTTAATCTGTTGAAACTCGCTGAGTATCCGCTTATTCCCTTTCGGTCTGCTTCTACGTTTGGTCTTAATTTTATTTATAAGGGGCCAATCATTGCTGGAGATCCAGTCAAATATATCAGAATCGCTTCGGATAAAAGCTTGAGATGGTCATCTAACATGTTCAGTTTTGTTATACAGCTTAGATTATTCTTTCATGTTGGAAGATTTCGGCACTTCCGAATAAAACAAATTACCAACTCCCTTTTTTACCAATGCTCTGCCCACAGTCTCCGACTGGTTGCCCGGCATTCTCTTTGATTTATTGAAGAGCGACTCCAGATTCCTTTGCCGAGGTTTTTTAGTTATTAGTAAAGTATCAGTCAGAACCATTGAAAGAAATATCCATCAAGCTGTATCATGCACGCCTGTGTGCGTGTGAAAAATCTGCGCAGAAAATCCTTTCTGATCTTTCTCACTCTCAGTACAATAATCCTTCTAAATACCAATTCACGCAATGACGTGTTCTACCTTCCGTTCCATATCCTCGCGCATAAATATCTATCGGATCCCTAGTGTTTCATTACTCAGACCGATTTCTCACCAATCCGGAGCAGGTTTAGATTGACTTTCCATGATCTGCTATGACTATTTATTTTTCGAATCGATATTTGACTCTGTATTTTGATCAAGTGATAAATGAATCCATTTTCGGTTGAAATGCAGACAACTGTGTATGCAACGGTTCACAGAAATACAAAAGCAAATGCCAACTTGCTTGATCAGTTTCCAGTATGAAACCGAAGAATGAAAAATAAAGTCTACGGACCGACAGCTGTGTACGACAGGCGCGTCAGTTTGTGCCTAACCTCCGGAAGGAAAACCCAAGACAAACGCAGAATGCAACTGAGCGCCGAATAGGTCATTTCCAGAAGCTCTTTTTTATGAAATTAACAACCAGATGCAATATGAACAGATTTTACTCCTTTTCGCTAACTGTTTTCGTGTCTTTATCCAGATTTTGGCTTACGGAACTTCCTAGATTGATTCCAACAAAACGGGAAGCAGTTTAAGCAACCATATAATTTTAGTAAGCCCCAGACAACTGATCATAATTTCCGGTCGGATGTATATCCGGAGACATTGAGCTCCGACAGACCACGTTGTTTTATGTTCACCCTCATCAAAATACTTCGTGAACATTCAGGAAGTGGAAGTATCTATTATATATATATATATATATATATCTATATACTAGAGCTTCGTGTACACATGAAATGTTGTTCGCCGTTTATCGAAAACGTGTTAAGATAAGGCAAAACTTTGAGGTGACATCAGAGGCCCCGTCTTATCGGTGTTAAAATGAGACCCATTGTAAATGATATAGTGTTAATAACAGCTTTGTTGGTAGATGTAATGTGTCAACGTTTCGACTACTGTGGGTAATCTTTCTCGAGGCAAATTTTACAGTCAAATACCCATTGTACTTTGTACGTTCAAAAATCTCCACCGAAAGCCGATAACTAATAGCAACTAATATCATCCAGGGGTACAAATGTTAAAACCCGAACATATCAATGTCAAAGGTACAACTGAGGCAAACCACGTGAAGTTGTATGAAACGGGCTGATGTCAACAGGGTATGATACCCAGTTTCGAGTTTAGGTCTCAGAGAGCAATCGATTAATCGTTGACTAGATTGTGGTAGATGTTGATTAGATTAAGTTCGCCTAATATTCGGCGTGCGTATTATCAGTTGACGCGGTGTCATCAGGACAAAGATGTAGGTGTGTTCGTCGTACACATGGGTAAAAATTGCCATCGCTAAGATAGTCACGTGCACGGACACGCATGCTTGCACAAGTCCATTAACGTCCATGTGATGTGAGAAGTTGAAGTTTGCCGACCATGTGCAACCGTGACAGATCAGGTTAACAGTTCACCAATGACTTCGGGGTAAAGCAACTATGAGGGGGCTGGGTTCCGAAACAATAGTGACTGATAGGCTGTTAGTGAAAGCCAATTAGTTGAAGAGCGTACCAGGCTCGAATCAATAGCGGCTGATGTAACGAAGGTGATGGTGACTCCAGTTGTGTGACAAAATTCTGTAAAATAGTTCGATGCAGTTTGAAAAGCAAGAGCAATGACATCATACAACAGTCCTTCTTTGTTGGATTTGCTGATGTAGATGGAAAATGATGATTGAAATGTTCCTGCATTTCGCTGGAAAAACATTCTATTTGCCCCAAACGTTTTGACAGCTCTGTGCATTGACTGAAGTTCTGGCATACAGAAGGTCAACCATTAGTTCATCAGGTAATGAATTTCATACATTAACTGGCATTATCCATTGATGAAGGAGCCAAAATGGATGAACGATGTGAAAAGCAATACAAAAGCCGATTACCCAGTTTTATCACGAATAATTTGCATTCATGAAAGAGACCGATGTGAAGTAGGTTACTGACCAAAAGTTGAGATGTCGAAGTAGACATGGAAGATTGTTAGTCAGATTATGGGATTGTGCATGTGTTGCCCAATTCACTTTAGTCCTCACCTTATAGAATCCAAGTGTATTAATACCATACTAGGTTACAGATTGAACAGAAAATTTACCGTGGATAACAGAAGTCAGCGTTAATACTAGGAGATTATATGGTTCACGGAATTATTCACTCTACACTTGTTTCATTCTTGTTAGGAATCATAAGCAGGGCATATCCGCCGTGCTCGAACTGAGGAGTGTTGTAATCTGCGGACATGTCTGAGACAATTGCGTTCCATCATAGTCTTGTGGATTTCAGTGTGTCGTTAGCGGAGGACATGTTGACATGCTACAAAACAGTCACAAAGAAAAACCACTCGCGAGCTACTCAGTTCTGCCTGAGTTCCCCTATCAAAGGGGAGGGTGAGTAGAAATGGTCAGTGATTACCTACACCGTCATTGCTGTCCTCTTAATGCTTAACTGACCACGTTTTTACTAGGAAATGTCTATACTTCTAACAATTTTGGTTTACTGGAGTAAGTAGTGCTTGTCTAGGTTCGTAATCACACTTGCCTAGAGCTAGCGGATACGCGTGGTTAAATGATCATTTCCTCTAGTCTCCCTGCTCATTTCGGTTCAATTTTGGCACTGGCTCACCGATCCACATTAGATTCGTTTAAATAAATAATCAGGTGATTCAGTCAGTTTCTGTTCGAACAAGTGATTGACTCAATAAAACAAAAACACTGGTAGATGGTCTTCCTCTTCATCGACTTACTGCTCCGTTATTCCTAGCTTTGCTGATCCACAAAATGATCGCAAATCGAGACACGCAACGTTCTACCCTAGACGCACACGGCTGGCTGCAATTTGCCAAAGGATAAACAAACACCCTCGAATCTAGATCACTTATCTCTGGATCACTCAGTCTGTTTTATGCTGACTTTGCACTCCAAAAGTAAGGAGAACAGATCGGTTCGTTACCTACTGTAGCGTTTTGAAGTCAGTTTCGTGATTTTACATCATACAGGACAAAAAATGATTTAATGACACAGATAGATTCTGCGAAACTGATTGCGTACCGATTATTGGCGAACTGTCAGAACCCTAAAGTTAGAAAAGGATAAATTTAAATAACAAGAAAAATTAAAGGCAGGAAATTATACGGGCAAAAGGGGCTCTTCTGGGGTCTTTTTTCAGAACGACTTGCGAAACTGACAATTTTTAGCAAAAGTATATTATCTTCCTACATATTTTATTTTCTTATCATGTACTGATGGCACCGTGTGGCCGATCAGAAATACTCAAAGTGCAATGTGACCTTGAAACAGAGAGACCTGAAACAAGGATTGCACAGTATCATTTTAACGGAGGCTACCATTGTGACTAGAGGAAATAAGAAAAGGTTATCAACACCAGGACACCAGTTTTATCTGGCCCCCGATAACGTAGACCGTCTCCAAGTCCCAGTGCAGCACCGACTTAAAGCACTGTCGGTAACTGTGCCCATGCGCCAGCAGTTCAGCCTAGTAGACAATGAGAGACATTCCCCGTCGATCTGTCTTTTTTGATGTCCAAAGCTAAAGATGTTATAATGTAAATCACAATCATTTTGTGAGATTAAAAGACGTGCCTGAAGCAGTGTTGGTTTAATTATTCTACTTCAACGAAATACTGCCAATTTCTTTTAGTGGCTGGTTTAGCTCTAGTTCCTCCTTACCTCTTTACTCGTTCCTCTGTAAAATAGTATCTGCGACATCCTGTCGTTATGGTTAATAGTATGATTGAATATCTGGTATATAATAAAGTAATCACAGCATTTTTCCACGGTGACACTAAAAACCTAAAGACTTTCGGGGATATAATCGATCAAAAATTACAAGCAGAGGGATCTTGTCAATTATACTAACCCAATTAATCATCCGGTGCGTTTCGATACCCATGTCTTTTTTTCTTTCTTTCGATTGTGACGTTTCTTCCAACAGTTTAAACCGCATGAGTTGCATGCGTGTTTTATTGAATTTTATATTTTAGGCCCATTAGCCTTATACTTGGCATCTGATCTCCAACCGTTCCGACGTTTCTGAAGGTACCAAACTAACCCTTGCAAATTTTCAAGTGCAGGGGCTCACAAAACGTCAAATTCTCTCCCCCCTTCCCTCCCCCATTCTTCCCTCCTCCCTTTCACTCTATCTCTCGGTCTTTGTGAGCATCTAAATAGGATACCACAGTGTCCGGCGTGGTTATTTCGCTCCTATTTTAACCTTCACGCGTTCTAGCCGCCTTTATGGTTTTTAGTCTCTACTCAGTTGTTAGCATCATTCACAGTCAGTTTACTAGGTCATACAAAAAGGAAGTTTTCTGGCCTTAAAGACCTTTTATGATGGCTTATTTTCAAAAGACGGCGTCATAAAACCGTTTCCATGAGAGCATTTCAGAGGAATGTTAAAGAGCAACTGTCATAACAGACATAGTTAAGGGAGGATATAACTCGAAACGAAATGCGGCAAGTAGCTTGAAACAGTTAATGTCAGTGTTCTCTAATTTTGCTGACTTTAATCATACTGATTAGGTCAGCTGGAAATCCCTTTATGCTATTCTAGATCATGAAGTTGAATTGATTTGTAAAGGAGTCTATACGGTGATGGGTACCAGGTCGAATTTCCAGTTTCAAGACAACCTACGTTAGGTGATGTATAGATCGATGCACTATTAAAAATAACAGCTAACTTAATGTCTGATAGAACTTCGCACAATTCACCGGAATTTTTTCTCAATAAAACTGTCTTCATGAGACTAACTCAGTCGGAGACAGAATTTCTAGTACAAGATTCCAATAGCCGACATACAAACCAAAATTTAAGGATTAGCCGTGTTGCGAGGAGAGACCGAATGTAGAGTATTCCCACTTTCGACCGCACGTCTGAATGTGAACATCAATTTTTGATATATTTTTCAGGTGTAGGCGTACTCATCTAAAAATTGAACTTTGTTCTGGGATGCTGCCGCCTTCGAATTTATTCAACCACTTCTTGGCCTAGAAAAGTCAAAATGAAGAAATATTATACAAGTGTGGTCTGTATCCACATTTCGAAAACCTTAAAGTGTGAGTCTCTGATAAAAGTACACATCAGATGCCGGAACGTTCTATTGTGTTATTTAGTGCGCAGCCTATTAATGAGACTAAAAATAATGGGTGGAGGCTTAAGAAAGTTTCAGTCAACGGGTAATGCCACCCATGGGTACTATTTCTTGGGCTATACCAAAGTTGGCTCAGTGGAAAAGTGATATTAAGGCTTCCGGAATTAGTTGCACCCGTTAAATCACACTAGATAAGTTCCCAAAATCATCCAGCTGTTAAACACCGGAGCCTGATATCGTCCTGAATCAATTCCGTATTTGCTATGCAGCATGAAGTTTTGCAACTTTCACTTAATATGACTATAGTCAGTACTCTGTTCGGTTAATATCACTGAAATTCCCTAACCGTTGGTCTTGGAGCTACTGATGTTTCCTAAAATGAGATGACCACTATGTGCATGTGCGTACTTAGATGACGTCAATTTTTATACCCAGAACTGACGTAGCTTCTGAGAAGTGCTTCTCCTATCTATTTTTATTTTAGTTAGAACCACCTGACTGGTGAATAGGGCTTTCACTCGGATCCTAACCGCTTTGATAAATTATTTAAAATATCTTCCCTGGAATCTTCGTTTCACTGTTTCACGTGGCTTATTCCGAATTTCGCTACTGGAAATGCATCACCGTTTGACTTCCTATTGCTAGAGAAGTTCCAATGTTCTTCAATACATGAGCAATACTTCCCAGAAACGGTACCTTATCTGTTCTTAAACGCTATAATTAGTACATTCTTGACCTTCGCTATGGATGCCTTACCTACCGGCACTAAAGCAGCGTTAGGGTAGAAGGGCATCCAACCGTGTGTATTTCTTGTGGACTCAGCTCCTCCCCAACGTGAAATCTTGATTGCGTATTAGGAAGTTGCCCGCATGTACGCACAGCCCTGCGGCTCTCAATCCGAAATCGCAGCAAACCGTGAAGCCTTAACGTCTATCAACGGTCCTTACCAATTCATTAGCAATCATGATTCAGTGACCGACTGTTACCTTATCCGCATATTTTTGCAAGATTGAACCTCTCAAGTTATAGTCCGTCCCAAACGTGAACTATTGACCGTTATGCCCATTACTATGAAACTAACACTGCTTAACTTCTGTCCGAGGAACCACTCCCAGTTAGCGAAACGAAGAGATGCTATTATTCTGTCATGCCATTGTTGGAGTTGTGTAGATACTAAGCGTTAAGCGGAAAAATTTCAATCATACATGACGGAATATGTCGCTTTGACGAAAGTAGCTTAGTGGCTTGCTCGTTGGGATTTGCACTTTTAAAGGATTTACATATTGCAATTCTTGGTAGTGCAAAATGTAGTCGCTTTCTCGGCTCTCCTGCAGTAGTCAGAGCTAAACAACGATGTCTTCTACTATGGAATCCTGTATAGAATAAGTACAAAAATGTACGTTTAATCGTCACAATTGACTCCATCTCTCATGTCTTTGTAGCCCCTGGCAACAAGTTCACGCTGATTAGTTTGTTTCATCTTTGACCTCTGGTTGCTATTAGTAGGAACTGCACTAGTGATTATCTTACTATAATAGCCATATGCAAAATACTTAACCGACAGATTGCCTCTTGTACATCTGTTATGAACAGGAGAAATCAGCTATCTGTCGAAAATACGGCCGACTGGCTACAATCAGTAGACTTTCATCACGTGCTGACGTTGCTCTGTTACTGGTAATTCAGTGAATTCTTGATTAATGTTTTTCGTACATTGAAAAGTTCCATTGCACAAACCGCAGATGAACAGCCTTGGTGAACCTGGCCTCTGTGTCCCTAACTTTCCCATGGCTTGTCCGCAGGTTACTCAATCAACTAACCGTCAAGGTCCATTGAAGCTTTCCAATGACAACTTCGACGGACAAATCTCCTGACCATGAAGTCACCTAAAAATCGCCTATCACTTCGAGAATGTTCTAAGACCTTCGACAAGCATTGTTCAAAAGTAAAATGTTATGTCGAGTCCCGGACTGACAGGCTTTTCACTTGCATGTGTTAAACATTTGGACCAGACTCCTTTTAAAATGATAATACCTGGTTCTATGGTTTTAACACAGACTGAAACTCTGTTCACCAAATTTACCGGAAGTTTTACGATACGGTTTTGGATGTTCGGAAGATCGCACCACAAAATAAAACTAAAGTTCATTCAAACTGTGACAGCTGCAATGATTAAAATGAGTCGTGAAGTATTTGGTTCCATAACATCAATAACGCCTTTCCATGTAGCATTCCCTATAGCGGAAGATCCGGTTTAAGTCTGAGTTATGTTCTGTTATTTTTGCGAGTCAGTGTTTCTCGGTTGGGTATCCCTGCACACACTGCTCTTGAACAAGAATCATCATTACTATTTCGGAACATCATTTTCAGACGACGGGAAACTCTTCTGAAAGAAAACCATTCCCATTTGTTTGAAAATGACAGACAAATCTGCTAATGGACATTAAACCCAATGTTCATAGGATTGCAAAAGATTGATAGGAAAATTCAGATTACATTCGAATATACCGACGGATGAATGACAGTTTGATGGTGGATAGCTCTATTCTGTCCCGACTAATTAGCGCATCCAGTCTCTACAGATGGATCTTTCCTATAAGCTCCGGAATTTGGTTGCGTCGCTCATGAAATTCCCAGACCTCGTGGACAGCGGATTTCATCCGCTTGCCCAAACTCACAAAGCTTATTGCACTTCTTTTTATCTCACCAACTAGAAGCTGCCTATGTCTCCCACTTTCTGATAACAATTCACTCATCGACTTACTTTCGAACGAAAAATAAATATATTCCTCGTCAATAAACCATTTTTTCATCTCCAGACAACCCTTTTGATTTTTTATTCCTACCTACCAACCTTCTTTTAGGGCGACACGCCAAGCTGTTGCCAAAAAGCGGATAGCAGTGGTATGTAAAATGTGACTTAGCTGGCTGAAATCAAGAACAAGCTAGCACATCCGTCCGGAATCCGGGAGACCCTTAATGGTCCGAATCCATGCGATCTGTAGACCAATCAGATCATATAGGTCTGACTAGCCTAATTAAAGGAATTATGGATAATCGCAGTGCGAAGTGGAATAAATAGGGGTAACCAATATTGAGACGCTATTTGGTCACCTTTAACGCTTGTAAATAAAATTGAATGAGTGGGAGATATTTTTTGCTTGGTTACTCTTCTTCCAAAAGCAATGACCTTTAAAACAGCGGGGTTACTTTCAACCAGTGGGTCCAAGAGATCTGAACTATAGAACGATTATTCTTAAAGGCTTGGAGCAAAAGATGATGCCGTTTTCAAACAGTTTATGAGATGAAGTTACTAGGCCTCTTTCCTAGTCGACAAACCGTGTTCATCGACTGGCCACGCTTCAAGTATGCCCCATCTTATTAGCTACATATTGCAGGTCGGTGATGTCATAGTTAAGCACATTCTGGGATTTCGCATCCCAACTCCACTCTCTCTGTTTTCTGCCAAGTTCTAAACAGTTTAAGTATTTCCAACCTATCCGGCGTGGAAGATAAGTAATCTAAAATGTATTCCGAAAGTATAGCAACACTGATGCTGTTTTTTTACTTTTCTCAATTCCCGAACAAATAACCGAGTTTCCATATGTAAATACGTAGTGGACCTTCCGTAACCGCTAAATGCATCTCCATTACTCTTCCTTTTTGTTTTTAAATGGTCCAAATTTTTTTTAATCAGCAATGTAAGGTCCTTGAAGATGAATGTTTTCTGAGAGACTATCAATAGGGATTTCATTCTCCCCGTTTCATAGACAGTTCACAAATCCTTCTCTTCCACTGCTAGTGGGTTGCATTTGACAACCAAAAAGAAAATCATTTCTTCAACCTCGATTTGTCAATGGCTTCTGACTAAATGCAAAATGAAGCTGTGCTACAGAAGCCTTTTCTATCGCGTTCCACTGAGTTTCCGTATAGATGACGTTCTGGATACTCAGAAAGCAAATATTCTGCACAAGTAGATTGGATTCAATCTACACTTTTCCTTGTGAATGCTTATGTTTCTATTTTTGCTTTAACAGTAATTTTTCGTTTACAACTCCCTATTTATTCCCTACTTTTTCCCATGACACTTCCTTGTGGCCGTTAATTTCAGCCCGTCACATGCCGTACCCCAACAACATCGATCATGACCGTCTTGTTTCAATCACACTAACTGCTTTCGAACCTAAACTAATCTCCGCTTGTGACACTATAATCCGCGCCTGTTTATCTATTCAAAAGTGATCTTTGTGTTTCTCTGAGCATTGCTTTTATACTCTCCATTGAAATTTTTATCCCTACTCTAAGTTATTTCAAAGATCTTGTGGATCCATGAGACTAATTCTTGCATTCTGCTCAGGGTTATTCCCCAATGGTATCTAACTCAACGTTGGATTTCCATTCGAAGCCCAAAGCGACGTTATCCCCGATCATGGTTTCTTCCCAAAAACTCATATCCGCCCTAAACCTAAGTATGGATATCATTTGTGGATCATAGTTTCATTTGCCCTGTTTTATGCTTCTAACCGGACTCAGCTCAAAGCTATCCACTTGATCAATGACCCTCTTGGTCGATTGCTTGACTTTCTCGCTTTCTCGTCTACCGATGTCATTCTAGATTTTTTTTCATCCAGAAACCCCTTTGTTAACTCCTTCCTTTAGATATCATATCCTAGATCACCGTGAATGTACGCGATCAGCCATCGTTAGCAGGTCTCCATTCACATAAGTCAAACTTTCCTATTTCAGCGCTGCTATTCGCATCGAAATGAAAGACTTTGCCACAGTCTTGCTTGTGCTCACTTCGTTTCAAAATACGATTTAAAAAATTGCTTGTTATTGAAGAAATCCTCATGTGAATTTGTTTTACAGCGTCACGTTTTGTAACAGGATTTGCCTATTTTGGTCCCATTAAATTTGGGAAAGGGAAGAAAAACGCTGTAGTTCATTTTTTATCATCTACCTAGCCCAAACGTTACAATGACAAAAGGGAACCTTTACAGCTGCCCTCCAAAATTATTTACTTAATTGTTTCTCTCTCCCAAATTGCTTCACCACCATGTTACCAAAAACTCATTTACCCAAGGGACTCAAGCACCAGTGGAAGTGACGACAAAAACCACCAACCGTCCGAAAACAAAAACATGACAATAAAAATGAAAAAAATAATTTGCTTATGATGCATGGTCATAGAAAATTTTCGTATTCACCATACATGACTGAAATGTATATTAATCACATCACCGCACTCTTATATCGACAAACAAATCAACAACCCAACTACTCTTGTGATATATCCGGTAATCTAACGGTTGAAAAATCAGGTAATAACTCAAAGAAACAAATTTTCACGACCCTTAAATTTGAGAACAACCGGAAGGGAACGATAAGTTGCTTTCCAGCAATGCATGACTCAACGCTGGCTGATAAACTTTTATTCTGGTTTCATGTTTGGGAAAATCCACAAAATGTGTTCAGTAATGGTAACCGCATGCGTTTCTAGCAACTTACAATTACAATTTGTGGATACTTAAAAAGTCGAAAGGCAGAACAGTGAATGTGCATGTGAAATGTACAGTGCAGCTCGCTGGGAATGAAGAAACGCAGCGACACGCAAACAAAGTCTAAATCCGGCTGACGTTTTTTTAGGATACAGCAGCAGATAATATGACCTAGTGTGGAAGACAGTAGTATTCTTGAATCCAGAATATCTGACTTGATATTTTGATTTTTTCACCCATTCGGCGTTGGTAGGTATCAATCAGATCATTTTTAAGTGCTTTAACTAAGGTTTATCTTCTTATTGTAGATCACCAGTGAAGCATGGAATCTGCCATGGGCAATCGCTCAAGCCCTTTTAATGCGCGCTGCACTGTGAACCACTTTTGACTCACCATTCCCCGATATTCATTCTTAGGGTTAAGCTACTAATCATCAGTGAGTAGCCAACCGTATTTCCTAAATTTGAGGATTGACCCAACATTTCCCGCGGAGAGCAAGGGGCTGGTGGTTTGAAAATCGGGTGATTCACGCAACAGTGCATTTCCTAGGGTCACCCCGACCTGCTTCAAAACTGAACTGGGGACGTATCCGTTAAACAATGCCAAGATAAAAACTAAATGTCTCCAGTGTTCTTTGTGACTTAGCAAAGGTACAGCCAATTTAGTAGTCACAAGCATTGTGTGCACTCCATTCTGATGTCGTCTTTTATCATGTATTGGAAGTGACGTTTTTCTAAATGTTTCGACCATTCTGCCATTGTCTAACTTTTGAACCTGCAGCTGAAGCAAGACATTTGTGGAGAGAGAGATTTGTCGTCTCTCGCGTATGTGAAACAACGCGAAGAGGGAATTATCACATAAACCACAATCGAAACGTTTTGTTATATCTCAGCGCTGTGATCCAACTTGTATTCATTTCACGATAAGGTTAATAAAGATAATTAGTAAAAAACGTCCTGAGTATCTTCGATGCAAGATTCGATGAATGAGAGGATGAAAAACGACCACAAATTTTCAACATACAAAATGTATATGAATTACGCTGGGCAGTTTCAAGGGTGTCGATAATATAACTGAAATTAACGTCGGATCTCGTAAAGGCAGAAATGAAATTATCGTCAAAAAGTAGCCATTCAAAATCTTTACCAATGTGATTGGTTAACACCATATAAGCTTAGGCTGAATACTAAGGATAATAACTTGAAACAAACAGTAGTAGAGTGACTAATTCAGGATACAAGTACTACTGAAAGTGGCCTGCATCATGCGAGCACTGTAAAAGTAGGAAACATTGAAACCTGAAGAGAAGGAAAAGCAAAGTACCAGAAAAGAAAATTCAAACGAGACTCTAGTGAAAAACTAAAAACTGAGTTCACTAATATATGGATGGAAAGGATAATACCGGTATGCACACCTGAAGAGCGGAAATAATTGCAAAACCGGTCGTGCACTTTCGAGGAAATTTCCTTCATCCATCTGTATGCGAAATATACTACCGACGTGATGATGGGATTTGTTTACTCGTCTTCCTCCTCGTCTTCCTTTCTCCGGTTTTCTGTTTTTCTGCACTGGATTTTTTTCATTTTGCATAGCTTTTTGCAATCGATTTCTTTTTTGCGCCATTTCTAGCAGTTTATTCAATCAATTACTCCCGCCAAGTCCTGATTCGACAGTTTCATGGCCCTCATATTAAGATATATCATTCTAAGATTTATTCAAAAGATAGTGCAACTGTACCGTGCAAAGTTTTGTCATACTGAAATGCTTCACCCAAGGCTGAGGCAGAAAGCCAATTTCTTCAATCGGATGACCCCACACAGTCAATGGGGATCTTTGACCTCTTTGTCTATAACACTAATATAACCGATTGCGCATCTGTCCAAAATGTAATCTACGTCAGTGGTCTAGCTGTGAGCATTTGAAAGTTACGTTTATGTGTAAAAATAGACTGAAAATGTATGCTGCAACCTGAGTTTCCTACCATGATCTTGCGTAAACATCAATTATGGTAACGTGACTTTCGTGAACTTGGGACATGCAGGTTGCACTATTACAATCAGATTCATATTCTTTTATATTTTTTAAATCTCTACGGTCAAGTTTCCGTTTTAATTGTATCATGACTTGGAGAACGGCAAGACAGTACAAGCACAGATTAGCGAAATACAAAAAAACTCACCAATAAATACTCTGACTATGAAACCCTAACAATTGTACGCGTGAGGCAGGTGACCTATATGGAGAGGTGATTTTCAAAAATCATTATCAACTGGTTAGCAGCTCTGCAATTATGATGATGCATTTGATGTACTTCTTAGAGGGTTAATCATATCAAATGCATTTAGGTGGCTCAACCCATTGAACGAGCCTCGCTTGCTCGTACCACAAAAACATTCAGACACATGTTTGCCAAGCTGTAGTTATAAATGCAATAAATGCTTCCTTTTCGGCTGCTATCTTTATAGGCAGTTTTTGCACACGGAGAAATTCCATCTGAAGGTAATGGGCCCTGGGATGGCTTTGTCTGGCGAAAATTGGTGTCATGTCAATCGGCTTGCCCAAGTTTCTGAATGTTACTAAGGAATTGACCTCACTCCAACAGCTTAAATGAAGCATTACTAGACACGCAAATAAGACCGTATCAAGGATGAAGATGAATCATAAAAGGCAAAAGGCACTATAGACCTGAGGTCCAGTTGAGATGCTGTTTCCTCAACTATTGTTCCCGAGCCGACTGAGCGTGCACAAGAAGAGACACATGTAAAAGTAACTGCAGCTAATCCGCGTTGAAAATCTTAGTATCCCTGAGAGCTGAAACTCATTCATCACCATGGCTAAGTATCTCAGACCCTCTGTGCCAACCAAACTAATTCCTCTTGGTTCTTTGTGATTTCATTTCAGGATTGCCCAGATTTTAGATGCATAAATTGCCTAATGCAACGAGATCATGTTTTTCCCTTGTGGCTAGCAAAATTCCTATTAAAGCAGGCGCTCATGTGATCACCGTATGACATGATTTCAAACAAACGAGAATTTACAACATGTAATATTATTCACAGATGATATTTAATTTTTAACGGTACTATCGGAGCCGGTCATGACAGGCGATAGTTTGTCCAGTTTCATTCGATCTAATCTGTCTACCTTCGGCGAATCCATCATTTTTGAAATATCCGACTCGAGCTTGTTTAAATCACGATCCATGTCAGCAATACTAGCAGAAAATTTAGATTCCATTTCATCCAAAGCCTTTTGAATAGACTTCATGGTATTGTCCAACTTTCGACTTATTGAGTCCAATTCTTTTCGACATGCCTCTTCAGATCCGGAATTTAGAAGAAGTTGTTCCGCGCTCGTTTCTTCAGCGTTCGCCATCTTAGTTTCACTGATGATTATGCGATTGCATGCAGAATCAACGGGGTTATCACGAACCTCACTGATTCGCATTAGAAACCTTTTGAAACAACCAAGGTTTGATATGAGTCAGGTGACGTCTAAAAATCGATCATTCACTTCACGCTCCGCACCCACAAAACCAAATTACCCTTCGGCATTTTGCCGTTTCCGTACTTGCCGTCTTCCGGAATAAAATGACTAATTCAGAACACATCTTTTTTCCTACGACCTGTTCTGATGCTTGGTTCTGAAGTTGTTTACTTTGCTTGGGTGATTTGGCCTAAGCAAACGTGATATCTGTAGACTTCAAATCCATTACGGTCCATTCGGTAGCATTCACTTTCAGTCCTCGCTTGCAGCCAGGCCCTCCAGCTACGGTTCAGCCCCTTTAGTACTATCTTATCGGTGCCAATTCAATGCCATCCCATCTGGTAGTTTGCTTTAGTTTTCTCTAGTCGATCGACTGTAAGGAATTTGCCAATTTTGGCTTTAGAATTCCATAGAAAACGCTTTCGGAGCTACATACCGGATGTTTTCAGCACTGTCATCGATTGTTTACATACATACTTTACCTGTAACTTCATCCCGAAAAGTGTCACCTATTCAAGCGCACGTCACGAATACATTTCACCATTCAAACATATGAACCTACCGCCGCTAACGTTTACTGGACGAACAAGCAACATTGCGTTAATAGCAGATAATGTTTTCATGAAATTATTTACCATGTTATATCAGTGCTCACTATGGAATCACTGTGCAGCTGTTTCATCTTGTTGGGAATCATAAACAATACGGACTCACGGCTTCCGAACTGGGACGCGAATCCGGGCCGAACGATTTTGAATCGAACGTCTTAGCCATTACGCTATCGGGCAGGCTTTAAACGGTTTGTTGAACTCATTGATGAGTGTTGCTTTATCACATGGTGAATAATTTCACGGAAATCAGTTACATTAATGTATGGACAGTCAAGTTATCGATCTCAAATATTTCTTATGGTTTTTACTTGGTATTTTATTATGACGCAGCACAGCTAACTGAGCGCCACTCACTTTTCTGGAGAAATATACCCATACATGCATAACGTAATTACTTAATGGATTAGCGGACAAGGCGTCCCGTCAACAAAATGCATTCACACCTATTCATATGTCTATACATATAAATAGTTCTTGCTAAAACCCATGCAACAAGCGGGACAGCGGGACATGAACACATTCTGCTCCAGTATGAAACAGCTTAAAGAAGAAAGTTATTGAGTTTGTAATCTTTAATCAGTGCTGATTGACGAAACTGTTCGACAATAAGCCGTAAGCTTAAACGGTACCTAGCAAGCACATATGTTGGAAATTCGCTCATTTTCCCGTGCTAGACACCATGTGTATACCTCAACCGTAAATCGTTTTCAGCCGGAAAAGAATAGTGTGATATATTCACAATACATTAATATGTGGAAAGCTAGAAATATAACGTCGATAATTCCTGGCAGAACTCTCACTGTTCTTCAACATTTTAGTGGGTTTTTTCTGGCTTCCGTCAAACCACCTTACTTAAGAAAAAATGTTTGCTGAATTCTTCTAGAATATATGAAAGAAAGCTGTCATTTTTCTACACACTAAATCTTTGACTTCGGGAAATATTGCTATTGCCACAAAGACCATTTTCCTCTTACCCATAATGCCTTCTAACGCGCCCCATTATTCGTATCAGAGTGAATAAACTGAAGATATGAAGAAGTAAGATAAAGCATAAAATGTTGGAAAATGTGCAACAAGGATCAAAGGAAAGGACCACCCGTAACCGGAATATAAATGCGGTTGTATTCAGGTTTGTGTGTAGTTAATTTCTCCCCTTAATACTATGTAAATAATGATCTTGTTCAATGTAAAATTCTGGATGGGTCTAAACATGGAACTTCAAGTTCGTTCATTAGCCCTACATTGTGTTAACCAAAGGATTCACTGTTTCTAGCACGATGACAATATCGATGAGTAACTCAGCGCATTTGAATGACTACGATAGCCAAATGAAAGCCAAATCAAGACACTTTTCAAATGAAAATTCTCCTGTTGCTGATCAACAATGATTATTAAACTTAGATCACTTAATGTATCACAATCGGCCTAACCCTACAAAAAGAGTAGATAATTAAACAAAATAAGTACTTCTGTCGAACAAGCGCGCTGGCCACTGGTTACGAATATAAACTAAGACCCATCCGAACAGATTCAGGGAAGTTTTCACGTGTAGTGCCACTATTCATCATGTTCAATGAAAGATCAATCCAGTTTAACTGACACTATTGCAAACTCTAAGCAGACAAAAAGAAAAGCTTGCAAATAACTTCGTGCTTAGTATTGATACTTCTTTATAACTTTAATGTTGGAAACATCGGAACAGTTAGGAATACACCAGGGATTATTTTAGTCTGTCGCAGTCAGCGTTATCGGTGCATCCAAATACATATATCAAAACAAGAATTTTTAATTTTTCCGCCCTTGATTCGACCTTCTTAAATTCATGTTATGCGTTGACAGCGAATTTCAGTGACACTGATGACAATCCCAACGTGGCATCTGTGCATACCAGTTGTTTTTTTGTTTTCTCAACCGTGTTGCCATGCGTGGTACTTTGTTGTTTTACGGAATTACTGACTTTTTCGCCTTTCTAATGGCCTAGGATACTAGGGTTTGCCTTTTTTGGAGCTTTTATTGCTCATAAGCACGAAATTCTATATGTATAAGTATATATGCATTTTTTAAGTATTGGCTAGATTAATGAATGAAAATCCTCCGTAAGTATGTGACCAGTTTCGCGGATTTTGCCGCTAGTCAGGTATGCGTACCCGATACTCTCTTGTCTAAACATCCTTATACTTATATACTCCGAATTCGTATCTCACCAGAGTCTAAATTGTAGCATCCAGAGTGCGCACATCTGACGAGCGGCAGTAATCGCAAAATCGATCGTGTGATTTTGAGGAAATTATGTTATATCATTTGGCAATACTTGTAAATAATACATTTTCCACTGGCATTCTGCCCTCGTTCTGAAATCTGGCCCAGTCCAAGAGACAAAAATTATCAACGAATCACAGTTGTAGATATTCCTTGTAATCCTCAACGAGGAACTTCTGCGTGCACTCGGCGGTACAAGTTAGATTTTGGTGATTATATATATATATATATATATATATATATTCAAGAGAGATAATTGCAAATCTTGGGCAATCATTTCAGCCAATTACACGCAAAATGTAGCTTGTGAAAAGAGAAAAATGATGTTTATCTGAAAGCGACATGTTAGATTCTGTAGAATGGAATATCGCTTAAAACTTCATGAAATTTTTCAAGTGCAATTGCACATTCTGTAGTTTTAGTGAGGGATTTTAAGGGTAGCGAGTGTTGATTCGGCGTATGCATAGCCCCGGATCAGAGATCAACACAGCTCCAGGGACCTGTTAGTGAATACGTCAATCGATGAGCTGATCGAAAACATGGCAAGAGGAGCTCAGGCAGTAAGGATAAGCCAAAGTACCCAGCAAAATAACCGATCAATGAGTCCTGATGGAACGTGCGTCTGCCGGCCTAGGGTTGGTGGGAACCGGCTATAGTGGTCAAGAGATATAATGGATTGGAGATTAGCGGATGAAGTAAAACAGAATCCTCTTTACCTTTTGATTTCAAAATAAAGAGCTGTAAAAATTTCCATTTAAACCTAAAGAAATGGCATCAGTTAATATTTTACCGATTTTTGACACCAAAACATTCGTCTAAAACTCTAAAATTGTCTGGGTTTGTCTTCCAATGTAAAACCCATTATCCAGATTTTTAGTGAAGAATATGATCCCTCAAAATTCAAGTAAACGATTAGGTAACACTTACTTCATAACTACTTCCTGCTGACGATTCTCATGCATGAATATGATGCAAAATCATTCGGGTCAAGAAGGAGCCTAAACGCAACCATCATTTCAAAGATTGTATCTTCTTTTAACCAAAGCCTGCCTCGAAAAATTATTGTGCATTAAATATGTGTATTTATAATCACGCAAAGCGAGTGACCCAGTTACCCTAAACTACTCCAAACCAACGTATTTTCTATATACCGAGAACTGGGACCCAGTATGGTAAAGCTATCGTCAGCGTTGTTAATAAAATTCCCCCATCATAACTGGGCAGTACTATGAACTAACCAACAGCAAATTACCGATATTCTTCGAGTATCGTCCACGGGCATCTACTGCGTTTTTGAAACCATCTAATGGGATAGTTAAGCAGCAATGGTAAACCAAGTATAAGGCATGCCTTCACTTCTTCGAAGAACCAAAAATCCATCTTTTTCATGGAGACAACTTATATACTGGTTAAATGTTTTAAGGTGCAATAGTATTTTTTACCTATACGAATCGGCCTTATACATTCTTTTTCGGGTTGAATAATTGCGTTTTATATGATTTTTTACTGTATCGATGTCATTTCCTAAATGATTCACAAAAACAACTTGTCTGGCCTATCCTGACTGAGCTATCTGATTGGCGTATGGGGTTGCCTAAACCATTGCTTGTTTGCCACTTATCTAGATTTTCTCGTTGCAAGCCGTAGTATTGTTGCATTCCCTGAATAACCGATATTCGACATTAATAAGTTCTGGCAAGGGGGAAATCACAGTCTTTGCTAACTGTTGTTAGAAATGGTTTCAAATTGCCTCAAACATTTATCAAAAATTTAGAAAGAAATAGTCGTAAAGGCATACTCACGAATATACTTCCGTCACATGCGCCAAATTTAAGGGCCCTTCCACCAACTTTATAAATACATAATCAGCCGTCCGTTGAGTACACCACTCTTGAATCACTTTGTTACCTCACTTATTAGTGCGTTTAAGTGTCTCTTAAATTGTACCACAGACAGCAGACTCAACCAAATGGTGCCTAGTTGTTATCCCCGGCCTTCTGCTTGATCGAGAGTGTTGTTGTAATTGATGGATGAAATCTTCATGAATGATGCTTTTGGTATAGGTTATTATGCCGCGCAACTTCGATTGTGCCACTGCAAATAGTCGTTAATCCCAGGACGACCACTTTGACTGCGATGCAAAATCATCCGAGCTGTTTCACTGGTTGCTGACAAGTATACACTATAAATTTTTTTTTTGATTGTATACGCCTGGCCTAATGGTCTACGAACATGCATTAGCGATTCCGAATTCAAGCTGTGTTGAACCCGCTGCCACCAAAGTTATGATAACTATTTTTATTCATTGAGATGAGTGAGGGTGTCGTTTGCAGTAAAATGGAATAGCGTTTGATTTCGCCATTCCAGCATGCTATAACTGTATAAATGAAACCGCTGAGAATTCTAAAAGACAAATGCTGCCCATCTAGGGCAACTGATATAAATGCCATTCCTAAACAGAAAACACTCACTGCCGCTAGATCTAGTAGCTTAGACCGGAAGACGAACAATTAGCAAGAAGAAAATTAACAGTGGTTGGTACCCTCCCAGGTTTGGTTAACTTGAATGAAACCTAGAAAGAACAGCAGTTAATGAAGGTCTTGCATTTGACAGATAAGGGTAGAGAATGGTGACTGAAACAACTTATAATAGTGAACATTAAGAAGAACGAATACATTATACATGTGAAAAATGACCCCCTCATAACTATGGGAATTGTCCCTTCATTGCAAGATTCCACCATGATCCGTTTGTTGTCACCTTGATCGCGACAGATAATTTGATAGGGGCTTTTTCCAGCTTACTAATGTAATTTAAGCATTTCACGCAAAATTTTGTACTGTACGATGCGCTATAGGGGACAAAAATGGCAACGGGTAAATCAAATCGAGCTTCTGATTGCCTCTGCAAATTTCGCCTCAATAACTGGAGGATTCCGCTGTCTTATGGGTCCTGATATACATAATGAGCAGTAAGGATTAGGTATACATCTTTTTTTCAAGTGACGTACATCTTCATGTACCTGATTTCTTCCCTCGCGGCCCTATGCCTGATCGAGATATCGCTTTCCTTAGTGCATCAGTTCAAACTATATTTGTTCATATCCGGACCAAACGACGTTTTTTCTGTGTGCTGCTCATATCCGCATGCCTCTGGAAATATTTCTGCTCAAATACTCTTGAATTTTCACCTCGTTCGATCTCAACAATAGTGCACGCAATGCAAATTCCTCACTCAATTAGAAATACCCACTCGTCTCGGTCGGCGGGCTCCTTTTAGAAGCACACTTCCGGCCAGAATATTTGTCCCACCCTCAATCAGCAACAACACTTGTTCTCTGTTCGAAATATTACCAAATTTATCTCTCGTTCTTCGCCCTTTCATGCACGTTCATACTTGTATGATTTGGTTCCGACAGTCGTAACGGGACCCGCATGTTTTGGATGTGCTCGTAATTATTGAAGTTTCCAGTGCATGCCGACAGCGTTAAGAATATAGCAGACGGTTTGGTTAAACACAACAAATCTTCCTGGTCAAACACATCTGAGCCTTTTTATTCATAATCATTGACTGGTGGAGAATGTCCAGCTATTCGGCGTCAACCTTAGTTTTCTCGACATAGAACCACAACTAAAATGAAACGATACGTAACCCATTTTTGCATTGAACCCGGCATTTTGACTTTTACCGATTCTTTCCTAACTTTCCTGGTTTCACCGCTGAATTATATCATACACATCATCGTAAGTGATTTTCATCATGCTTAATCTCTGCCTCATATCTCGTTTCATCTAACTGATCTATCTATTTCTCGAACTACTTGTAACTCCACTTTATATTTAATCATTACCAAGCATTATGAGTTGTTCTTCCTTGAACTTCATGCTCCACCATCGGTCAGTGTTCACTGATTGTTACTTCTGAAGTCTGAGCTTTTGTTTTATGCAATGCTATTCATTAATTTAGACAATCTGGCCAAATGAAGAACCAGAATTTTTGGCTGCAAAACTTGATTTGAATAAAGTACCCACGGGAGTCGAAACGCTAGCAATTACATCTGCCAATAATGCTGTACTATTTAAAATATATCAGTAAGAAAAAAACCATCAAGGATCTTCCGTCTGCGCATTTCCTAGTTTGTTTGAACCTAATAATATTAATAATGCCTCATACTTATATTTCTGTTATTCGTTATCCTCGGGAAGTACTTTCTCTTTATAATGAATGGTTTGCATCAGCTACAGTAAATGCATTAAGAGAATAAAAAGAACGTTTCTCTTTATTGTGAAATAACCAGGAGGTCAGGTATATTTCACTATTTATAATGAGAGATATAAAACGACCAATTCATCACATGTCGCCCAAATCCTAACCAGACTATGTACCAGAGGTGTGTGTCAAGTAATTCGGCTTTTTTGCGTAGGAAGAAAGTGAAACCAATGAGCTGTACTACACATATAAAAGCAATGAATCAAGCATTTAATTATCCACGTTGTTTCTGAATTTTCATGAAAACCGGATAGACCCACTAAAGTTGCACGCTTTTCCAGGGGTTAAGTGTGCAAACTCCTTCTTTCAACCAATATAACCGCAAGTATAGAGCCTCATACCTTGTGTTCACTAATCCAGAATCATGGCGCAGCGCCTCCATTGATCAACCTAATCTTCTTATAATGTATTCTAATGCACATATTTCATTCACGATTGCTGGGGATCCGTTACAGTTGCTCCGATCCCCAAACCCAGTAATCGCGGTATTATTGTCAAACATTTTTGTCCCGTTTCTGTCACATCCTGCGGTCTTAAACTTAAGATATATGTCGTCCTGAGAAATCTGGTTTCTTGGGTTAGTACTCCTGACGACCGAACAGGTTCACTTTGGATGCTATCGTTTCATTATTTCATCGTATCACTATTTACTAACAGACATTTGCAAAATTTGTCAGGTGAGATTCTTTAGATTTTTAATCCGCCTCTGGCTCTATTCCACGGGCTGTATTCATTCGAAAACCAGAGGAGCCCAACTATCCCAAACAATTGCTGTCATGGCTATCGGATAACTTTACCGAAAGAACTCAGTGAAAAAAGATAGTTCAAAAAATATCTGCAAAGGAGTTTATTAATTCCGGAATCCTCCAAGGAGATGTATTTTTCTTTAATTGTTCTCATCATATATTAGAAATGTGTCAATGGGTTCTCTTAACCAATCATGTAAATATGGTAATGACGTTCTTCTATTATGGAGACTTATGTCTACAGCTAATGGGTTTCAACAGAAATACCAACAATTTGTCTCACCTTCACAACTGCTCTGTTCTTTATGGTTGTTGATTTGTCACAGTGTCTTAAGTGACCCCTTATTTTTCCTCAGCCTGCTCAATCCTTTGATCTTTTCTTCATTAAAATGATGCTACTCACTAGGGTAGATTCTGTCATATACTTAAAATTTACTGTTAACAGAAAAGTGAGAAGGTTATCTCATATTTCCAATTGTGTTAAGAAACCTAAAAGTATTAATTTTTAACGTATAAAGACCGCGCACTGCTAGAATGAACGAAACACAATCTCCCTTTGCTTGCCAGTGTGTTTACCCCGCACTACTCTATTGTTTGTTTGACATTATTGCTCATTTATTAGGGAAGGAATTCAAAATCCGTCACCAAGGTCAGAGGATTATCAGCACCCTGCCTTCCACACTACTGAACGAACTGTCCAAAAACTGTTTGATATACATCGGTGTGCTTGTGAGAAACTGTCACAAAAACTACTTTCGCATCCTCCCCACCCTCGATAAAACGACTCAAATAAATGCATTTTTCAAACTAAATCGTTATGTCACCCGCTCCATGCCCTCCTATATAAACAACTACCGCAACTTAAGTAGTCCCTATTTTGACGAATTCCCACAACTTTAAGAGAGGGTCGGGAGTGAGTTTCTCCAAAACCTATCAAACTTATCTATCGGAATTTCGCAAAGGCTGACAAAGGTTCAGACATCAAAACCAGAGAGAACATTCGTGTTATACCTGCAGTAAATCGGGTTACACTTTTACTTATGCTAACCACAGTGAATTACAGAAATGAACATCAAAGTCAAGAGTAAACTTCAATTCTCCAAGACAGTCATAAACATTGCCTCATCTCCCCTTTAGAACTGAATGCTTCAACGAGCCTCTGTCCAGTTTCGGTCTGATTTCGGGTCAAGCACGTCAGTCTTACCCAATTTTGTATACTATTTTTGCAGATGTCAGGTGTAATTCTAACTCAGTTAGAACAATCCGTACTCTGATTGCGACCACAGATGCGGAAACAGTGTTGAACGAGGTTTAATCACCCTCGCGCAACAAAGTGAGACATGTGACCTTGACAACTTGTCCAGACATTACACTTAGCTCAGACTGACGAAATCTTATGTGAATTATTGTTTTAAGTTCATGGAAAATCTTGTGTCCGTTTATTTATGGTGCTCTAGCAGATACAATGTTTCTTCCCAATACATGGCGTATCAGATTTCTGTCTAAACAAAACCACTACATTGAAAAATTGACCCCGATTTGATCATTGTTGTAAACCTTACTATCCAGTAATGAATTTTCAATACGACCAATGATAAAGACAGAATGTGGACTGTAGAAAGTGCCGAAGAAGATAGAAAACTTCACCACACACACCTCTGAATCAACTCCAATACTTGCGGACGAGTGTCTGCAAGTGACAAAATACTCCTTTGACAAGAGGATTCCTACAAGAATATTTTTAGGTTAACATACAAAATATCCTCCGCATTCAATGAATGAAACTTAACAGTAAACTCTTCGTCAGATGGATACCCACTGGAACAGAGTTTATCTTTTAACGGTCTCAATAGTTAGCCGACATTTGAATAATCATCAATGCACACTGAAATAGGCAACAAATCAACCTGTGAACCGGAAGGTCGACGCAGTCAAAACATGAAAATCAGCATATGCGAGCTGACTGTAAACTGCTGGACCACGTTTATTGCGCACACATGCCAACGAAAGGTACTACAACATTTGGTAGAGGAAAACCGGTGTATGACAAAGGCTTTTTGGGTATGGGATGCTGGATTCCGGTTATTCTGTCAAACAAAGTATAAATGAGAACGTATGATATTGTCTCAAAGTCAGGACGCCAGAAATTCGGTTGTTATTCTAAAACTATTTGGCTCACATACAATAAAATCCCAGAACTAAGTCTAGACGAGCAAAACACCAACCCCGTATCATTTTTACAATTCTTCTGTTCACAATGTAATCAAGGTGGGGAAATTTTTAGTAAATTGCTAAATGTAATTAAGTTTAAATTACCATGCTTCAGTAAATGAAGAATTGGTTTGTTGAAGACGCGTGGCTTTGTTCGTGCAGGTTCCTGGAGGAATCACGATTTAAAGTTACCGGCAGAAACATCTGTTGTCGTCTTGTGAATAAAAGCTCAACGATTTTGAACTCACGAACTTCGACTTCTGTGACCCGTATTCATTCACATTCGTTGGAGTAGCTTTGAATTTCGGAAATATTTTGTGGTTATTATATTCACAATTCACGTGATACAGACCGGTACATTTTCGGGCCAAACTGCGCAGACAATTAGTCACTGCGAACGGTGGCGACATGCAGTCGTGAAGATAAAACATGCCTGGAATGCCGCTGGACCGAATGTATTCCACCAATCAGGATTTTCCCTATTTTCATATTCAAACGTCATTTTTAAACAAACCTCGAACGTTTTCTAGGCTTTTGTAGTCTTTTCATTGTCTTCGTTTTCATAACTTGGGTTGAATTTAGTCCAGTTCCCCTTGGTAACTTGCATCGTTTCGTTATTATGGTTGTCCGAATTTGCAACACGTATATTTGTATCATCGGTATGCACCCATTCTTGCTTCCTATTTAGCTTTTCAATGGCGCATGATGACAATGAATCCACTTGAAAGCACGTTGGGTTTGTTTAATTCGCAAAGGCGTCTATATATGTGAGTAAATCATTAACTTGATGATGGCACTGTCTAGAAACACTACAAGCAACGGATTATCTGTTCACAGGGCTGTTATGCAAACTTGATGGGCAGTTGAAACCATGACGGGAGTCGATGCCGAGAGCGCAGAATTGATTAGCACAAATGGGAAGTTGAATGACAGAGGTAAAAACCTGCGAAGAAATGCCGATAGCCGACGGGAAACCAGTACTACAAATGATTAAAAATAGTGCGAAACATCACGAAGGCAGGAAGGCATGGCTGAGATGAAACCAGCATAGCTTCGCTGTCACATGTCGTTTCAACCCGGCCATTCAGAATCAGTACGATTCATGAAAAATAAGTGCGATCGATTCGCGATCCTCATTGACCCAGAGGTATTCTGGAAATAATGTTTCTACCCAATTACGTTTCTTAGGAGTAACTCGTAAATGACTGTAGACATGATTTCCAGATGTGTGATTTTCTTTCTTTATCTAAGTATGTTATACACTTTTAGAACCGATCTAATTCGTGTTTGCCACAATGTTGTCTGGCATGCTCCAGTGACTTCAAGCCCAAAGTGTAAATCCGCTTTTTGTCAGACATTACCAGCTCTGAATTACGTAGAATAAAGTGGTCATGAAAGCTACCCAATTTGGAAGATTGCAACTATTTGAGCTCACCAGGCTGCTTCATGAGCCTATTCTCTCTTGACCTTTACCTCAAACCAGTCCTGTCTGGTTTTTATGACATTGCAGTAAATACTTCCGATATTCCAAAACATTCTGTTTTGTTTTCAAGCTCCGTTGGACCTTCAGATAATTGCAGAACCACAACTTGCCGCTAGAGCATTGTATTAGAATTGGATGATCCAACTTATTTTATTCCACCACAGCAGAAACTACTGACCACGTTTATTTCATTTTATTTTCATACAGCTGATCTTGGTCGTAATCCTCTACTTCGTTTGAACTTAATCCTAATGAACAGTTGCGCTGTCCTAGAGCAACAAAAGCACCCTGTTTTTTAACTCCATGCAAGTATTGACCCCCAAGCCAGTTTGCGTTTGAAAAATGGACCCAGCCGAGGGCAATCTGGTACAAACTGCGTTTGTTTTCAAATTCTTCCCTATTAAAATTCTACAAATATCACGATGGACCAAATCGTTGTTGCATTTACTCTTCTACAAATCGCAACGGACATTCTATCAATCACTATCTTTCCAGAGTTCTGCGGCCTGTAGCATTCTCATTCCCAAATTCTTTTTTTGGTTTGTTTGCTCGCGTGTAATCAAACTGGTCAAATTTGCCAGATGTTGCACGTTTGTTAATATTACAAACAAAATCCCCACTTCACCGTAACACTTATTGTACGCATTCCAGTTAAAACATACATTCCTTAAATTGTTTTGACAGAATTCAATTTATAACATTAAGATCCCAAATTAGCAGCAGATGAGGATTTGAGAACCCCTTGTCCTATTTCACTTGTGTTGGAGCTTACGAAATCATCCAGATTCGTTTTTCCCTTCAACACATCTGATAGCTTGTGTGATAGCTTTTGCGCTTCATATACATCGAGTCGTTCAGTCAACAACAGTTAATGCGATCCACACGCGGGTGTAATACTCGGTACCCAGGCTAGAAAATTCATTCGTGAAGCGTCTGTTCTGTCTGTTCTAAAACAAACGGTTTGTTGTTGCTCGAACTTTGACAACTGAATAGTGCCCAGAACCTATGAGTAGGTAAATAAATTAATAAATGTCAAAAAACCAGCAGACGTTCTGAACGAATCAACATGCAAACATGCATTATCAAATTTTATAGAATCTGCCTTGGTCAAAGGAACATGTTATAATTTAATTGACAATTTATCCCAAGCATAATGATCTCAATTTTAAGAACCATATTGTTTAGCTCGACTTCTGACTTCCACCTATTTTCCTAGAATAAAATGTGGGAGTGTTTCGCGTGATTTTTGGTCGCATGAAACAAAAAGTTCAAAATCTAATGAAATAGATTACGTCTAAAAAAACTGGTTTCAGTGTTCTCTTACTGACACGCCAAGTTTGCTGTTCCCCACTCTTGAAGCGATCGTGGCTGTTGTTGACGCCTGATGATTTAAGCCCGGCTGTCCCCGCTCGGCCGCCGTGTACGTAGGTACGCCAGACTATTGAATGACTCATGCAACCCAGATAACATCACTGTCCTTAATCCAGATCACTGCTTCCGGTATCTGCATGGTGCGCCGAGGTGGCGGTACGTGCAGTTTGTGGCATAGCCATTTGTTAACCACTGTAAAGCCGAATCCGCATATTAAATAATGTCTATCCACGCTACGTATTACACGCAATGGCTCAGGGAGTTTCAGTCAGGATAATAAACACGCGCACCAAAAGTATGGGGAGAGTCGGTCTGTCAAACCTAATTTTATCATTATAAGTTTCAGGCATTTCCTTGTTCAAGTAAATAATCCCGAAGGCGATCCAATAAGAGAATACATCAAAACTGTAAATGATCACTAAAAAGAAATTTACTTTATTACTGCACGCAAAAATGCGCAATAAACATGTAAGATGATTCCGATCATTAGGTAGAACCTGCCAACTTTCACGAAAATGCGGCACCTATTGCGTCGTAGTGACACGCGACTTTTTCCCATGGGATCAGTGTTTGTTGTGGTATTACTTACGATTGCAAAACCTGACCCTCCGCAGTGAGAATGTTCCCCGATCGTTTTGAAATAGTCCGCTGATGTTTCCGAAGTATTGCTCGGGCCCGATGAAAACGATGGTAAACTGTGGCATCCCGTGCGGCGTACGGACGGTCATTCCTGGACGAGCTAAGCGACTTATACCGCCCCCAATAAACGGAACAGGCTTTGCTTATGGCCGTTCGTCATTTACCTATTTGTGTTCAATTTTTTCATGATGGGTAAGGCTGGAAGAAGTGATGCCGGAATCGGCGCATAACTTAGGGTAAAGTCATGAGAAATCAGCGTCAGCTTTGGCATCGATTGGTGCTTATCGCTTCTCTGCTGAAAATCAACAGATGAGAATTGGTTATGGACGTTGTGAGGTATGACCTATAACCGAATTTAGTAGCACGCAAGCCCCATAGCTTTTCTGTCAACCTCACAATCCAAGCGAAAAAACGAAGACCGGTCGAAATCTCACAAACGGGTAAGGTTAAACACAAAATGACTTCTAGATTCTCACTGAAGTTGCTAGGAGCTTGTATGGATAATGAATCAATGTGAGAATCACGCGGCGATTTTCCAGAAGCCTCAAGTTAGTTAATCAAGTATGTCCTTCGGGCAGAAGACACAAGGTCCGAAAGTTTTGGTTTTTTATCAGCAGTACGCTCCGCATTCAGTGAATAAGCAAAATTTCCCCGGAAGCACAACCATTTTCGTGGTTATTGAATTTCATTGGGCATGAGCTTCCGGTGCTCTTCTGTTAGATAGTGATGCATTGGTTCTTCCCCAGCTTAGGGAAGCTGCCTTTATGCCACTTGGTATTGCTTAAAAGACCTTTAAATCACTCGCTTCCATGTAAGTTACTGGTTCTGCCAAAGCTCACGCAACAATAACCATATGCGCTACTTCCGCTCAGGTAGGCAGCAGCGTAGGGAAGTAAAGTTCGATGGTAAACCTCAAGCTTTGGAGTTCTCTAATAAGCAGATTGGTTAGGAATTTTGTCGATATCCCATTTTGGCCGCCACCTGCATATCTCAGTCATGAAGCATCACGAGCTTGTTAAGAAAAAAGTGAGAATAATTCAAACACTTTGACGCTTGCATTTCTAGGAATCCGACAGCAATAAACAGTGGTTACCGATGGGCCCGCCACTATCGTTTAGCAATATTTTGGTCATTTCGATGTGACACCCAGCACCTCCAAGGTGAAATCGCTTTCAAAACATACTCTAGAAAATTTTGAAATTTTCAAGTCAGTTAGATTATCACGTCACGTCCTGGATAGAGTCATGCTTCAGGCAGATGCAGGATTTTATATGAAGCATATGAAGTATACTCTCCATTCAAGTGCACTGTTATTCTATTTACCTCGAGCAGAAGGACAACAGCCCCTCTCAAGAAAAAATGCTTAACAAATTCTGAAGATGCATCAACCTAGAAAGAAGCCTGTGGATATAAATTTTAACTCTGGTTTGAAATCCGAAGATTTGTAGTGCCTGGATGAATCTTGGGAACTGGATAGGCTTATGTTCGGCAGTAGTGCCACAGACAGATTGCCCACAAGTTAATCGGGCCTTGACAAACGTGAGTTCCATTTTAAGCAGCGGTTTATTCTAGATTTGCGGGCGACTGACATTAGCAGTCACCAAATAACAGTTGAATTTCAAACGGCTACCGAATTACTTTTAGGTACATATGACCGCAAAGTCAAGGTAGATTAACAGAGTTTCATGCTCGATCTACGAACCAAGGAATGGAATTGGCAAGTTTAATCGATTGGAGCGTAACTTGGGAAGTGTGGTTTCGCAATTGCCTTCGGTTCACTGAGCATGACCGATCTCGGAGGTCTGGGTAATGTCAAACTCTTCATTATTGAATACACTGATCAACCATCCGCAGTTAGGAAACGTCTCTGAATTTCATTCGCATCCCTCAGAGCACTTTACCATAAATGGAAAACTTCAAATCAGTTTTCAATCTCGGATGTCCCAACATGCACGGTCAGTTGTTCAATAATAGCCAGGATTATTGCAGGACGTCTAGTGTGGTGCTTTTGGTCGAACTATTGGCCTTAAGCATGTTCGCTTATACTAACGTACAAACACTCACTGCCACCGCGTTTTGGAATAGCTTGGATCCCAGACCATGCAATTGAATATATCAAGGAGACTTGAAATCACCTTTGAGTTTACTTGCATGGCATTCTCACATATATATATATATATGCATATATATATATATATATATAATCAGGCAACAATATCCTTAGTGAAATAAAATAACTGTTGGTCAGTGATAGCCGTGCGGAATTTCTTTCTTCATGTGATTCGCCAGTATTTTTCTTGGTCCTTCATAGTTTTTAGGCCACAGCGAAACTGTATCGGACTGTGTTAACTGATTTTCCTGTCGAACCATCACAAAATATCTCCGGATTGCTCGGAAATTGAATGAACCTCGGGAAACGTGAAGTTGTTTTCGAAGGACCTAAACCAACATTTAATCAGCTGCGTTGTGTTGTTTCCAATGCAGCGACGAGATGAAATCCCGAGTTTCATATTTTCGAACCACAAACCAAGTAATGGCATTTATCTAGCCAGTCGTTTGAAAATTAACTGGATCAAAGTGCTTGAGTAATAGTTTCAAGTGTTCTTGATATGACAATTTTTTTATGATTGGATAATAGGACCACCTTCAATGCTTCAGACGGCATCGTAAAGCCCCAATTAGCGGTATGTATTGCGATGACTCCAATCACGGAATGCACAACTGAAGACAGCTTTTCTGGCGCAGCGTCAAAATGAGCGGTCGTGGTAAAGGTGACAAATCACGCTCAAAGGCCTCAGCAAAGATGATCAGCGCTCGCTAAAGAACGAAAAACCAGTTCCTTTTGGGGCCACTAGACCGACGGTGGCGTTTGGACTTGAAAGTTGTGGGTTCGAGTTCTCTCACCAACATTCAGGTTTTTTAAATGGCATCCCTCTGTTAGTGGCGGTCTCCCTCGTGGAAAATGATGGACATCGTTGTTTCGTTAATAAGAAAGTAAAGATTAAAAAAGACCAATTCACAATCTAGCTCTTGTTGGTTTGCAAGTAATTTGCTTAAACATAAGCACAAAAATAAGCCTCTAAATTCACCTGGTTTCTGCTACATGCGCTGGCACGTGGTTATCACGTCTCTTGTGATAGGATCCGAGGCAACCGCTATCAACATCACATGCAAGTGAGCCTGTTCACACGAGTGAATAAATTTTGTCCCCTGAACGGGATATTGGTATCTGCGCCACTCGGCGTTTGCGGTGGGGCAACCGGTGCTGTGCACCTGAGATTTCTGCCATTCATTTGGCGGCATGTGCACAGAACACTTTTGGTACGCGACCACGCTAGATGTGTCTTATCAGGTTTTGAAGCCGCGGTTAACAAATTCTCCTTGACCGGTAAAGTAGAAAATACAAGAGTTATTGACTGTTTAGCATTTATCGGGATGCCGAAGAAATTTCGACATTTCACGTGAAAGCAAACCACAGTACAGATAGCCAGGCAGAATGCGTGATTCGAAAGGGAAAACACTCAATCGTGAAGCTAAAGCGGACCTATGCAATCCCGCGTCCGGTTAAACAAACAAATAGTTGTCATAAAAGCAACTTAAGGCTTCAAATCACATCGCAGAGAAAATGATGTCCGAAAGTAGTCAGTTTTTCCGAAAGATCTATGCAACTAGATGTTCATAGTTTCACTTTCGAATGAAGATCCCCCGAGACCCCCATGATAACACCTTGAACTGGTCAGAAATGACCAATTCAAAGAAACAAAAGGACTGATAGACTAAAAGAATACGGAAGGAGGAATGTCTGTGCTCTCCAATGTCGAAATAGCGAGGGTCGATGGAAGAGGATTGAGAAAATGGAACCACAGTGCAAGCAAAACCTTGAGTATGTATGCCATTCGTGTAATCGATGATGAGAAAAACCCCAGAATAAACATTAGATTGTCCATATGGATATTATTCCAAACTACTGCGACAACAGAATTCCCAGTAATAGAGAATTAGTACAAGAACGCTTGTGAGATAAACTATCCTCCATGGTCTTCGCTATCTCTGGATATGAGCCAACTTGAAAACGTGTTGGACTATTTTCAATGAAGGATGATGACGAAATGCTTGGCAAATCTAACTTGTAACATTTTCCGACATAACCTGAGGACAAAACATTAGCTACATGGTTCGACCGACTGATAGACGGATGTTGCACTAAAAGCAAACTTCAGCGTCTGGGCATTGGAGGTCGTCCCTGACTGAGGAAGGCATGCCCAGGAGAACTAGTGGTAGGTCGTCGTTCCAATAATCTGGGATGTGTAACATTAACCACTTTTAACTGACGATCACTCAGCCATACCTTTAGATGATAGACAGTATGCCGTTTTTATGATGTGACTGCAATGTAGCAAACGGCTGACTTCAAGAAAAACGTTTGACTGGTACTGGTCTCCTCGGTCTGTGATGATGATAGCTGGTACGACAAAAAAGGAAATCCAGTGTTGCAGCAGGACATTTGCGATATTCTTTGCCTAGGTATCCAAAATGACCCCAACCATGGGCCAACGTATAAAACCACCAACAGCAGGCAATATGTTAACACGATGTTATTAACTGTCCAACAAGATCAACGTGGGTGTGCGAAGCGAACACTAGGAACAGAAAACATACCGGGTGGGAAAACCTATGGCGATGAACTTTGTTTATTCAACAGTGTAAACACTCTTTGGTCCAAAAAGCAATGCTAGAGCTCACCTTGGACCGAACGAAGCCATCCAAAATGAGATTCCGTAATGTTCCAAAATCAAGCTGAGGTGTTGGTCGAAAATGACCCAAACAATTTTACGATATGTAGGGACCAAGAAAACAGAGATTGACAATGGACCAATGGCAAAAACTGATATCAAGAGAACAAGATAATGGCGAGTTTTCGACGTCGAATAAAGAATAGAAGTCTCGCAAAAAAACAATCCACCTTTTGAAAGCCGGAAAACTAAGCCAGATCAAAAGATAAACAAACTTTTTTTACATCTGGGCACGATAACGCACCAGTGACCATTATGTCAATCTCCCGGAAGCAACGGATTTCCACGCTAAACTGAGATATTTAGTCTAAGTGGCCCGCTTCTTGGAATGAGTAATGATATAACTTTTTCAGTGTTAGAACCAGCTTTTGTTGTCCATATGCATGTATAAATCTTGGCCTCCCAGCAAGTGCCGGAAATGCCGAATGAAAAGGTATTCGGCCAGAAGTTCACGGAAGAAAGTGCTGAAGCGCAGCTGAGCCGGTTGGAGCTTCTGCGCAAAGAAAGCCAGAAGTCAAACATTGTTCCGCGCACGTTGCTGAAGAACGGCTCCGATAGCTGCATTTGAAGCGTCCATGATGAAAACAAGTTCGGCATTCAGCTTGAGATTCAGGGGCTGCAATACTGGCATTGTCGAGAGCTGCTTTGGGATGCCTAACGGCTTCCTCCGCTTTAGGTATTAACCAAATTGTCTTCACGGCGCTCCCGAGGAAGTTACTCAGAATTAAACTCAGGGATGCACAATTCCAAGTAAAGAGACGATATTGCGTAAGAGCACCGAACAAACGCCCTAAATGTGTGATAGCTTATGGAGATGGGAACCAAGTAATGGTTTGGACTTTGTTTGGGAGGTTGGCGGTGACATGTTCATGGCCGAGGAATTCGACGAAAGATAACATGAAACACGATCATCAAAATTTGCTTGGATGCGAAAGTGCTGGAATCCTCAAGAAAATTGTCGTAGGTGTGCGGTAAGTTTGCTCTTTTGTTAAAGATTTCAACGAACTAACCAAACGCGAATGGTAAACCTCGCGAAACTTCATATGTGAAGCTTCGAAACGTCTGGAACGCGTTGCGCAATTCAAACTGCATTCGAGTAAATTTGAACAAACCTATCTGGGGCAATTACCTTGTTGATAGTACGGTAATCTCCACAGGGTTTTCAATTGCCAGATTCAGGATCATATGCAAAAAGTGAGGCTGGAAGAAGGACGAATTATACTCAGGTTCACGTTCCCGAAATTTCGTTTCTCAAAGGCCAGCTTTTTGGGTTGTAGACAATGTAAAAGTGGGGTATAGTGGCTTGCTGCTCGCTCTCAAACGATGATTAGCTGAAAAAAAGAACCCGCAAACTGATAAGTCTTAGAGGGAGAAGGAAGGGCTTTCGAACTCCCAGCGAAAAGACGACTGTGAAAACGCCCGTCGAATATAAAGAGAAGGAATGAGTGTGTTGTTGGCAGAAAGGAAACGATAATACCATTCTCTTCGTTATTTCGGAGTTATATCAAAAGTATTTGGACTTCTGTCAAATATCTTCAAAATTTGATAAGAACATACCGCTGTTTAACAAGATTCCTCAAGAGTACATCTGCCGACAGGTCACAGAACAGTGCATAGATAATCAGTGCATCTTACAGTACGTAGGCACACACGCTGACGTAAAATGAATTAAGTTTCAGACCTATGCAGAAGAGGTTTCAACAAGTCGGTTGAATGAAATTTCCGACTAGTTTTGACACAGATGCAAAATAACTTGAGAAGTGGTGTAGTTGTTATGTCAGCCAGTTGGTAGTCTAAGAACGACCGGTAGACGGATGATAGGAATCGTTACATTTGCCTGAATGAATGTCCACCGAAATCGATGGCAAATTCCCATGTCAAGGCTGAGCCAATGCGGACCGAACATTGCAACTGCGGTGTTGCTCTCCGTTTGTGACATGGGCTGAGTCCGTCTGAGGAGGAAGCAGAAACCAGTACAGCGGCCCGTGATGTATAACAAAAACTTTTAAATGGCACATCAGCAACAGTTTATGCCGTTACTGACTGGTTTGGCTGTTTTAGTGCGAGGGTTTATGAAGGAACATGGAGAAGCACGATCGTGGGCCTCCACGGCAAAAATGTGATTGCACCAACACCATGTGCCAGAAAATCGGATGAATTTTCGAGGGCGAACAATACGAGTTGGAATTGTCGGAGCCAGTCGTTTAACGATAGATGCAATGCATATGCTGGCTAGTTCATAGCACAATGAAAGCATTGTTTCTCTAGCCTGTGAAATGTCATTTCAGTCGCTGAGCTGGGTCAATTTGGTCGGACTGCAGGAGGTACGGTAGCAATATTGGTGAGTCGGTGTCGAAGAGAAATGATCAACACTGAATTGGATCATCTGTTCACACTGGATACCCATAAGATAACACTTATGCACACGGCCAGCATGCTGAGCTGGTTTGTCGAGAAATGTGAAGTTCAGCATGTATAAACCTGTTACATCGAAAAGGTGAGTTTGTCTAATAATAGATCTGAGAAGATAATAAGGTCTACCCGGCGACTAGTCAGAAGCGACTTCATGTAGAGAATTAGCTGTAGCAGTTTTTAATCGACCGATTCAAATTATTTTGATGGTTCGCGCAACATTTTGCCAGTGAATTTCACAGTAAGCTTAGCGATAATCACTTCGACGTGGACTTACTGACTGTCTGTCGGTACTGGATGAAACAACTAGTACCTCACGGGCGCAAATTCCAGTGACAGGGTATGAACAACATATGAATACCCGGTGCTCTCACTGGCAATGTGAAATGTGTTGAAAGCGGCTTGGATTTGACGGAACCACACCCTGGGGTTACTTGGGCTAAAATACGAGTTTCAGTGAAATTGAGTTCTTATCCGAACTCTCGTTATCAAATGTTGTGAAAGACAAACAAACAGTGAGCATATTGGCATAATACCTAGAAAATGAAGGTTCCGACCCGGTCCATCAAAAATCTCGGTCTCACCTGATTTGTGGCGCCGATGAAAAGTGACAAATTACCGTTTTTGTTGTTACCATTAAAATGACATCAGTACATATCAAAAACAACAAATGTACTAGGTCCGAAAACGTGTGGTTTAGCCGGATCACCTGAAAATATCACAGAGTTGCCTTTCACCCAATAGTCTTAATGTCCTTCAGTAGAAAATTTAGCTTAATGGCCAACCTTATTTACCATCTTATTCAAATTGGTTCATCTCTCAAGTCATTTTGCTGCAGATTTCTCATTAGTTAAACAGACAATGTGCTCATACTGACGACAAGCGGTGTTAGGGTAAGTGTATTTTAGTCACGTCGAAATGCTTTGTATATCTAGAATACGAAATAAAGACAACGATTTTGTCAGTTTTGCCCTCTGTTGCCAATACATTGAATCTTGACATATTACGATTACTAATTTCTTCTCTTGCAACAAGAAACATCCATACTTCCAACTCTTTACAACGGTAATCTGATGGGAAATAATTAGTCGAAAAGATGAAGTACAGTCAACCACTGACGAGTGAACGGATTGTCGGCGAGATATCACCCACACTTGCTTTTCTGTAGCTCAACGAGAATAAGTACTGTGGTTTATTGAACTAACCCAATTCCTGTTGCACACTAAAACGTCTGAAGAAGTGTACAGTTTAACGGAGGAATTGACAAAGCAGTGCTTATGTACCGCTTTTAAAGTCCTTCTCACAACTTATACCATGTTCATTATATATATATATATATATATATTTATTTATTTATTTATATAATGTAATCTGTCTCATTTTGTTTAAGACCAGACATTAAACGCAATCAACTAAATAGACCATGAATGAACTAAGCCAATTCTACAGGCTATAATATGCTTGCGGTTTTAGGCCCACAGTTTATCATCTATGCAAATTTTTGCTACCTTGAATTCGATAAATTTCTTCAGTCATATAATTTCACCGCTGGTTCTTGAAGGTTCAGCTGCGAAAATGGGACTGTCAAAATGGGATATCAGGGTACGAAAAATTTACAGTAATATGCTGCACATTAAACTGACTCCCAATGGTAAAAGCCTTAGAAAGCTTATGAAAAAAGAAAATCTTTTATCTCAGAGTTTGGATTTCGTCTTACTATTTAATGATAACGACTCAACTGTTTCAGACAAATTATTCTAAATAACCACAACTTTCTGTTAAACCTTAATGGGATGCAATTAAATTCGACCACGGTGGCCATTCGGGAACGGTACGTTTGACTGCTGTCTCAGCGTTTAAACAGATATAATAACAGCTCAACAAATATGCTACGAAAATAAGTAATACAAAAGATGTAAATTCACTGTAAATAAAACTGGACATTCTTTATCGTCCCATAAAAAAGATGAAAAATATTTTTACACCTATCAATATCACTGGTTGACATCAAAGTCTAAAGTCACGGCCCAGGTGAAAGTCTCATCGTATAGATAGCTAAGAATTCACAAATTAGTGCCGCTAACTGAGCACAATGAACGCGGGAATTAACTATCTACCTACTGCAAAACCAGAGTTTTCTTGACTAACAAGGTAGCTTTATGCAATTTTCATTTGTCTATTTCCGGTTGATTCACTTTCTACTTTTGTTCACTGTTTTTTAGTGATGGGATATTCCGGTTAATTTGTTAACAGGATGACGGTAAGCAAACGATAGCAATCGGAATCCATACTCAAACAGCTGTATATCAACCAACTTTGGTGATAATTAAGCTTGTCGAGAACTAGGGACCGTAATATCAAACTCGTGCTGAGTTTGCTGTTAGTCGAATCATCTATTGACTGTAATCGGTTCAAAAACATCGATCCCATAGACCTGATCAATGAGAATCATATCCGGGTCAATGACGTGCGCAATGACTAATACAGACGATGTTGAGGATCAGTGCATTTAATTGGCACCTTGAGATTAACCATGGGTGTAATGATCTGCGGTAGTTGAGTGGCCACGTTTGATTGGCTGTTCATAGAATTACTTCAGTTTAGCAATAGGAATACTGCAGAATCGCGGTGCAGTAAACAAAAGGGAGCATCGTCGATGGTGATCTTCTTTACAGTTGAAATGATTCCGGAAATAATATTTGAGAAAACCCACTGACCGATATTCACTTCTCTGATCGGTACAGGTCAGTTAAAGTAACACGAGTCTGCTTTATGCTCCTCGCCCTAAATATCAATCAGCTATTTTTCCCATGCTTCTGTCAGCTTCCGGGTGAACTCTGGTTCCCACAGTATTTTCGTCGTTAGCCGTATATCTGTGTTTCTCAACATTGCCAGATCTATTGTGGTTTCTAAACCATTTGTCGTGATGCGCCAATGTCCAAATCAGAACTTGATTTCACGTCATCACTGCGCAGCAGTTTCATCGGCTCCAGCAATCATTATCAATGCCCAAAATGGGACTAAAACTCAAAAACTTATTATGGAGTGGGCATCATGGCCGCTAAGCTATCAGTGTTGATTACGAATCACTTAGCCCTGCCATTTTCGGTACTGGAATTCGTAGATCATATGCCAGTGTAGTCGACCGTTAAGTAAGAATAACTTCCCTGTAGGTGAAGACATTGATAACAGTCGTTTTTCTTCTGAAAGCTGTGAACTTTTCTCCTTCCTCAGAGAAGCCGTCATCCCTTAGAAGTTAATCATTTGGTGATCAATGGCCTGTAAATCCTAGTCACATTGCACCAGAGTCCTGATAATCAAAAAAATTTGAGGCGACTGCATTTGTAACTGAATCAACTATGCGCAGTAAACCGCTGACAATCAGCACCAATGGCCTGAAGGCGGCTAATGTTAAACATGTCGCCGTTTAATTTAGGTTCTCATCTAATTTGGGGTGCTATGCAACAAGCTACAGTTCTCTTCGATTCGTTCACCTTCGGACAATTTCCAAATGATGAGGATCACAAATATTCTCTATAGATTTTTATTTCAGTGTGGTACATTTCAACATGGAAATTCTGAAATTTTATTGAAATGGGGAGTGAGGACAGCAGGAATTTTAGGCGTTCGTAATGGATACATATTTGTTTGGACCCGTGTTCTTTCAATTGGTAAATTCAACACTTGTCGGTAGAAGAAAAGAGTACCGCAAATCATTAGTAATCACGTTATCTTTAAGCGGACTTCTACAGCTTTTGCCGTCTGCTACTACTTCGTGACAAAGGAAACGGAATAATTAAGTTTATCCTTAAAAAGTTTTAATCAACAAATGCCATTGTTATTCATAATCGCGTCAGTACACAAAGACACAAACAACCTGATAATTGAGTATATATTAAAAACCAAATAGTAAAAAAGAGGTCACTGAAGTGACTTCTGAAGTCCAGAGTCAACCCGGAGACCAAATGGAGATCGTATTTTCAGAAAACCAGTGCTCTAACAACCTGCTTGTCATGGTTGGCTTACTGCGGCGGCCATGGTCAAATTTGGTTCAGAATTTATATAAATATAGATACAAATATAGATATAAATGTAAATATAAACATATATATCAGTGCACGATCAGTGATTTCACCGTGGTGAAATGGTCCCATTCGTAAATCAGGTTTAGCAATCAGGAAACTTTGTAAACAACATTCTTCAACCTGAACCTGTTAATACATATTCATTGTTTCTCATAAAACACATTACCATAACTGAACTGAGAAGACTCGATTCCCCCTCCTGATTCGGACCATCGCAATTTTCACGCTCAAATCGAATCCTGTAGCCAATGGCTATCAATTGTTCACATCCTCATACACGTGAAATACACATGTAAACTTTTAATTTGATTCTCATTTGTTTCAAAGAGCTCATTGCAAACTCTCCGTGGAACGCAAACAAAAACTTTTTAGTCCGAGAATATCGTGAATTTTCTTATGATGCATGATTCATTCCCGTTATGTGCACATGCCTGTCGGGAGTGACTTTCCAAGCAACGTCATTGACCGATGTGTTGAACCCTGCCTTTGAAAATTCAGTGAGAGTAGAGAGGTAACCAAAAAACTAGAGTTGACAAACATGGAGGTTCATTTTGACCAGTTTTGGTTAAGATTTGCTGTCATCAAATAATCTATACCATTCAGTATACTATCTTGGAATCAGTCATTAATCCAAAAGTCAGACTTGCTCTGGTTGAGTACAGTCTGATTATAAACCACCGGATCAACAACTCCGTTTTCTTTAGAGCACTATTGTTGTTTCATTGCTAAAATTATTGACACATTCATGCTGGAGTTATTCGCAACTGACTAGTGGCAAAATTCACTGGCGTATACCTACCCATGGTGAACAAATAGTAAAAACATTTTGAATGTGCATGTGCGCTGAACCCAACATTAACAGTGGTGACATCAGGACAACAGCCGAGTGAGCCAGGTTGATGCATTAAGATAATTAACAGCCCGTGAATCTTACGTGGGCCCCACGCCAGTATACGTCGTGGACAAGCTGAAAGCATAGTCCTTTTAGTTGTGCGGGCACACTAATCAATCTTTGTCAGCCAGTGACAAACTGAATCACTTTTCTGACTATCTGGTGGGGCGATGAGTGGCCAGAATGGCCAAGATGCAAACCAGTAACCATATACGAATGCGGCCTGACCGTGCAAAACAAGAAATCCTACCGACAGTACAGCCAGATAAAGAAACCAGCTTATTCACCATCAGAAGCCACCTGATAGTAAGTCATGACAGGACGGTAGAACGTAAAAAGGCAAAAATAAATAACATGCAGCGAGCGAGGTCAACCAGTTGACGTGAAAATCCCGAAATCTCATAACAAACACAATTTCATTCATGTCCGATCCAGTAGAACAAACAAGGTAGGATTAATCACGCCGAGATATAGGAAACCAACGAATCGAATGACAATTCCCAAAGAGTGAACATACATCAGTTGGCTTCATAAATACGATGAGTTTTCGTTAGCATGGCTCTACTGTCCTCACTTAACTTGGTGGCGACCGAGCTACCTTGAGGTAGTGGAAGGTCGATGAGCGGCAATCGGTGATTGAAGGTTGGAAATCTTTGCATTTTTTATCTTTTTACTTCTTTTATTAATGAAATAGCAATGTACATCATTTTCCAGGAAGGGGGCCGCGGCCAACAGAGAGTTGCCAAGCGGGAAATTTGACCGACGGTGGGAGGAAAGTATAGATTGAAACAAAATTATTGTAACAAAGTCAAAACGAGATTGACCTCCTTAAAATCTACGGCTTTAATGACCCAAAGGTTAATAATCATTCCGTACCCAATATATTGCATAGTTCCCCTGTGAATGGCTCGCTATTCCAGAGGATTTTAGTATTGATGACGACCTCTCAGACTCGCCCACCAGATGAGGGCTTTCAATATGCACCAGAATGATTTTAAAGCAAACTGTGCAAGTGAAAACAAAGAAAAGTCAATGAAAGCTGGGAGATACGATGGTTTATGTGAAATACATCTGTTTACATACGAAAAAGATGAATCTTGTTTGGTGAGATTTCTGCGAGATAACAATATTTGGAGCCCGTTGCGACTTCTCGGTCGAGCGTAACCCAGGTTCTCAATAATTGCTTTTCTTTACAGGCAACAGCGAAGTTGTATCGGAAGTGCATTACTTGATTTCTTCGCAGGCTTATCACGGCTTCTAAGAATTCACAACCAGTAATCCCCCTTATCAGAAGCGAAAGATACCGCTAAAAGCCTGAAGAGTAAGAAGACCAACAAAGAGAGTGCAAAATGACGAGTGATCACAGAACAGCCAAAGGCTTTTCGTGTTCGAAGAGCTCTGTTTCGATGATTACGCATGGACAAAGCTTCCACAGTTGAGTTGGCAAACAGAATAATACACTACGTTAATGTAGCAAACCGACATCAAAATCATGTTTCAGGACACTACAGCAGCCCACCATGTTATTTTGCTGAGGGAATCACCTGAATGGTGAGCAACTAAAACATCTGTTTATAAAAATGTAAAAACCTATACGTATATAAATATAAGAAAATTCTAAGCAGTGACTGCATGACCAAACTTTGTATATATATATATATATATATATATATATATATAAAAGGAAAAACAATCATAGGCCCAAAGAAGCAACCAAAAACTGAAATTCTACAAGTGGATAAATAGAGGAAATAATAATAGTAAACCACAACAAACCAATAGTTCATTTCATGTTATCAGCGCACGCTTTTGAATTTTCGGTACTTTCGAATTATTCTTGTGCGGCACAAGTCCTACAGACAGGCCACATAAACATGGTCCAAAGACTTCGGTACTGAGCCATTTCTCAGAGCTTCCAATCAACGAAAACCCCCATCACTTGGTCCCAAACCACGAAGACGGGAAACACCAACGGAGGCCAAAACTTACACTAAACTCCTCATACCCCTATGCCAATTCATAATCTAATCGCCGCGTCGATTCTTTCAGTCTTAGCTAACACGTGCAAAAAGAACACGAAAAAGTAAACGATGGACAGGCATACGGAATACGTATCCAAGCCACCGAACGCGATGCACAGCGATCAACTTAGTCAGAGGACGACTGCCTGTACCCAACACGCGATGATGCACCTCATCATTGCTCACCCGACGCTCCGACCAGACTCGAGCAGTGAATTGGAGATATCGGTAGTTGAGTACAGAAATCCGCCGGTCATCCTCAACGCGGATAGGCCAAGTCTGGCAATCGTAAAGACGAACAATACGAGCCGTAGCATTTTACACCCTTCCCTTGAGAGAAAGCTACAAGTGTTGTAGATTCATGAAAGCTTCCTTGCCTTTGGCAATTCGTGATATAGCCTCCTTCCCAACACCTCCGCCAGGTGTGATCAGGCTCCCGAGGTATTTGAAGCTATCGACTACCTCAAACCGATCACAACAAAGGGTAAATACAAGCACAATCTCCTCCCAGTCCTGTAGAAGTAGTGTGCATTTTGAAGGTGCAAAGTACACATCGCATCTGGATGCCTTGATCGTCAATTCCAGGAGAGAACGAAATTATAAGAACGATGTGATTAATTTCGCTATAAAATCACCTAATACTACGATGTGAGCTACGTCACGTTATCAGCCAACGTCTATTTTATAACCTTACTAGGCAAACCACAGCACGAAACTGTAAATCTTACACTGCATCCATCCAGTCATTAAGCAATGCTGAACCCGGGCTCCTATCTCATCATCTTAAAAGGAATAACGGTAATCGAAGCGCCCGAACCGTCGATTAGTTCCGGATTACACTGCATGCAGTAAACTGTGTAGAATGTGAGTGGCCGACTCACGCGCGCGTTCTGTTTGTTACCGTTAATTTCACGCTCTTTGTAAAGGCAACCAGGAAAACATCACCGTGGCAACATACAAGAGTGATGTTGAAGCAGACACTCTGACCGCAACCATCCTAAGAGTGAAAATCTCTTTTTCGAACAAACTGTAGATAACACAACGCATTTCCCCGGTTACCGTGGATTTTCCGTTGTTTTCAGTGGCATATTTTGAGTTGGAATCATCCCGGTGCGCATCGTCAGCTCACAAGTTTGATGTAATGTGACTAACAGAATTCTGGAATACTACTTGAATTATGAACAATAAAGCTCGCGAAATTATATTCAACTCTGGCTTCGCCTGTACCATACGAACATACGATGCAAAACACTGACTGGGGATTGGTGGAGGATTTCAAACCATTTACACCTCTCATCTGCTCGATGCATTAGTTTTCTCGTTTGACAAGCATTGCAGATAGAAATGACACTGCAGCTGTCGCAAAACATCTAGGGGTACAAGCCGGCCTGGGCGAAGACGGGAACGAGAAAACCCACAACTACTGCGATCGTAGCTCACCTCGCAGGAAAAGTGAATGACGAGGCCTTTGAAGTGGTCAACATATCGGGGAATTCGTCGAAAGCTGTCTGTCAGCTTCATTTGGCAAAGGCAGAATCAATAACAATCAGGCTGCTAGATCCATTGCTATGTTCGCAGAAACGCTCTGCCAAATTAGTTCGACTACCTTGGCTACGATCTGAGAATGCCAACAAGCCCCCCATGCGATCGACCGTGACATTTCACGCGTGACAGGAAGCAACTAATCAGTCGCATGAGTACTTTGTTCAGCGGGCTATTCTGTGATGAGTCACACTTGCAAGGCACTGGATTCAGTGCGGTATAACTTCGCGTTAACTTGCCTAGGCAGCTGGCCAATGAGAACCGTGGCGACACACAATCGTGAAGTCCAAACATTCATCGATGGCCAATGGATGGAATTTATTTTGCCATCTAAAATCGTGTGTACAAACGCATGGGTTGTAACTAACATTCACAAGTATTTCTCATCTCTGGTTTTCTCGTCTTGTTCGTTTGTGTTGATTGGGTCGGAGCCAATCCAGTCCATACTGGCAATTCGTATCCGTTCGTTAGTGCGACTGACCGAATTTCGAATACTGATTTCAAGTTCAAATACTATATTCCAAAATGCGGTGAACCTTCTGATCTCAGTGGCTGTTGTCATGTTTCAGTGACACCTGCCATCTTGAAAGTTTTCAAGACCTCATATCCAAGGCAACTGACACCGTTTCTCTAGTGCGAAGGACCAGTAAACAAGTGCACATAAAGATTCTCATCTGATCGTTTCACCGATGGCCTCCTGGCTACTATATTTTTAGTTGATTGTACTGAACAAACATGGAGAACCATGTTTGTTCTGGCTCGGCGTCTCCAAAGCTTTTCACGGTGTTTGAGACGAAGGCCTTTTAGTGAAACTGTCCACGTTCGGGCTCTTCTCGGCTCGCAGATAATGGACAGCAAGTTTACTCAGTAGGCGAATCACCTGTCTTAGTTTATGGGGTTTGTACCAAGCTTTTCCTATACATGCTGGTTCCCTTCCCCCCCCTAGTTATAAGTACATCCGCCCACTTTTATTCATTAACAATATCCTGCTCATTGATACCAATCAGCATCGCTATTTCGCCGATGACACTGCCCTCACTGTTCTTTTTTTTATCACACCCCTCCCTGTAACAATGCAAATATAGGTCATAGTTGCAGCACAGCAAGACTCCGACCTTGAATACATCTTTTCCTGTGACTCCACTACTCAGGTTGCAGTTAATATCGGCGATGGCCCAATAGTTTAAGCATCTGTCACCCCAAAGAAGGCAAGAAGTTAGAATAACAGATTCGGCGGCCATTTAAGGGGGCAGATGGTGATTCGCTGCCTCCTGGCTGATTGCCAGGCTTGACCCGTGGGGACCATATGTAGCTTTACACCAATCCAAGATTCACAACCATGGTTTCCGGTTCCCACCTCCAAACCTGCAGCGAGCCCTAGAAGTTGTGAAACATGCTGCCTTCACTACACTTCCGCACTATATATATGACCAAAAAAAGATGGGGACACTTTTGGGTTGGACAGAAAGACCGTAGATAATGTATAGCGGGAGGAAATTGAGGGGTGCACATTCTTAAAACCACTGTCGTCCAGACTGTGTGATTTTTTCCCGCCCACTGATTACAGGATGCAGTAACAGTGATAGATAGCCAGGGTAGAAAACGGAAGTTGAATTTAGCGCAAGGTGCAATGCGAAAACCTTGACACTCTCATGAGTGGACCTAGTATAGGCTCAGAGGTTACGGACACTGGGAACTTTGAGGGGCAGAAACTACAAACAGCGTTAGCGAGTGGCGAAAGTGAATGGCACCCGAGAGTGATTGGTTTTGCAGCGGACCAACCGATCTTTGATTTTCTGAATGCTAGACGAACAATGGTTTACGGCATTAACAATGCGTTTGAGAGCTCAAGGAGTCGAATCCTGCTCGCAAACAAACCATCATGACATCCTGCACGCGACTGAAGCTGTGCGCACTCACCCTTCCGGGCGTTCGGGAAAAGTAGTTCACATGCTCAAATCCCCGTGTCCCCCGTTCCGTTCTCCAGCGCAGATGGAACGCATTTCATATTTTCCACCGTGACCAGTTTTAGGCATACCCACACACATGCTGGGAGGTAGACATGAGGCACCACCATTCCTCCCCACGATATCTAATCATGAATGTTATGTTTTAGCAGGAAAATAAATAATTGAAATAAGCTGGATGTTCACCTGCTACTCCGGTGTTCTGAAAACTTCTCAATGAGTTGGTGCTGAGTCTAAGAGGGAACAGCTGTGCATAAGGCTCATTTAGAGAAACGTTCAAGAAGAGCAGCCACCACGGATCATGAGAAACCAGATCGTGTTGGGATATCTGGAAGCCGTGGTGGTTGATGATATTCCACTGCCGCATTGATTGGCCTTAGGCCTAGCATAGATCTTTGTACTAGAAACATCAGTTTGGTGGAAGGTCATGTTCCATAGCCGATATGGCTCATTACACGGAAAGCAAAGGGGACGAGCAACCACGATCCGCAAAATTGGATCCGCATCGGGTTAGATATGGCGACCGGCCGGGAAACAGAGAATCGCCACCCATCACCAAAGTGATTCGAATATTTGGACTTCCTGGTGACCGAAGCTCAGTCCGCACGACCACCGCCGGCCTATGGTCGAGAAGCCACCAGCAGTGGATGCATCAATTCGTAAGATACAATTGGCCGATGGTTTTAGGCATCTCACCTGACTGTTTACGGAAAGCGGGGCACTGCAGAGGAATTCGCATCATGGAAAATGGATGGAATAGACTCGGTGAGCATGGCACGAAATAAGAGCAATACTTATCTCCCTCAGTCTGGTAGAAATAATTTGTGGTAAACAGCCGATAACCATGGACGCCGCCTGATAAGAACGCACGATAACCTCCTTTGTTCGAATATTCATTTTTTCGGAGTGTACCTCGTACTCAACAAAACCAGTGCAGACAACTACAGTACGTCAAAACACTGCCTTAGCATAATAAATGAACCACACCACATTTAGTGATCTGAGTTGTGACGCCTAGCCATCCCACGGCGACTTCAGGGGTGCGTCATTTGAACTCGAAATGTACTCCCATATTGAACAACTGTTCCGTCCCACCGTCCGCCTGATGGAGCCGGGTTACAGAAACTTGTCATGTACCAAAATTATATTTATGTATACGTCGTATTTCCGTACGTCTTATGAGTAACAGCGTTAGTTTCAAACTCAAGCCAATAACACTGAAAAATGCGTACCTAAACAGAACACCGCTTAGAACATTGATCATTAATCACAAAAAATAAAGCCTGTGGAGTAAATAGTCGAACGTGTCAGTCAACTCGCCAATCTACTGCGAGCTAAATGCTTTTGAACGACCCACTGAACCGAAATGAAGTTGGTCAAATTCGAGAAATAGACCCAATCATCAAGTATGTATGAAACTGACCCAGCCAAGAAATTGCATTTCTGACTAATTGAGGTTTACCACTGCCGTAAAACAAACAAGGGAAATGTCCATGATATGGCCTCACTTTCAAATCATTTCAGTAAAAACTACCAACGGCTGTGTCCAGAGGGTGGACTAAATTTAAATCTAAGCTCTGCAGTTTGAGAGGACCAGCAACTAATACCAAGGGACAAAGAAAAAGTCAACTTTCGCACAAATAATAAGTTTGAATATAAGTAGAAGTGTAGAAACAACAACCAACTAAACTCATTGGAAACGTATAACAATACATAGCCGAAAGTTCTAAGCCATCCCTTTACAGTTTAGGGCAAAGAGACACCCAAAGTTAGTTTGTAAAAAGTCTTGGTCTGATAAACTTTGGAGCATCCAAGTGACCCTGAAGAGTCGAGGTAAGCAAACAGGGGGTCTAAAAGATGATATTGTTGACCCTCTGAAGTAGAAGTCCTAAAACGGGCGACGTGATCTTGAGGTAAAAGTTTGTAGGATGAGAACAGGATATAAGAGAGAAGTTTCAGAAGAAAAAGAAAGAGACGGACAAAATAATCCCCACTGCAGAAGACAAATAAATCACTCTCTTTTCACAGAGGGCGTGCGAGAGAATGGTGTTTGACCTATAATTCCAACAGAAAATATCAGCGGGCACATCGAAAGTTCTGCACACCTCTCTAGCAATTAGACGTTTCATCCGAATAACATACATTTGAGAAAAGCAATGCAGTAATAATTTTTATACAAAACAGGTGAAGTAAAGAGAAGCTATCATATGTTAATGTTAATGAGATAAACGTAAGCAATGAATGAAGTCATACAGGTAATTATAGATAATCCAAAAGCGGATTTACAAAAAGAATCGGCGATCACCGATGGCTACCGGTGACGACACCCACAGAATCGACGGCGAGGGCAGAAACTACCGCGTTCCCTTGAGTAGTACCAGCATTCAAGGTAGCTGTGTTTGGCTGCTGAAGTTGTGAGGCGGATGGAGTGGAACAGTTTAGGCCGTTGGCAGTTGCGGCAGAACTACCCGAAACACTTATTGATGGCTGAATAAGTGAAGACTGCGGCATTGATGCAGAAACCGGCAATTCGTTAGTTGATCCCAACTCTGCTAGTGTAGCGACTTTTACCTAGAGTGGGAAAATGTTATTGGTCAACCAGGGTTCGCAAAATCATTATATATAAACCGTTAGAGAAGAAGCTTATGAGCCACAGAAAAATATGCATTATAATCTGAGAATTGCACACGTTGGATTAATCGTGAAACGGGCCCAAGGGCGAGTAGGCACCGACGTCAAGTTGTGGTGAAACTAAAACCCGCTTATAAGAAATCAAACGACAAAGATAACAGTGCCGTTTTTAATCTATGCATTCAGTTGTTTAGGTGTCGTAGAACATATACTTCCAAATCGTTGACCCCTCGCCATTGACAACGAATAACCATCATGTTTTCAGGTAGCCTCAAAAAATTTTTCCAATAATTTGTCAAATTTTGAAACTACTAGGTATAAGCAAAATGTACGCAGATTCCATTTCCAAATGTGAGCTCCGATGAGACTTCCTCGATGAATTTGCCCGTCTTGACTTGTTCAGAACGGTAAAGAAGCCATTGTCATCAAAATAGCCTACTGCATCAGATGCTTTCGCACCACTGCAGACAACAAAAGGATGAACTTCGTGATCTCTAGGGTGAACACGAACACTGGGTCCGAGAGCTATCAGCCATTGAGAAACAAAAGAAATCCTCCAGTGTCGACCCAGAAAAGATGAGAAAACCCACCTTGTCATATTTGTAATACAAATCTCAATGTGTCATCTACGCAAACTACTAGAAGCATGAGAAAGTATTCTAGGTCAGAATAACGAAATGGTAGTGTAGACCTCAATTACTTGTTCTTACTTAAATACTAGGAAGATTTTCTCAACAAATTCAGAATGAAACAATAGAATAACGTTGTTATGCTATTAGGTAAGAAGAAGTATTTTTTCATTTTTTCAAATGTCACCCATCCACCAACACTGACATTGAAACAAAATGTAAGTTAACCTTAGCAAACACAATCAGGAACTTTCGGTACAAAAATAAAAAGCATGAAGAGAGCTGATATAATTTAACGTATCCTTATGGGGCCTTTGTACATAGAGTCCCAATGTCATGTACCATGTCAAGTATTGCGCAAATGCATAAATGACTTAAAATAGGTGCATTAATTATGGAAAAACATTATAAAACAGTGCGCATGGGACTGCAGGTTCTTCCAATGCATCTATAGTTCAACAGAATGGTGAAACACTTAACAGTTGTGACCAGCACCTTTGCTCAATAAACTGTTATTCAACATCAAAGCGACGCCCTTAGCCAGAGGTCCACCACATCCTAGCTCCTACGCAAATTCCATCCATTCTTTGATGTCATACTGATCCAGCTTGTTCGGCATTAATGTAAAAGACTGCTTCCACCTTTTAACAACAAAAGGGCCTGACAACCAAAGGGTGCTTTAGCGTCTACACTCCACGAGAGGAATTTACACACTTACCGTGCGATGAATTTAAACTGTCTCAAATGTGTCCCATCCCATGACACTGACCATGGTATTACTTGAAAGATTTTATACTAATTATTCAAAAGGTACCAAAATTGCTGTTGTTAGATATCTTCCGGAGCGGTGATGGAGGGATATGTACGGTTGGTAAGAAGACTAAAAAAGATGCATTAGAAAGCATAAACATAGCTCCATTCTTACGGCATGTCCGGGAATCCATGGACGGCCTTAGCGTTCTACTGGAAATTCAAGCAAACATGCCAACGCAGTGGTCATACAGCCCGGTTTGCAACAGGGAGATAAATGTGGATGTTCTCCCTAAACTCTACTGTGAGCTGCAACCCATTGTGAGAAAGAAATTTAGTATATGAAGTGGACCTCATTAGGTTTGACACAAAGACAAGGCAGAAGCCACACAGCAGAAAAAGTGCCAGTTCATGGACGCTGCAACGTTTCATAAAGTCCGTTAATTCTAATTATTACAACAGATCGGATTGAAAACCAGCTGGGTGCCAAACTGGAATCAATAAATGGAATTATACAAGCAGATAAATAGAGGAAACAATAATAACCTCTACGCCAATTCATAATCTAATCGCCGCGTCGATTCTTTCAGTCTTAGCTAACACGTGCAAAAAGAACACGAAAAAGTAAACGATGGACAGGCATACGGAATACGTATCCAAGCCACCGAACGCGATGCACAGCGATCAACTTAGTCAGAGGACGACTGCCTGTACCCAACACGCGATGATGCACCTCATCATTGCTCACCCGACGCTCCGACCAGACTCGAGCAATGAATTGGAGATATCGGTAGTTGAGTACAGAAATCCGCCGGTCATCCTCAACGCGGATAGGCCAAGTCTGGCAATCGTAAAGACGAACAATACGAGCCGTAGCATTTTACACCCTTCCCTTGAGAGAAAGCTACAAGTGTTGTAGATTCATGAAAGCTTCCTTGCCTTTGGCAATTCGTGATATAGCCTCCTTCCCAACACCTCCGCCAGGTGTGATCAGGCTCCCGAGGTATTTGAAGCTATCGACTACCTCAAACCGATCACAACAAAGGGTAAATACAAGCACAATCTCCTCCCAGTCCTGTAGAAGTAGTGTGCATTTTGAAGGTGCAAAGTACACATCGCATCTGGATGCCTTGATCGTCAATTCCAGGAGAGAACGAAATTATAAGAACGATGTGATTAATTTCGCTATAAAATCACCTAATACTACGATGTGAGCTACGTCACGTTATCAGCCAACGTCTATTTTATAACCTTACTAGGCAAACCACAGCGCGAAACTGTAAATCTTACACTGCATCCATCCAGTCATTAAGCAATGCTGAACCCGGGCTCCTATCTCATCATCTTAAAAGGAATAACGGTAATCGAAGCGCCCGAACCGTCGATTAGTTCCGGATTACACTGCATGCAGTAAACTGTGTAGAATGTGAGTGGCCGACTCACGCGCGCGTTTTGTTTGTCACTGTTAATATTGCATTCGGTTCACTCGTATATGGTCACGCTCTGTGAATGATTCATGGCGGCGGCGTGTGAGCTGCAAATGAGTGAACGACTTACGTATTGGTTATCCAAGCCACAGGGATTCAAGAATCTATTCTGTTTCGCCGGCAAACTGAGTCAGATCGGCTATGAACCAAGTGGGCAAAATTGGTCGTTTTACCGGACGTTCTGTGTTTCAACCACCTCTGTGTACTCTGCATAGTCGAAACAATGCTATCATTCAATCTAGCCAACACATAGGACGGGCACCTGGAGCATCAGTCTTTGGCCCAGTTTCGCTCTAATCATAAAGAGTGCTGATATGACGTAACTCATGTGGTCTTCCATCTATTTCCAGCTGACACTGCGTGATCGTCACACGTCTTAGTCATCGGTCGTGATGACATGAATGCACGGGCACAATGTTAACACACGGACGAAACCTGGTCATCATTCGCAGCTTGAATACTATGGAATGCTGTTATGAACACTGAACAAAATCACTCAAAGGAGATGAGGTGTTTTAGTAGATGTTGCACCGAAAATTGAAGTTTTCTATATTCCGCGTCTACTACACAATGAACACGTCTCACAGTGTTTACGACTGCTGTTTGAGAAGCTAGTCATGAAAAGATGTTATTTCTCTACCTATTATGCACTCCGTGACGAATGTTTAGTACTAATCTAGGTTTCAACAGCATGAAATGACCCCGAAACTTGTATAATTAATGCCCGGAAAGTTTGCCAAGATTCAGAAGCGCACCGGAAACTCTTGATTCGCAGGGGAGCTCAGAGAGTATTTTCAAGGTTTTACCGTACACTTTTAGTCATATTGTAGTTTTAGCAGTAGCTAAACAGAAAGAGACACTTCGTATTCAGATGTTTTACATGACGTCTGCACTGCTATTGGAAACTGGCGACTGTACTCACCATGGAAGTAAAAATGCTATGAAAACCTAGAGTGATACAAAGTGTTGGTCGTGAAATATATACCCCAGCCAATATAGATGACCCCAAAGTAAATAGTGGTTCCTTCCATTGTTCAGCAGCCTCGTTCATAGCATATGGCTATTGTTTTGTAATCTCGGATTGTTTTAGCAGCTGCTGCTCAGGTTGGAACAGATACCCGTTTTGCTGGGCAAATAATTCTTGAAAATGTACAAGCCGCCTCGAGGATGACGGCATCATACAACCAACTCATGCCACAAAGTACCATCCCCAAAGTGCGTTTCAAAAATGACGAATCCAAACGAGAACGAGCACCCCGGGTATATTTAACAAAATTTGTAGTAAACGGTATACCTCAATCACAGCAACACAAAACAATGAAGTGTACCGCACTAGACTACCTGGATTATCATAGATTAAAACAAATGTTATAGCTGAAAAGGATGAGAAATTAATAATCTCACAATTCAACCCGAACTCAAGTTTGTACGCATTGTTCAATAGCTAGATTATCAGGCGTTCTCACTGCCCTAACCACCCAAGCCTTCCTTTGAATGCCCCTAAACCGACCCTGGAAACGGAAACAGAGAACTAGAGGCACAAAAGTACTTACCGAAGCCGTTCCATACAAACTGGAGGGGAGGGCACATGTGTTCACTGCTGGTGGACCCGCGTGGGCCAATGAAGACAAAGCAGACTGCGAATACATCTTCGGCTGCTGAGATTGGGCCACGATTGATGTTGAACCGTGAGCAATCGGCAAGAATTGTTGTCCGGATGCCGCCTGTTGAGCTGTTAAAAGCGAAGGTTGATGGGCCGTCTGCCTTAAATGTTGAATGGAATTTGATGGCAAGATTGTGCTATGTTGTCCCGAACCATGAGCATGCTGTTGGAAGTCCAACAAGGGAGCAAACGCAGCATATGGAGACAAGCAGGCAGCATCTAGATGGCTACCAAGAGTACCGGTTAGCTGCCCACTGAGTTGCTGTGAATGCCGACCAAGAGGCGTTCCATCGCATGGGAAACTCAATGGCTGAAAAATTAGGAATCAATATATCAGTAGAAATGATTCTATTGTCTTTAACGGTTTGGGCCAACGAACGACTGGAGCAACACACACCGGGCCACTCTTCGGAACGGTCCTCGGATGTTCATATCACCCAAGGACAACAGTTACCCCGCAAGAAATCAAACAAATTAAAAATTGGAATAATCAGGCGGCAGAAGCAACGAAGCAGGAACTGAAGTGCCGTTGGAAGTAATCAAAGAACCCCGAAGAACAACCAGCAATTGTCAATAATAAGCGCCCATTTGAATAACGCCGAACGACTATCAACTTGAATGGAGATAAGGCAGTCAGCCGAACCAGTTTCAAATTGAAAACCGATCGTTTTCTCATAAGGCACCAGCAACAACTCACAACAACGAACATATTTGACCATGAAGCCTTGAACTGGTAAATCATTAATAGAAACTATTAACAGCTCCCAAGGGACAAAATTCAGTGAACTGGTCGATTGCCTACCTCAACAGATTCTAGCAAACCGGACGAGTGAGTACTGTGGTCCGTACTGTAATCACTAGTCGAATTGGCAGCGAAGGGCGAGCTTGTATGTTGAAAAAACATAAGCTCATGTCCAGCCCCGGCAATAGGGCTGTACAGGTAGGTGGCTGGACCAATGGCAGCGGTTGGCGATCCCTGGCATACATACAGAACAAGCGCATAAGACAGCTTTTGGTTAGCAGATGAAAAGTGTTTCAAAAATCATCTTTTACTTGTATGATAAAGAAATAACAATGCAATACACAGATTTCAACTACCAAGGGCCATTTACAGCTCAATGAAAGGCAGAAAACAGAATCAATCGATATATAACCGGGTACACATTACAAATTAGACACAACTGCAGTTCGTCCGAGGTTCACATTGAAGCGTTAGGTGTAGGAGGTACTCAGCGAGCTGAGTTCAGTATCACCCGATGCTGTAACACTTTCATCATACCTCGCTTTTTTGAAGGGTTGGGAAAATGAGTTGTCCAGAGGGAGAACGGTATTACTATCATCATTATATTGATGGTCGTTTTTACTCAAAAGTGCAGTGCTAACGACTTTCGTTTGATTCATGGAAGCCAGGGCTGCCAGAGCTGTCGCAGCAGTCATATCCAGGACCCCTGTCGTTCCCGTGCCGAATATAGTGGAGTCCGGAGGTTGGAATGCCGCTGCAAAGAGCGCTGCCGTGGACGCTGTTAGCAGAGGCTGCTGCGCCAAACGGATTGTAGTCGGCAGAGCTGAGACAGCCGGTTGTATAAACGACAGACTGCCCTCACTCACCTGTTGCGTGGGTTGCAGGTTCTGGTTGTGCAGCACCGGTGTAGATGTTGTGCTTCCCAGAATAGCGGATGAAGTCGTTGCACAACTGGATGTTGGCACGTGAGATGAAGTTGTGGAGAGACTCTGTGATTGACTTTGTTGAACTGTAGGTGACCAGCGCCAAGCCGCTTGATGTTGCGCAGCGACAGCCGCTGCCATTGCTGCTGCTTGCTGGGGTGTAATCGAGGTGTTCTGTACAACCGCTTGAGTAACGCCTGCTGGCTGTGGCACACTTTGGGTAGTTGCACTGGTCAATTGTTGCGAGCTCTGTGGTACAGTGGTTTGTGTGGTTTGTTGTGGCCATTGTACTGCCGCAGCCATAGCTGCAGCCGCTGCCATCACAGCAGCTGCTGAGCTGGAGTGCGTTCCTACATTATTTGTGCTTACAGTCACGGGTGTCATTTGACCAGCCACAGTAGTCCCCGCTGTTTGATGATACTGTTGTTGCTGCAGAGCGGCAGTAACCTGTTGCTGCGGTAGCTGTGCATATGGCGACCCTGCACCGGGTATGGCTGATTGCAATGATGAAGGAAGGTATAGCGCAGTACCTCCGCCAGGCTGCGGTAACATCATGGTGGCGTACGGTGTGGCTGCCTGAAATAGTAAGAAAAGAAAGTAGTCGAACTTAACAGCAGGCCCAAAAACAACATACGCTGATTCACATGCAGAATAGGAGTACTAATATCCATAGTTTAAATAAAATAAGTATGCTGAAGAATCCCTCCGGTAACGTTACTTTATTTCTGCTATATCCACAGTTGGCCATGTACCGATACGTTTGAAGTAAATACCTCGCAAGAGCCATTACTGTGTTAAAATGAACGAGGAACGTTAGATGAAAGTGAAAGCAATCAGTAGAAATTATGCATATTTCGAAGGCAAGTACCCACTAATTATGGCACTTGATTATATCATCTGACATCTTCAACACCCCAGCAGAAAGAGCTCGCGGGCTTCGTTCCGAAAGTCAAGCTTCATGTGCTACGGATAGATCTCTAGGTAAACATCACACATTTCCCCATGTCAGCGACGGACCACCTCTACTCGTCTTCCAATCAATACCTATCTCAGAAGTCAAGGATCATCGAGGTTGCATAAACCCAGACAGCGGGGCTGAAACACCTTACCCTACTAAAACTCACACCTAATCTCACCAACTAAGCTCCATAGCCAAGTACTTACATCTAAATTCAGGTTCACTAACCCAAATTCACAAACAATGTCAATGCCAGTTTTTTCTTGTTTTGGCTGTTGCTTCAAAATACTATGCAATAGGAAAAAAAATAATTTCGTGAAATAGTGAAAAAGTGAGTGAAAATTAAAGGTATACAGGAGAAAAAGATCGTTCAATGGCTTAAGGAACCGACTGAAAAGTGTATGGTGTTAAACTACCTAGTGAAGCCAGCAAATTAACGTGCGCCGCATTTGCCGAGAGGAACAAATCTGACCATGAAAGATGACCGAATGCCATAACATCCAATTATATATGTATGCTCCAAACAATGAACTACCTGCACAATAATGTTCAATTTAGTTGCTTGATCTAACACCTAACACTGATCATGGTTTTGCGGGACCTGCGAAAATATGCTGGCGGGACTAGTGGGAGTCAGTGAATAGGCAAATGGAAATGGAGTTGCATATGGCTGCATAGTGTCTGGAGATATCGAACTCTTGAAGTCCAAATGACAACACTCAGTGCAATCATGCGTTTGCGCCCAAAAACCATTTATATCATTCTATAACTTATGATTACAGAAACGTGGCTGCTTCCCTTGAGGATCCAACATTAGCGCAATGTGCTTTAAGCCTTTACCCTTTATTGACAAAAGTCTCGAGAAAAAAGCACCAACCAAGTCGAATCTACACTCAGTTGTACGAATTCGCCAGCATTCCCTAAGTCAGATAGTTTCTTGTCTGAGCGAACATCAGTCCTGCCACAATTATCTCAATAACAATGTTGAAGAGATTAGGTAAGAGGGAACAACCCTGGTAAACGTCACTGGTCCTGGTGAACTTGGGTGAAAGATTGCCGTAAGCATGAACTCGATTTCGTCTGATCGCATGCTCACACTGGATAAGCGAAATAAATTTCTCTGATAAACTCTTCAATGAGAGGCAGCGCCAAAGAGCTCCACGATCGACTGAATCAGACATCACTTTCAAATCAAAGAAGACAGGAATCGTGAATCTAAGAAAGTATTCCTGTCCTAAGGATGGTCGCAAAATGAAGTTTTAGTCAAGGTAACCCCGACCGAGTCGGAAATCGGATTGATTATCACACAAATTTTTCGAGAGCCAATTAATCGGTGGAGGAAAAAGCTGTGAGTATTTTGGATGCGACGTTTGCCAGACTAATACCTCCTTTGTAAATTGGTGCAACCAGCAATTCACATCAATCTTTAGGAATCTGTTCCCTTTTCCACATTGGCCAAAGGAGTTTGGTTAAATCCTATGTTAACACTTTGCCATCGTTCTTGAAGAAGGACGGAGGCAAACCATCTCAGACAGCCTCCTTTGATTTTTCGGAAAACCTATCTCCCCGATTATCCCCATTTCTCGTGGAGGACTGATTACTGGCTCCAGTGATTCACTTTCTCGCATAAGTGAGTGGTCCGCTGTGGCAATGGGTCAACTAAACTGTTCCCTAAAGTGTTATGCCAAATGCCTCAATCGATCCTCCTTGGAGTGAAGCGATGAGCCGTCAGATTACTTGAACTTCTCGTCCACATTTAGCTTCTGTGTACCAGTATCCCTAATCAATCGGTAATATTACGACTACCCCCACCTGATACTCGAAACCTTTTTTTATTTTCCTATCATTTCTCGTGCTCTTGACCAGTTGAGGTTTCGAGAATTTAAGTATATTATTGTATGTTGCATTCAAGTGGAAGGGTCTATGAATTCCCAACGAAGCAATTGAAGTCGAGAATATCAATTGTTTCTGAGGTTCACATGACATGGTGTCCTGCGTGGCAGTTGGCGTTGAGTGCAGAACTTCTTTGACCTGCTACTCATGTTTTCTCGAATCCTGGGCATTTGCTCGAGATGACAACCGCGTTGCAAGTTCAAAATGGAACTGAAGTCAACGTCTGTCGTCCAGAATTAGCTTTGCAGGTCTGTCATAACCTTGCAATACGTCAAAGTCACTGACTTTCGGATGCCTTTCATCCGCAAATGCCACGTTTCTGAGTCTCGTGGCATACCGATCTACTGCTTGCTGCAGTGCGAGCTTGATCTTCGAGAAACACGCAAGAAATTGCTCAGATTGAGAACAGTTAATCAGGACATCTGTGTACATGACACTCCATGTGATGCAAGATCCTCTGATGAAATGCAAGTGCCAACATAAAAGTTGTTCTTCCCACCACACTGCCTGCAAAAACAAATTTTCACTTTGAGCCAATCCAGGTCATCAATAACGCTGAGGAAATTAAGATAAACCAACAAGCATCAGAATAGCTAAATGAGGTGGCAAAATCCAACCACGTACTTGAGTCAAGACGGGATATTCTTGGCCGGGAAGCGAGAACACTGCCATTCCATTCTGAAAGCCGTATGGCATCGCGCTCCCTGCGAAGAACAGTGCAGTCGGTAAATCTGGAAACCGATGAAGAAACCAGTCAGTGAGCTATAAGCTAACCAAATTTAAGCAAAGCTGATGCAACTGCTGGAACGAAACATACCTGGTCTAGGGAAGAGTTGCTGAAAGAACATTGAGGGATAAAAGACATTCTAAACAACTTAAAATTATAGTAAGGTTGACAAACATACACGCCTATAATGATGTGATTCTGAAGCGCTCCCAACAGTTTCATCAGACAAGCCACAAATGAATATATTTTACTGTGATTTTTCTTACCTGTTTTCTAATAGCATGGCCGATGTTGAGCTTTCGATCCTTAAAAATAAGCGTTTCGGACTATATGTGTATTGGTTTTCACAAATGCAACCTCACCTCATTTTTGATTATCTTTTCTGCCATTTCTTGGCTCTCAAAAGTGACGAAACCATAGCTACTGAAATTGCACGCAAATAAAAATTGACAAAATAGCAAACCCTTTGGAAACTCCCAATCGGTCACTAATGATCTTCACATCCTTAACTTGACCGAAATTGGAGAAAAATGACTTTAATTCCTGTTCTGTGGTCTGAAAAGTACAGCTGATAAAGATACTAACAGCGTACATTGGACGGTATTCCACCAACAAATATTCTGTTGGGAATCAAAGTTCCGAACTTAGGAGGATTGGAAGAGCCGCCGGTGAGTGAGTGACAAGCAGTTGGTACTAAAGCAGTTTCCGAGATGAATCTCCCCGCGTGTTCATTCGTTTGAAGTTGGAGACCCGCCTGAACGAGAAAAAAAGACATTCGGTACAAGGTAATGACGGCGCATTATCAATCCAATGAAAATCGATCACCTCAGAGAAAAACAAAACGATAAAGAAAGTCATAGCCAACAGTAAAAATGTTCAGAATTGGTAATCAAGCAAAACCCGCAGTAAAATCATTGCCGCGTAAACCTTTGCAGCACTTGGAGACGAAGTGGAATAACTTCATCACTTCTGTGCATAGATCATTTGTATGACTCAAACTGATTTGGGTCTTTGTCAAATTTTTCAAAATCAGGATACAAAGTTGTTCGTTGATTTGGATCTTGCTAAAATTCAGCCCCCAATCTAACCAAACTTCCTACAGGAAAAGTCAACTTCACATTGGTTATAATTCTAAAGTTGACCAGAAGGGAGATTTCGTTATCCAACTATAGCGCAGATAGTTTAATAATATTTCTACAGTCAGAGTAATTAAGATACATAGTCGTCTTGTAAGCATGATCTGCTTCTTTTCTATTCATCATCACATAGCACCCTCAGTCTCATTCCACGAGGCAATATAAATCGGTCAGAAATTACTGGGATGGCTAAGATGATTACGTGGCCAACATTATTGCGAAGAGCAAAGAGCGGAGGTGTAGTGCAGCCTTCGTCCGATACCATCCTGTAATCTGAAGAGGATTCTAACGTTCCGGCTGTCGAGGCATCGTCAGATCTAAGAAACTCAATTATGCCAATATGGGCGATCAAAAACTTGGGTGCTCGGGAAGTACAATCAAGCAGAATGAACGCACAGCGAATGATGAATGATATGGTAAACGAGCCGCAAAGACGGTAGTCAACGGGTCAAACTACTAACGCCTGGCACTCAATAACCAGTAAATTTAAAATTTATCAACTTCCGCCCCCTAAGGGTTGAATCCATTATCGAACGTAAAAGAGAACTGGCAAAGAAAAAGTGTTCCGGATATACGACCGAACCAGTCTTCGAAGGAAGGGCCGCTTTCCCACGCTGCTGTCCACCGGGCCATGGATAGAGGGGACCAGCAAGAAGCCCGGTAACATAGGACCACGGTTGGCCATGGTAAACGGACAATATCGAAAGATAATCTAAGGGTAAAATAAGCAGAAAATGTGGCGGTACAGCGTTACCCTCACCTTCCAAAGCGGTCAACTGTAATGGTTCGGCTGCACTACCATGCTCTGGTGCGACTCTTACAAGCACTGGTTTACAGTTTGAAACTACGATGCTTCTTTGGCCGTCTGGTGGAATTTAGGACTATTGTCTTGGACAAAGATTCTACGACAAATATATGGTCACTGGCGTTAAAATTAAAATTGGACGGTCTACACGGACCTGATCTTTAACCACTGTGACATCCATGAAGCTGACATTTTCTGGTGGATAGTTCTACGGAACAAGTGTTGTTCATTAGTGCTTGATTCAAAGTACATAGCTTTTTTGCAGTTCCAAGACAGTTGCTCCAAGAAGCTGGTAGCTAACCATCAAAAAATTTGTGAGGAGACATGGTGCTCTATCCGTTCATATCGCACTTCATTAGCTGAAACAGATGTGGTTCACCTGAATGACTGGGAAACCTGTCTTTTTATTTTTATTTACCACAGCTTGCCGCCTATATGAGGCACATTTTCCAACTGTCGAGGTACGGTTTAAAAGGTTGTTCATCCCAGATGTCACCTGACTGTCGCTTAAGTAGGCCAATGAGCAAGACAAGACACACTCAAGGTAGCTTCAGTTAAAGACAGATTTAAAATACGCAAGGCAAACTATCTGCAGTGGGGCGCTTTAAAGTATTCCAGAACGCAAGCCGTAATAGAACGTCGAGGCTACAAAGTGAGCCGGAATCCATGCTCCAAACTAACCTGCTGCATTAGCAAGAAATTCCGGGGATGTAGTACTTAAATTGCTGTGTCATTTTCCACTTCGCATCACATTCCCGTATAATGAAGGCCGACCGGTGAACATTTAGTTTTAGGCGCATCACTCTACTCGGATGGATCGTAAAAATTGGCAAACACGCTAATCCAGAAGTGGCGGTTATTCAGAAACCTAGTGAGATACAGGGCCTCGGTCATGCATCATGCACGCTGGTATACCGACGAGACCTGTTTCAATTCTTTCCACTAATATGAGAAGACAGTTGATTATTCATGGGGTGGTGACTGAAACGATTACTTAGTTAATGGGATATATCAAATTTACCGCAGTCCTTTGTTCTCAAATTAAACTTACGGTTTATCATTTCAATGCTATTTTTACTATGCAGTGGGCACTACCGACTGAGGCACCCCTCCACTGCAGTCGATGAGCTAGCCTGTGGCAATAAAGTTTCGAAACGCAGATTTCTTCAGACTGCAATGGTAAAGTCCCGCAATAAACTTGCGGCGGCCGGCTAGCGGACGATATGAAATACTGCAGCCATTACCTTAGCAACACCACTGTCCTCAAATGCCAGAACGATAAATCTCTAATTTATGATGGTCCTTGTGCCATAGCCGTTCACCACTTTCCAAAGTTATCATTTAGCTGGATGAAAACGCCACCCCTAGTTAGCTGTAGCAATAGAATATCCAGATAAAAGCACCAAAGGTATTGTATGGCGGACAGTCGATGGCATCGAGAGGTTTGAGACAGGCAGGTTCAGCACAGCTGAGTTTAGTTTGGGCAACCATTAACCTTGCAGCAGTTTGTTCTAGTTCTGGTTGCGACCTCACACCAAGTGCTTAAACAGCAAAAAGAACGGAATAATGGAAGACCGACTGCGAAATAGCACGTTGAAGAACTATACAGAAAAAAGGCATTGAGTCATGTCACCTACTGTCTCTGACTCACACTTACAGGGATCTCGTGGACCCAACTCAAACTGCACCTACACCAGCCAGTCCACTGGGTGAATCTCTAATACTTTTTACCCATGTCATCGATTGGCCACCCCGAAACATCATCCAGCCATAACCTGCCTCAAAGCACAGTGCAGGAGGCAAGCGTCTTGAGGGCAAAACACGTCCCAAACTCCCTAACCCATTCAGTGTCAGTTCTAAAGAAGACCCTAGGACCTCCAGTACCTTACGCTTAACTTTGGAGCCACTAACAAAATTCTCCCAGCATAGTCTACTAGTACAACGGAGATAACGGTGTGCAAACACCAAAAGAATGCATACTTCCTCCTCTAAAAGACCATGTTTCGGAACCGTAAGGCAATGCCGACCTCAGCGCTGCCATGCATTCTCGATCGGACGCCGACGCTGCAGATACCTCAAATCAGCAAACACCGATCGGCTATTCTGCATGTGCGAAGATACTCCATTTGATATAAGACCGCCAAGTGAGATACCACTACCCAAGTAATTGAATCTGTCCACATCACTCAGGTGTTCCCTTGCAAGAACAAAGTTTGGCCTTGAGCCGTCCCAATCCCGCAACAGCATTTTACGCTTCGTTCAGGCGATCAAGAAAAACCTGCAACGTGCAGGTACTCAAGCGTCATATATTCCGTCACAAATTCCTCAAAATACTTTTTAATTCATCTAGAGTTTTTCTACTTAACAAGTTCATAAAATCGGGTGATTTCGAGATATGAAAATTTCCTCACTTCCCAACTGCAAATCCACCTAAGTATGGGAAAATAAGCGAGAAAACGCACTAGTTTTGCGACCTGGACATTATAATTGGCAGCGTTTTGAGAAAATGCGTGCACTCAGTAACGTGCCAAAACGGAAAATAACTTGGACGAATTTCGTTGGTTATAAGCTTAGTCAGAGGTTTTTCTAGTCCACCTTGGAGATTATACGGAGATCATAAGGAGACGGTTTTGCTGCTTGGATAAGCAGACAAAGTACAGATAAGTTCTTAATTGGGTAAACGGATCTGTGTACTAGAGATAGACTTAATAGTTCCTAAGACCCGCAGCTTAGATAACACGAAATCACGTCCGGCACTGCACGGTGGCAAAAAAATGTTATCACACGGTTAATCGATACAAAAGGAGAATGGAAGCTAAGATTTAGACTAACGCATCAATACCAGGTTTCCGTCATTCACCCGTGATAACAAATCGAACAACAGTGAATCAGCGTCCATCGGCATATATTCATATGCATATATACATACGTACATACATACCTGTACACCTACACATGTATATGAACATATGCATACGCGTTAGAGAATAATATTGCTTCTCGTAGACCAAGGTTCAACAGGGCAGCATTCACTCATTCAATGAGCTTGGCAACTTGAGTGCAACCAAATAGACCATCTCAGCGAATAAACCAGTCTTATAAATATATATATATATATATATATATAATTGTATACCGGCTTGGAAACAAGCATGGTGCCAACGCAACGTAAATGGAAGTGCAGGAGAGGAACAGAGAAGGGGAATAATAATCCATAACAAACTAACTGTTTCCTTGTACTTTCGCCGTACACATTTTTGTGATTCTTTTGGTTTTTCGGGTTATTTTAAGGAGGATGAGATCTATAGACTGGCCACAAAGCATTCGATCTAACAGTGCTGGTTCTGAGACATTTCGGGCCCCAACCACGAAGGTGGCAAGGACCAACCGAGCCCTATAGGATTTAGCCGATTTGAACTTCAGGGTCCGACTGCCTAGGCCTAACTCGTGCATGTGGTAGAGCTTTTGAACCCTAGTCAAGTAATAAGCAGGAAGTTTAATCCAGACAGACATCTCTTTGCATTTCGAACTTCTCATGGAATATGAAAAGAGCTACGATCCATCTAAACCATAAATTTAGCACTAATGATCGACGACCAGTGTGACTTTCATGTGACCAAACCACAAGAGTGATCTGTGCTGCATACGAAAAACTCCGAACCATTCTATTGCTAAAGTTAGCCGTCCTTGTTTGTAGCAGAGACCGATTGATTAACGAGCACAGCTTCGCCTCATTCCGAAGATCAACACAGGTTCACACCCTTCGGAGAAACGCTGCCTCCGATATATAACATCACCGGCGGTGCCCAAGTGGTTTTAGTATCTATCCCCAACCCAAAAAGGTCAGAGACTCGAATTCCAGGGCCACCGATCACTTTGGTGGCTGAGGGTAAATCGCTGTCGCCCGACTCGTTACCATGTCTGACCCAATGGGCCTTATGTGGTTCCAAGGCACTTTAAATTCAGAGTCAAGGCTACCGGTTACCTCCCACCCCCACGCAACGAGCCGTAGACTATGGAGTATGGCCCCTTCCACTGCACCCATGCGTGGTGCATGTTATCAAACAACCATCGTCAGTGCCAACCTAATCGTGAAAGCACCACTCGAAATGAAAAAAAAACACGAGTGCGCGTAACTCAATACCAAACTCACTGAAACGAACCGAGCCAAAATGCTCTCCAGCTTAGTTTCAACATGGTGTCTTTAGCCAGCGCCGTTTCATTTCTTTGGTTAGGCCACCAGTGATGAAGCTGATAAGATCGTGGTATCTAGTGGTAAAGGTTAAAATTTAGATACTCCCGTCGTCGGTCACTTCTCCATTCAGCAAACTTTCCATTGTCGCAGTCCCCTTCGAGGATCGAGCACTTGTCTTACACAATGGTATTTGTACGTAAAATCCTGCTACTCAATAACAACGTAGTCGAAATAGCTGGTAATTTGGTGACGTCTCGGTTACCAAAGGGAACCTCCCTCAAAACTGAAAACCACTAATTCTGCCCAATGAGTGATATTTGTTATATGCTTAGTTGTCAGTGAAGACATTTTTCGACAATTAACAACGAATCAACTACTTCAGAGTACGATACCGAAACTGCAAGCGAACGGTAAGACCGAAACTAATAGTGGTGTAAACTACACGTACATCTCAGAGGTTACACCTTAGACCATTCGTGCTGCCGTATGCCAATATGCAAGCGCCATGCGACAGTAGATGCAAACAAACCAATATACTCCTTAAGGTTCGGAGACCGACCAAGTAAACTGTTCTGGACACGAGTTGGAGCACTCGACCTCATGCACTCAGCTGGGTCTTCATTCGGCCTGACAATACAATCGAACCAACCCACACCCACGCTGGGCGATGTCACAACAGATTAAAGCAGGAAACTATCGGTGGACAAAATAAACCAAATGGTTCAAAAACTGACTGATAATTTCCTGAGGGAAACCAGTCCTACGATGAAACATGCATGCAGAAGATAAAACCCATAAAAATGTAGAAACTTACCATAAGCTAAGGGAATCACAAAGCAGAGAGCCAAAACACCAGCGCTAGTACACTGCTCCGTCTTCCCTGTCGGACCAGCTAATCAATTGTAGGATTAGGGAAGGGGGGAGGGAGTGATAGGGGGTATCACATGCCGATTCTTCAATATTAGAGATTTATAAAAATTTATGATATCATTCAGTTTACAATAATATTTTGAGCAATGTCTTGGAGATGAAATTTCAAAACTTACTTCAATTATTTGAAAAAGGAACATTATGATACCCCCACTCATACCACTGCAGCTTATCGCATCGACATTTGTATTGATTTCTTGACATAACCAACCAATCAGATCGAAGTCTACGAGGCGATTGAATTGACCATTTCTTCTAGGGGCCCCGGGGGGCTTGCAATTTACTGCCCTAAATTCTACGCAGGGCTGATGTCACGGACGGCAAAACCTGCCTCGCAATTCGCTGAATCAGTCCAGATATGCCGAGTAGGTCTTGTGTGCCTCGGTATTGCTGGATCAATCTAACGTCAGTTAAGATCCGCTGGCTTCTGCTTAATAGGTGAGAAAGATCTGTGGCCTGTTGAATCAAACCACAAATCACGCCAACCCTCCCACCACGGAGGAATGAAACTGTCTGTCAAGTCATCCGGTTTTCTGATTTACAGGGGAATCCCACAGAGGACACCCGCGTTCATCGTCAGTTATCTTAAAGCAGTAAGTCGAGGGACACCATCGGTACGACCTCGCACTTTTACATTTCTCCACACCCATACAAAAACATTTTCGCGAAACTCTGCTAAACGAATGGGAGGCTGAAAAACAAGCTTTGGCTCAACAACGCAACTTTTACCGTCGTTTATTGACCTCTGGTTACGGCTTGGTAATCCCCACTGTGGCTCACCAGCTTCAGTGCAGAGTAGGATTAGCGTGGGCGACTAATTCAAGCGTTACCAACCGGAGTGCATCACATGTAAACCGACCAATCACGTGACTTGGTAGCTAGTTCGACTCAAATCAATAGGTGTTTGTTCCAATCTATGCTGAGGCTGCCAAATGGTAGCTAGAGGCGATCAAAAAGTATACGTCAGCTACGAGAGGAAGCGACTCTTTAGTGCACCAGGAGCAGTGGTTTCGAGAACTCCCATGCTTGGTGCCACTTTCCACTTCGTGTATGAAGGGTTCTATGTATTGGTGACCGGTTTCCGATGTGTTTTCACCTACCCACGACTATGTAAGGTCTTATCAGCAAAAGTACACTAGAATTCGAATAAAATTTAGATAACATGTCGGTAAACGATGAATCTAATACTTACAGTGCGTCGAAAGCGGGGGCATCCCCAAGGCGATAAATTGCATCTAAATGCGTACGCCTTATCATCATACAGCAAGAAGTTAAACGGCAACCAAGTACGGACGTGTATTTAGGATACAAGTAATTATTTCCGAAATTCAAGGCTGCTCCGACGAATGTGAATGAATGCGGGTCACAGAAGTCGAAGTTCGTGAGTTCAAAATCGTTGAGCTTTTATTCACAAGACGACAACAGATGTTTCTGCCGGTAACTTTAAATCGTGATTCCTCCAGGAACCTGCACGAACAAAGCCACGCGTCTTCAACAAACCAATTCTTCATTTACTGAAGCACGATAATTTAAACTTAATCACATTTAGCAATTTACTAAAAATTCCCTCAACTTGATTACATTCGCCCTTCCACAGCAATTGTGAACAGAGGAATTGTAAAAATGATGCGGGGTTGGTGTTTTGCTCGCCTAGACGTAGTTCTGGGATTTTATTGAATGTGAACCGAATGGTAAGGCGAAGTCTGTAAACATTAATTATGGTTCAGGTTTCAGCGAAATGCACCCTAATAAAATACCAACGAATGCATTCGATGTAACGGTTGAAATTGAACGACGGTATCTCACTCAGCTAAACCAACTCGGGTTTTTTAGTGTGAAATTTTTTGTAGGCCAAAATAGAGCGGGCAATATGTCGATAATTTTCTGACCTCAACCCTGAAGATCAAATTATCGGTCTAGCAATGCATAGCATGACATCAGCCGTCGGTGATTTCTCATCCGACAGCGAAGCGCATATTGTAAATTGTTTGACTGCAGTTGGCCTTTCAGTATAACAGTACTGTACTGCTCGAAACACTTTTAGTCAGTGAATGTCATGCATACCGTGGGATCAAAGTTTTTACGTGGCGTACTAAACATTGTGGTGGGCTCAACCGAAAGCCAAAAATTAAAGACTCATAACTCAGGTTCACCGGCTCACTTTCAACTGGGAAAACCTGGAGTTGGTTCGTGAACTTTCCGTAAATCTTCAGAGTGAAGGGTGAATGGGTTAAAGATCCGTTGGTCTAATTACCTTACCCCTTTACATTCTTCGATCGCTAGCCGTCTTTTGGGCAGAGGGTGGCAACCAATAACAGTCCCAGTCAGATGAGCACAATTTTAGTGCAGTTGATTGGATCTGAGAAAACGTGTTGGTTTGTGATGGTGGTCAGATTTCACAACAATTTGAAGTCAGTCGTTGGGACACACGGTAGGCTTATTTGGTTTGTAGTTCAAAATATTATTTGACAAGAAAACTCCATTTAGTTTTAGGAAAATAAAATTATGCTTAGAATCCATGTCTGGAGCAGAGATGAGGAATTATTGAACAAAATGAGTTTTAGGATAGGGGTGAGAAACTCTGCGAAAACTGTTAGAAACAGCTGGAAATTCGTTAAACACTTTCAAGGTTGATTTCAGTACCTAGAAAATCAATTTGAAAAAAATCATCAGATATTAGAAGACTTAAATTTAATACTAGGGCGACCATTGTGACTAGTGGAACCTCGACCCGTACGGCAAATAATAACTATTTTTTTCCACTACACTCGCTCGGAAATTTGCGACGATCCCTAATTATTGTTTCCACTCATTTCCTTGAAAGGCCACCAGGTTGAGGAACAAACGGATCGTTTCAAAAGTCAAACAATCATTTTTCTGTGCTAGCCCTTCTTCAGAAAATGCAGATGAAAATATCATAAAGAATCGACTTCGATACCAATTATATAAGCAGTGTGGGATCACTGTATTAACACCAAAGTCTATATTGTTTATATGAGACGCGGTTATGGTTCGTCACTTTCAATTCGCCTCATGAGAAGCGTTTGAGCCCGTTGGTGCAGCTGCAGAGAAATGAGACGTTGTCTATCAATGAAGCTTGTGTCAGAGAAAATCTTTTCAGTTTTCCAAAAATTGTGTACGAACAGTCGACTGGCAGTAGGTGCTTGAGATCTTTCATCCGACCACACACCTACAAATGCCGTTCGTCCGAGGCTCCCCTGTCATCCATGTTTGAATCGTGGCATTTCCTCATATTGTCCTAGAATTTGCCGATATTGTCTATATGAATGAGGACTCAGGTTAGCTGCAGGTTTTTCTCACCCTTCTGAAACGCTTTATGTATGCTTTCGATGTTATTGGAACAGCGAATTGTAAATGCTGTTGCATGACTTGATTGGGCCATAACGGAGATTTGTTCCTGGAGGAGAGGGTCTGAGCGAAGTGGATTAATTTTGTTATTTGTTATATCCCACGTAGTGGTCACACATTGGATTGCACTGTGCAACGCTGCTATGCTTTTCATGCATAAGCTTACATTTCAGGTTCAATAAAGTAAGAATAAAAAATCTGCACTGTCCATGGTAAAACAATAACGACAGTAAAAATGCAATCAATAACAATGCAAACCAGAGAAGGTTGTCTCGAAGCTCAGAAGTGACCAGATTTTAGCTCACCAGTGCTCGCCCGGGGAAAAGAACGGGAAAATTTCTGTAGAATTTTATTTTGGCAGGCACATGGCGGCAAAATGAGCCAGTTTTGGAGTTTGCTCGACATTTATCGAGATCATCATGAAGGGAGTGAGGTTGATCATTCAGGATCTTGAACACAAGTTTCTAACATGTACTTACTTGTGGGACAATTCATTGACGAATTTAGAAAACTGGATGGAATGAAAAACGACTAGTCCAAAAGAATATTTCGACGTAGCAGTTTAATGTCTTTTTTCGCTATTCCAGGAAAGTTTTCAGGAAAACAGTGGCTAGACCTTGAGAAGCAAAGGCGGAAGTACTGTTAGGTGTAACTTGGAATTTTTAGGGCCTTTGGACTCGAAAAGTTAGACACCATAATTTGAACGCGGTCGCCAGTGTGAGAATAACAGCAAAGATTGGAAGACAGAGGAGGCGCTAGGTACTTCACGGATTAGAATCTTGGCAGACGAACATTACAAAAGATACAAAGATTGCTACAAAAATCAGAACAAGACATGGCGAAGAAATATCCAGTATATTTGGATGGTTTAATGTAACATACGTATTTGAACTTGAAATGTCAAATTCGAACAATAGCAACAAGGCACGATTACGAAATGCCAATAAGTACTGAAATGTATCTAAGGAGATGAAGAAGACCAGAAGATCACAACAGCTAGAAGATACGTTGGTGCCATTTTATTTACAGAATACGAGGAATCCTGACTGATGCAACATCTTCAGGCCAACGGCACTTTGGTCATGTCTGAACATCTCTGCAGCATGTCCCGTTGGTACTGACTGTCCGGTTGTGCAAGCGGGCTACAGCGAAGCAGTACCGGACTGTATCACTCGATTTGCACATAGATGCAACTATAGTACTGTCTCGAGTAAGTTCAGTCAAGTTACCAGCATCTTCAAACGTGGAGGTTGTAGACCATCCTCTGAATGGTTGAATGCTGCATTCTATGAGGTTCATAAATTTGAAATGCTTCTGCTTCACAATATTTGTTTTCATTTAATATATGCTCCCTTGATGTAAGAAACAAAACCGTAGCCCATTCGCACAAAGTTAATGGTTACACAAACAACCGGATAAATTCCCACAACTTCCAACCAGCTTGTGCTTGAGCAACTTATTCCGTAAGTGGAAACAAGCAAAATAAATCTGACAACGAGAGGGATTTTTAGAACAAAACCTATAACCACAACTGCTAAACTACTCAAGGCTTTTCACGCTATTGACGTAGTGGAAACAAGTGCAGCCATCTCAACACGGTACATCAGTTTGTTCCAAAAACAATGAATCACATTGAGCTACATAAGTATAAAACAGCCAGAAATTATGTGATCAATTGCAAATGGCCTAAGTAAATTACTGAATACGCGTTGCAAACGTTACAAAAATAATACGAAAATGAAGAAAGCAAAGAGAAAGGCACAAATGGGAAAAAATAAAACAAAGGAATCCAGACAAATGTAGACAAAAATAGAAGGAAAGAATAATGGCTGGAGGGGTAGACAGAAACGAAGAGAAAGAAAGAAAGAGTGGACAGATGGAAAGACAGATAGATAGATAGATAGATAGATAGATAGATAGTGTTGTGTTGCCTAGTTTGGTTAATCTATGCACACACTCACGCACAAGACGCAAGCACTAACGTCGCACGATAGCACATGAGCACACAGCCTGTGGTCTGGTGGGACACGAACAGATACTCAGGATTGGAGACACAAAAGTTCGGGCTCAAGTCTCAAAGCCCGTATTCGCACAGCCCAGCCCGCTAGCAGAATACAGAAAACGAACACAGGGCACTACCACGCGTTTATTGGTAATCCACCAATACAAGTCAGGATTCAAGTGAGCTCCACCGTGTCGCCTTGGTCGATATGTGAAATAGCCAATCACAGAACGAGTTTCGACGAATCTTTTCGCGGACGTAAAGATTTTCAACTGCGCAATATTTAAAATAACGTCCATTTCGAAATACTTAGAAAAGGGCAAGTTCTTTTGGAAAACCAATAGCAAAAATAAAATCTGCGGCACCAAAAACCCTAGAATGGCCACTGACCATAATACCTCCTCCTTCTATTCAAAAAAGTCACCAGTATGCAGCGTCCTTTGGATTTACCCGGAATCGCCTCGTTTGACGGCGTGGACGATCGGACCATCGTCGGGGAGTAGGTTTATATCCACTGTGTGTGTTGACGCTGACGTTTTCGGCAATCTAAACGTATCTGAAAGTATTTCGAGAGGGACTTTCGTGGCATTGTCAACCGCGGAGTCCGCGTAGCGTTTCCTTGTTTGATTTTTGTGCGTAATCCAAGTGCGGGCCGCCACAGCGACATCATACAACCGAGAACCTATTTTGCGTTGAATGACTCCCTCCATCCAGCCCGCATGACCGGACCTGAAATCTCTGACGTATACTAATGAATCTTCGGCCAGGTCTACATTCAGCACGCTGGGATAAATTGGCGAACTCGGCAATGAAGCACTGTGGATGTTTTCAAAATTTCGAAGCATTAATACTTCTGCTGAAGAGAGCCATCCTCCTGTAATTGGGTTTGGGGTTGTGCAGTAATACAACATAAATTTTTGCAGCGCCTCTTTTGATGTTCCCTGCCGTCGAGATTGGAGTAACGCTTGTTTAAAAGTGTCGAAGAGTCACACGGCCTGAAGATTTGACTGAGGATGGGTAGCAGATGAGAGAGTGTATGCACAAGATTATCATGGAAGAAGCCGAGCAAATGAATACCTGTCAATCGAGATCAAATAATCGAAAGACACGAAAAAAATGCAGAAAATAGTAGACCTAGAGAGATAGATAGAAATATAGAGACAGACATATAATAACTGGACAGATAGATGCATGGATAGAGGGTGGTAGAGAGATAAAAAGCGGGGATGAATAGACAGACAGACAGACAGATAGATAGATAGATAGATAGATAGATAGATAGATAGATAGATAGATAGATAGATAGATAAATAGATA
>LUCM01009820.1:0-25753 GCA_008360955.1 Fasciolopsis buskii | reverse complement strand
TAGATAGATAGATAGATAGATAGATAGATAGATAGATAGATAGATAGATAAATAGATAAATAGATAGATAAATAGATAGATAGATAGAGAGATAGATCGATTGATAGATAAATTTAAGGATAGTATATAGACAGATAGATAGATTTAGTGAGATACAGACAGACAGACAGATAGATAGATAGATAGATAGATAGATAGATAGATAGATAGATAGATAGATAGATAGATAAATAGATAGATAGATAGATAGATAGATAGATGGATTGATAATTACATAGATTGATGAACGTATAAATAGAAAGTTAGGCAGACGTATTGGCTGATAGATAGATTTATTGGTGAGCATGTAGTTAAATGCTAATTTTTTGAAGTCATACATGTGCAATGTATATATATATATATATATATATATATATATATATATATATATATATATATATATAGTTCATCTTCATGCTGACGTGTCTTTCTTATTTTCCTGTTTGAATCAGTGAGCTTATCGGAATATTGGTGTTTTTCAAACTACATTTTTTCGAACATCTTTTTCTTCTTATTTCTGTGGCGCTGTTTCCCAGGTAACCGTATCATTTGAAGTTTTGCAAATCTGTGCACCAAAACGCGCGTATTTCTACATCTTGACCTCAAATGGCAATTGTGCAGTTACCGCATAAGTTATTCGAACACTTTCTGGTTGTTTACATTACATACTACACCTCATCCGCGAATCCAGAAGAGTTTACCATGGTTTTATAACTCATTTTTCCAAAAACCAAGATGGTGTACACAATGCCGAAATCCTTAATCTCATGCCTCGCGTCGTTTTCTGTGGCAAAACTGCACTACCGGTTTTCGAACCAGGTATTCTTGGTGAGCATTACTCTATCCGGCTCGAGCAATTTTCAGTATCACAAGTCGCATTTTCTAGATACGTTCAGCTTCTTACCTTAATTTGAAGCTACTACAGAATTGCTAACCAGCCGGGAAGGGGGCAGCTTGAGCTGCCGGACCTTCTGTCCTACCATCCATTGGGTCCATTTTCATCTAACTTTTGTTTGAATAGGGTCTGCATTCCTCCAACCAGCCGTCGCTGATACAGACATTAATATTCACTGCTGGCGTATAGTCAGTCGAAGACTGCTACAACACCACCACAGGCAGAAAGCGTACTGTTTCATGCAGTAGCTAATCAGTCAAACATGGGACCACGCACGCACACACAAACCAACATACACCCCCGTGTACCAATTTGCAATGCCAGATGGCCTCGGTGAACATCACTCTATTCGGTCAGCGCCGTTTGCGGTGATAGCCATCACGTTTGCCGGCGAATGCATAAGCTAACCGAAATTCAAACAACTACGAAATCGTTTACAAATTCAGGGAGGGGATATGCTCGGACCACACCTAATCAGTACCGACGATTTTGCCAAGCTGACCCAGGATTTCGATGACTATTTCCACCTAGTGCACATACCGAGTGAAGCTGAATCGATTTGCTCTGGTATTCACGTCATAAGTACTATACCATTTTATTTGTCGATTTCACTCAAGCTTTACAAAATGATTTTAGTTCTGTTAACCATGAATTGGTTTATTTAAATCCATTGGCGACGTGCAAATCTAGAAGTTAAAGGGATCTAGTGGAAAAAGGGCTCGTTTATTCAGATGACTTAAAAGTGACCCCTAAAAAAGACATTTCAGTAGCAAATATTTCACCTCACCTCACTGACATTTTTGTACACTCTTCGTTGTGGTCGTCCAGGTTCGTTAGCGGTTATTTTGAATGGGGACGTTGAAATTTTTCCCCAGAATTGGATTTTATTAACTCGAGTGATTTTCAACGATATTCTCTAACAGTCCTAGACCTCATAGTTTACAAAAATTCAGATAGCTCATTTAGTTGTTTTCCAATCACTGATGTTATTGTGTGGAACAGAACAAAAGCAATGTTTACACTAATATGGAGCAGAGTAACGATAAACTATTTTGACTTGCGTCTTTATCATGTATTCACGATTCATGGCTTACTGGTGTACTTGAGTCCTGTTCATCTTGATTTTACATTTCATGGCAAACTGGCCGTCATAGTAAACGTTCACTATGTGGTTGGTAAAATGATAAAGTCCAGAGTGACCAACGGATAGGTGAGTTGTAGCATATCTGAGCTGAAGAAGATTCATCTTGATTCTTAAACGAATGTCCATGAAATAAAGGGGGAAAACAGCTGCAAGCGTTCGCGCTGTTCGTCCTAATTAGGTGAAGATTGCTGATCAATAAGAGATCAGCAACGTCACTTACGAGTCACATTTTCTGCTACTCGAATATATTATATATATATATATATATATATATATATATATATAATTTGGCCGAATTCTGTTAGTGTTTTGAGGGGGGAAATTCCGAAATTCATTTGAATTTAGTTTTAGTTAGAAATGTGTTGTAGCTGATCGTCCTCCATCAGAAGTTCGCAAGAGACCATTTCAAAATTCTACAAAAGGGGACAAATTCACGACAACACAGGCGAAGAAAATATTTACTGCCACTCTATTCTCGTAGTTTTGAGAGAATAATGTCTTTTCAGATATCATGAAAGTGGTGTCCTGCGAGTATCATCGCTTGCTCTCGCTAAAACTTTCCTCATCTTGTTGGGCCATTTTATGAAGAATAAAGAGTGAAGTCAAAGTAATCCACGATTTCATATTAGTTGTTGTAATGCGACTTAGTTAGCTTTAAGGCAACGAGAGAAAACCTCAAATGAAATATGGAGCTTATTGTACTGACCTACGTTGGGAATGACAGAAATGTTTAACTTATTCATGTATTTGATGACCTTTCCAACTTTTTTCTTGAACAAGTCTGCTAGTTGGTACAACTGTAAGTACCGACTACGTTGTAGCGCTCCGTATCCGACCCCGATTAATCCTTTCCTGGATTGAAGTAACTGGTCAATTTTAGCTAAAATTACTTCGTTCCATGTTTGTGAAAACATTGCCGTTATTCTTTTTCATACAATAACATCAATGATTGGAAAGCGATTAAATGAGCAGTGTGAATTTGTTTTAATTATGTGGTTAACAGGAGCAGAATCATTTTGTGAGGCTTGAGTGGAATAGACAAATAAAATGGTATAATACTTATGACGTGAATTCTAGAGCAAATCTATTCAGCTCCACTCGATATGTGCGCTAGTGTGACAAACAAACCGGAAACCGGTTGGCCGGACATGAGCCACTAGGTTGTCCTTGTTCATTCAAGCGACGCCGGAATGGATCTAGGTTGGATTCGACTGATGTAGGCCGCCGGATCACTAGACCGCGCTTTTTCGTGTGAGAAACCACATAGTTGTTGTACCTAATTTGAAATTTGGAGGTTTTCTGACACGACAGCAGCAATCGTCAAAACGTAATTTTCCACACTAAAGGGAGAGCCAAACAAGTGATCAGTTGAACGCGGATGTCAAGGCCTCTCAGATCCAGAAAAAATATTGCTGGAGTATGTTAATCATTTAGTTGCGCGAGGGCAAATGAAGAGCAATAGAAAAGCATATATTCAAACTATCAAAATATCTAAATATATAATAATTCATACATGTATCTAACAATCTAACAACGACTCAAACTAGATACATAAATATTTATCCAAATATATAATAAATAATGCAACTAAATAAAAAACATATCTAACGGTAAATATAGCTAACAAAATATACACTGATAGATGAATTAAAGCAATAGGCATAAATAAAATTATTCATAAACAAATATATATATATATATGTAAGCAAAACAAAATATCAAGGTATTCAAATATCGATCACTATAATTATCTATCAATTTTATATTACTTTATATCTATCTATCCACCTATCTATCCATCTTTCTATCTATCTATCTATCTATCTATCTATCTATCTATTTTTTTCTACCTGTCTATCTATTTCTCTTTCCATCTTCCTTTCGTTTTCTCGATCCATCCATCGTCTTTCCCTTCCATCTTTCTTTTTCTCTGCTTATCTGCTTGTTTTTCTCTCCGTCTTACTTTTTATCTCTATTTTCATTCATATTTTTTTCTCTTTTTCTCGAGTGTTCTTTTCGTTCCCGACAGTACTATGCGGAACCAATCTCCTATGGAAATTGGGGAACTTCGTCAGAATTGACTTCTTGTTTCATTCTTCCAGTATTGTCGGGTCCAGATGAGGCGACCCCAAATCTGGTAAAGTACCCTCTTGATCGCTGTCCAGATCCCCTGCCCGATCTAATTCCTGCTCTGAGTTATATGCCATTGCCGATGGGGCCCAGGAAGTCTCGAAGCTCTGTCCTGGTAATCTTGACCATCGTCCTCGGTATCCTGAACAAACGGGAAGAGTTGGGATCACCGACAGTCTCAAGGCTGTCAACCAAATGGCTGTTGCAAAACGTGGCTCATTCGTGATATGCTTTATTCGGCGCTTTCCAAACCCGGAAATACAATCTACTGAGCTGATCGGGCCGACGCTAGGCGAGAAAATGCGGCTGCTAGGGAACCACAATCAGCCCATGTGAACCACACGGACCAGTAGTCTGCCAGGAATGGACCGGTTTTCGAGGGAATGTTTTGATGTTACTATTGAACTAACTCTGCACCGGCATGTTCAGAAATCCACGACGATTATTAAGTCCAGAGAACCAACCATCGATCTGATTCAATAACCGCGATCGTCGGAAGTTGAGTTTATCGACCATCTACCATCTCTTGGTTCAAGCGACCGCTCCGTCCATCAGCGCCGAGGTGGTCCGATTTTTCCACAACCACTCCCGGAACCTAATTTCCGGAAATCGGATTCCGAGGCCATGCGATTTTCAATAATCTCCATCTCATGAGTAGTTCAGCCTACCAGTGATTCGTGGAAGTTTGGTGTGCCTGGTATCCATTCAGGCTTTACCAAGATAACTCAAGGCAACTCACCGGGTCCTCCCTGGTTCGATCCAGAACTGAGCATCCTACTGAAGAGAAGCAATCGAGCATGGCAGGCTTTTTGCCAACGAACGGCGCTTATCGATTTGTACAAAACCTTACGGGAATCATACATTCTACAGGAACTTGCAAAACGCAGACGATCCAAAAACTTGTGATTAAGTCGGTGGCCAAACCGAAGCGACTGCTTGCTTACCTCGGCAGCAAAACCCAAGCTAGGGAGGGGATTCATGTCCTCGAGTTCAAGAGGCGATAAGTGCAAACGGACTTTGAGAAGGTCGAAGTGTTTGTTCTGCAGTACTTCTCTGTCTGCTACTAGGAACGGTTGTTCGTGCCGCCGTTGGGGTGTTCTGTTCCGACGCTGCTCATTAGGGACTTAACTTGGCCGCGGTTCTTGCATCTTTGAAGGTTTTGAAGACGTCCCTGGCCCCAGGATGTGACGGTATTCATCATTCTGTTCTGAATGAAGTGGCTGACGCCATCACCCTGACACTGGCTGCACTGTCCACCCATTCTCAGGCAACAGGGAATTTACCGGCCCAATGGACGTCAGTCATAGCGGCCAGCTTAATCTTCGACACTTGCAAAAGGAGAGAGGTCATAGCTATACATCCGCAAAATCAGCTGCGTCGCAATCAGCTCGTCTCCAAAGGTCTTGCATCACCAACCTGCTTTTGACTCCCGAACGCTGCGGTCTGCTGAGACCGATGGGCATCATAAAAACGTCGTGTTTTTGATTTCAGTAAGGCGTTCACAAATGTCTGATGTTTGAGAAAATCCGAGCTCTTTGGTTAACATACCGGTTGCTAATGTCAGGTCGGGGATTTTCTTGCTGGAAGGACGTTTTCGTGATAGCCTTGCAGCTGAAATCCCAACTACACTTCGCCGCCAGTGGAGTCCCGCAAAGATCAGTGTCTGGTTCTTTGCTTTTCCTGTTTTACATTAATTACCTGTTGTCCCTGAATATTTGGCTAGCCATCCAGTCTCCCACAGAAAGCACATTCTTCGGGATGATTTCAAAACCACCATGCAGCGGACATCGCTTTGGGACCTCTCGGTCAGCATTTCTAGGTATGCTCACATTACCTTGGATGGGGTCGTTGCCGCCGACGGATACACCCTCTGTGGCGTTTGCCTGTGGTTCGTAAGTTCTGAAAGATATCTCGGCATCTGTATTATCAAGTCGCTAAAGATTCACGAACAGACTGATTGAGCATGTGTTGCCATAGGGAGCACGCCTGAGGCTATCCGATGGTCTTTTGGTCGTCCGTCTCCCACTCCATTCAAGACTCACTATGATACCCACGTCCGTCCATGGCTGGATTATGAGGATCCTGCTAAGTTACCCTGCATGTCAAGAGAAGTTGCCAAGGTAGAAACAGTTCGGCGCTATTTTAAGCGGCTTCTCAAGCGACTTAGTGGGCTCGAGTTTGAAGTCCGACTCCGAGTCTCGCATCTATTCCCGATGCACTACCGGCGGCTCCGTGACGACTAGATCTGATTGTGGTGACTTGGGACCGGGACTTCTTCCTGAATCCTTTTCCTAGCTGTGACCGGTTGCGCGGTCACCGTCTTCCTATTGAAGCGGAATCCAACGAGTCTCCGGCTGGTATGTCGTCTGTCCAGGAGGATGAACTCACCCCCTGCTGCTGTGGTCGAAGAGGACAACCAGCGTGACTTCAACCGCCGCCTCGGTTAGGACTCGATGGGGCAGTGGCAACTCCGCACTGGGACTCCAATGATGGGTTTATGAGGGATGTGTCCTTCCTGCTCTCTATTTCAGAGGATGAAGATGAAGATGAGTTGACCCTATACATATTCGGTAGAAATATCGTCAGTTGCGTAAGGTGAAGAAAAGTTTGTTGAGGGAGAAAGGTTGGAAAAGGGGAAGCTTTCGTGTTTTGGCTCGGTGATTGGAATAATTATTCTGTTACTGGGGCCAAGTAAATTAATTAAATTTGTTGAGCACCACTTACTTCATTTGGTTCTGTAGATGGACCATTTTACTGTAAGAAATTATTGGAACTATTTGCACAAATGTGACGACCATTTGGTCATAAAGCGGCAAAATCGTTACTTGCATATTAAGTCCTGGTTTGTACGAAGAACAAAGAAACAAAACTGCACTAGGAAAAACATGATTCACGGATCTAAAACTTTATTCCATGAACCCTGTTAATATTATCAGGAGGCGAGGTCAGGAGCTTGAGTTTAGTAGCACAGATGGGAGACATTCCATGAGTTTCGGTTGAAATCGTCAGTTATTCATCCGATGAATGGACAAGCGGACTGGCAAACTCAAAACCATTTTAAAAGAGAAAATAGGCATTCAGTTCCTTGGCTGAAAAACGACGCATGCTCACATTCGATATCAATTCAAGATGAGGTTCAAAAAAGAAACAAACTGTAATGAGAAACTATAAGGTGCAATCGTGAAACTTAATTAAGGATTTTTGACCAGGCTAGTCCCGATTACAGATGACTGTTCAGTCTTTACGATTCTAAACGTTTCACGAACATGCACTGGGTTTAGTCGCTATCTCACGGAGTTATCTATCAGAAAAAGAGAAAAGATTGGGCAACAATGAAAAGTCAACTGCAGCAAACTTAAATGAACAACTATATTGAAGAGGGAAGATTTTGATGTTAGGCCACTATCTGCAGTATTGAACCATTTCACCTGTTGTCTCCAACCGCCGGTTAGTTGGGGCCCCAGGGAACCCCACCCGATAGTCAAACCAGAACCATACGAGCTTGCCCAAAGGTTCAAACTTTCGAACCTTTTTGCCATACCATCAACTGGACACCTCGGCCCATTCTCCAACCACTACCTGCCTCTGGGAACGGCGTATAACGAAGCAGTTGATCAGCGAAAATGCGCAAAGCATGAGATAAACACCATAACCTATTCATTCCCATGGTCAGTTCTAAAGAGTAAGCCCTAAAATCCAGTAACCTATGTTCAAACATCAAGTTAATCACTAAATTTTCTTATAAACAAACACAAAACATCTTCGCACGCCTGATCTCACCCTCCATGCTGTTGGATTGCATATCAGCCCTGAACTTAGTGTTGGTTTGCATACATGACCTTTGATTGATAACCAGATGTCACGTCAATTCACAGATGCCTATCGAGCCTCCTGTGTGCACGAAGACACTCCATGCGATGTACTATCACTAGGTGTGATACGACTACCCATATCACTAGATCTATCTATCTCAGCCAGTTTTTCTCCTGGAAGAACAAGGTTCGGCTTCGGGAAAATCAAATGTTGCAACAGCGTTTTACACTTCTAAGGTACAAACCGCATCCCAGACATACCTACATTACCGTTCAGAGGATCGAGAAAAAGCGTCAACCTGGTCGAATCTACACTCAGTTGTACGAATTCGCCAGCATTCCCTAAGTCAGATAGTTTCTTGTCTGAGCGAACATCAGTCCTGCCACAATTATCTCAATAACAATGTTGAAGAGATTAGGTAAGAGGGAACAACCCTGGTAAACGTCACTGGTCCTGGTGAACTTGGGTGAAAGATTGCCGTAAGCATGAACTCGATTTCGTCTGATCGCATGCTCACACTGGATAAGCGAAATAAATTTCTCTGATAAACTCTTCAATGAGAGGCAGCGCCAAAGAGCTCCACGATCGACTGAATCAGACATCACTTTCAAATCAAAGAAGACAGGAATCGTGAATCTAAGAAAGTATTCCTGTCCTAAGGATGGTCGCAAAATGAAGTTTTAGTCAAGGTAACCCCGACCGAGTCGGAAATCGGATTGATTATCACACAAATTTTTCGAGAGCCAATTAATCGGTGGAGGAAAAAGCTGTGAGTATTTTGGATGCGACGTTTGCCAGACTAATACCTCCTTTGTAAATTGGTGCAACCAGCAATTCACATCAATCTTTAGGAATCTGTTCCCTTTTCCACATTGGCCAAAGGAGTTTGGTTAAATCCTATGTTAACACTTTGCCATCGTTCTTGAAGAAGGACGGAGGCAAACCATCTCAGACAGCCTCCTTTGATTTTTCGGAAAACCTATCTCCCCGATTATCCCCATTTCTCGTGGAGGACTGATTACTGGCTCCAGTGATTCACTTTCTCGCATAAGTGAGTGGTCCGCTGTGGCAATGGGTCAACTAAACTGTTCCCTAAAGTGTTATGCCAAATGCCTCAATCGATCCTCCTTGGAGTGAAGCGATGAGCCGTCAGATTACTTGAACTTCTCGTCCACATTTAGCTTCTGTGTACCAGTATCCCTAATCAATCGGTAATATTACGACTACCCCCACCTGATACTCGAAACCTTTTTTTATTTTCCTATCATTTCTCGTGCTCTTGACCAGTTGAGGTTTCGAGAATTTAAGTATATTATTGTATGTTGCATTCAAGTGGAAGGGTCTATGAATTCCCAACGAAGCAATTGAAGTCGAGAATATCAATTGTTTCTGAGGTTCACATGACATGGCGTCCTGCGTGGCAGTTGGCGTTGAGTGCAGAACTTCTTTGACCTGCTACTCATGTTTTCTCGAATCCTGGGCATTTGCTCGAGATGACAACCGCGTTGCAAGTTCAAAATGGAACTGAAGTGAACGAGCGCTATCTAGTACTACTTGTGCAGAACGCGTGGTTTTCCCTTTGGTGTGACTGTAAACTAGACGCAGCCAAATGCGAGCAAGAATTGAAGCGTTATCTCAGTCGACATGTGTGGGTCAAAATAAATGACTGTCCCCCACCGGTGCACTTTACAGGTGGCATACAGAAATGTCATCACTCTTTCGTTGGATTTTTTATGCTTTCTATTTATTTGAAAGAAATTTGTAGAACTCCGTATGGAGCCACAATTTGCTGCTCACATCGCAAAAGTTTGACCTACGAGAGAGTCGGGTGTCAATGAAGCATGGGAACTGTGCAGAAGCACACTGCGCTGAGTCTACGTGCAAGTCACGCACTGCGCTTTTGGTGCAGCCTGCACAGACAACCAGTCAATGAAAACCACAGCGGCGGCCGATCGCAAAGTCCAAATATGTCTCGACCAAAGCCTTTGGTACTAATAGGAACCTGCCCACAAGACACCGGGAAATGACTGACTGGAGCCCCAGCTGATTGGATCAGTTATTATCACAATCATTTTTTCGTCTGATTTGTGACCCACAACCTCAAGAACCAGTAGACTTGTATTTTGATTCGAAATTAACACTGGGGCATTGAACTGACTCCAACCCAGGCTACGCAAACCAACTCAAGTAGAAGACCACAACGGAAGGTAAACACGTTCCAGTTGCATTCGCAGCTTATGGGTTTGCAAACGAAAATGGGCATATCCGGAGTGGTGGAATACTTTCCGTCCAATCACATCCGATGAATGTTTGGATTTTTTGGTCGTTTGTTTTCACGGTCCTCATTGGTTGCTTTTCTGAATCGGTCAGCGCGAAGATTTACTAGAACGCATCACGTGACTGGCAGGTAAACCCATCAAAAGAACCCCTTGTCATGCAATCCTCGACTTTTTAGACAAGATTGGATCTTCGGCTTTAGGAAAGCCATCCTGTATAGCTCGTTAGGTCATGAACGCAACCAGGCCATCACAATAGGTCAAGGTACAGCCTCGCTGTAAAAGCTTGCCGGGTCAGTGGAACGCGACAGGGAATTCGGTTGGAGGGGCACTCTCGCCAAGTCTCAGTGCCACTAGCGGGCTCTTGTGGCATTTATAGGGAGGTCTTGACGAATATTTCTAAAATCGCGTTAAACCCTTCGCTATTCTAAACCAATAACGCACTGAGGGAAAATCACTGATGCATAAACCAGTGTCTATCATTACGCTCCGTGCTACCGGGCGCGTCCTTGGGTTGTGTACAAAGGAACGGCTATCATCCAGGTTCGAGCCTACCGAAAAAGCGGCTACGGAAAAGCAGCAACAATTTCAAGGGCTTGGTGGATTTTCGTCTGGCAAACGACCTCCCTAAAATTGCCACAAGGGCCCGCTAGCGGCACTGCGACTTGACGAGAGTATCCCTCCAACCGAACTCCCTGTCGCGTTCCACTGACCCGGCAAGCTTTTACAGAACAGCCGAACGGACCAATCAAATGGCTCGTCTAGAGTGACTCTGCTGCCTTGCGGAAAGCTCTTGGTTGTGCAAAAGCTAGAGATGTATCCTCGAATAAAATGGCTTATTCTGGACTGGGCAGCCGAGTACCACAGCAGCCCACAATGCATTCAATGATGAATATGGCTGGTCTTCGCATGAACCTTTCTGGCTGTTCTCTCGATTGCAAAAGCGACGTTACACCGTACACTACAGTTTGTCCCTCTGCTAACTCGTGTTATCTTTCCTGTACCCACCCTATTTCCTTACACCCTTCGAGAGCTGCAGTCGGCCATGCTAGTGTTGGTGTCGGTGGAATAGGTCCCGTTCTTATTCTCTCGCAGTCTCCTTCAGATAGTATCCATATCTAATCGACCCCTTTTCGGCGGGCTGATGCACTTCTGCATCTTCGGTGCCCCTTCAGACCAATCATATTCAGTGTGCAAACACATGTATAAGTCAGCAGGGATATTTAGCCCATATACTAGACACCCTAGCCATCGATGAGTGTTGTGTCCGAGAGAGCTGCATTTAAGATTCCTCTGTTATCCGACTGATATCCCCGTCTAGCCCTTCCGTGAAGTTTCATCTGCATCTTTCTGGGGACCCTGAAGCTTCGACTTCCGGTGTGGCTCTTAGCGAGAGGAATGAGGCTGCACTAAATGACCGGATCCCAGTCGACAGCTGGCTATGTGCAGTGAAACTCAGAGTTAATAACCGTCACTCTGATGGACGTAACTAGTTTGTTGTCTCAGAGTACGCGTCAAATGATTACAGCCCAAATGTAGCCAAGGACTACTTCCATCAAAATCTGCACGAGCTTTTACGTATAGCAAGGCGGGGGGACATCGTGATTTTGATAGGAAACCCGAATGCCCCAGTAGGTCGTCTGTCTTTGAGTGAGGGACTTTAGGAGGCCCTTTTGTTCTCGATTCCCTTCGTTCTGAAAACGGGGGCGGCAGTTGGCTCTGTGCTCAGACCAACAATTGTTTCTCCACAGTAAAAGTTTCAGACGTTCCGATTGCCGGCACGCCACCTAGCGCCAGCCCCCTCAGAGTCGGCGGTGGGCCCAAATCGACCATATCGCTAGTAGCTACAAATGACGGGGTTATGTACACGACTTCCAGTCGTACTGGACCACTCTCCTCGACCCCAACCATGTGTTAGTATGTACTAAGCTATCCATGTGGCTTGGCGGGTGCTCAAAAAACACGATACAGCGTCGGTTAGATTGCGGCAAGCTATCTTATCCGACTCGCTTATCAATCTTTCGAAGCACATTGACTGAAAAGTTAGGATTGTCCCCATTCAGAACATCAGCACTGGTCGCTTATCCAGAATGCCCCACATTCTGCGGGATTATTGAGTTTTACTCGGACTCGTCGCGTTGGGACACTGGATTTCTGCTGCATCTCTGCACCCCTCGACGCACGCCAGTCCATCCCGGCTGGTGGCTCGTAACGAGACGTGAACGCAACTCAAGCTTGCGTACAGATTGTGAGACCCGGTAGTCTCAATTAGTCTTGGAGATGAAACATGCTGCCGCCAGGGGGAATTCCACTTCATCCGAGCCACGGTTGAAAAAGCATTAGGTATGAACGGGACGATCTGTGAAGCTGACGGTTTGTCTATCTATCACCAGCAGCGACGTCTTGTAGGCTAGCCGGATCAGTTTCAAGTAAACATTATCTGGCCCTCAGCGTCAGTCCCTTCCGCAGCCATTCAGGCAAGTTTTTGATGGCCTATTACAACATATCCACCAAATGTGACGGAGACCCATAAGGAAATCCGAGACTCAGGACGTCATAACGAGTCGGACACAGACGGGTTTTTCCCTCAGCTCCATTTAGAGATGGAAGAATGGAACTGTTCGGAGAACTTCAGGTATTTTATCGAAAGTCTGGTACTCCGAGAAAGTTCCCTCCTCGTGGGAAGAGTCGATTTTTGTTCCCATCTTCAAAAAGGACTTGTACAGCGACTACCCTAACCATAGAGATATTAGCCCACTCCCGGCAGCATCAAAGCCCGCTTCGCCCGTCATTGTTTTTGGGTTGTCCAACACGCATGAAGGGCAAACTCGTGAGGAACAAGCTGGGTTTTGTGCTGGTCGTAGGTGCGGACGAGTGTCAAAGCACCGTTTTGCCTTCCAAAAGCCAACAACAATCATATACTTGGATATTCGCGTAAACTTTGGCTCATCTGGTCTTTAAAACAGTGGAGATGAACATCTCCTAGTAAACAGGGTTATAACTTGGAGTATGCCGAAGCTACCACCTTGCTGAATAACAGTGCACAGACAATTCAACACGCGTTAGACCGCTTGGCGATTGAGGTATCCAGAAACGACATGTGCATTGCACCTTCAAAATGCACACTACTTCTACAGGACTGGGAGGAGATTGTGCTTGTATTTACCCTTTGTTGTGATCGGTTTGAGGTAGTCGATAGCTTCAAATACCTCGGGAGCCTGATCACACCTGGCGGAGGTGTTGGGAAGGAGGCTATATCACGAATTGCCAAAGGCAAGGAAGCTTTCATGAATCTACAACACTTGTAGCTTTCTCTCAAGGGAAGGGTGTAAAATGCTACGGCTCGTATTGTTCGTCTTTACGATTGCCAGACTTGGCCTATCCGCGTTGAGGATGACCGGCGGATTTCTGTACTCAACTACCGATATCTCCAATTCACTGCTCGAGTCTGGTCGGAGCGTCGGGTGAGCAATGATGAGGTGCATCATCGCGTGTTGGGTACAGGCAGTCGTCCTCTGACTAAGTTGATCGCTGTGCATCGCGTTCGGTGGCTTGGATACGTATTCCGTATGCCTGTCCATCGTTTACTTTTTCGTGTTCTTTTTGCACGTGTTAGCTAAGACTGAAAGAATCGACGCGGCGATTAGATTATGAATTGGCATAGGGGTATGAGGAGTTTAGTGTAGGTTTTGGCCTCCGTTGGTGTTTCCCGCCTTCGTGGTTTGGGACCAAGTAATGGGGGGTTTTGTTGATTGGAGGCTCTGAGAAATGGCTCAGTACCGAAGTCCTTGGATCGAGTGTTGTATGGCCTGCCTGCAGCAGTTTGCCCAGTAATAAACGACGAAATTGAACTAACTTTTTTTACATTTTACCATTTCCCTTGTTTTTTCCGTATTTTACGTACTTATTGTTGCATGTTATCACATGGTTACATAGCTACTTAGTTAGGGCTTCGTTTATGAGCTACAAATCAGTCGAATGACGAGGCCCCTATTTCTTTGGGATCTACGGCCGTATGAATCAACTTGGAAAGCATCGTGATGTGATAGTGACACTCGACTTCGTAAATATCAGTACTGAACGACGTAAGGAATGTATCGAAAAATCTGTGGGTCATGTATTGTTTTTTAATATTGTGAATGATATAATGCTAATAAAACGTACCAACAGCGCTATTACTGACATTATATAATTCACAATAATAAAAAATATTTCGGTTTACATGGTGAGTATTCGTTTACTTTAACACACATTTTTGAACCAGGCGCGGAAATGTAATGAACAGTCCAAAAGTTGGCTAAATATATTGGGTTTACAGACCACTTCTTGGTCACTGTTTCATGAAGAACAATGGGTCATTTTATCTTTACTTTCTCTGACAGCGCTTGAAAGGATGATGAAGATTCAGATTTGACTAGACGTTCATCAGAATGTGTAAATGATGAAGAAAATTGGGCAGTAAATCCTTTTCGCCACGCATAGATCCACTATCGTCCCATTCCCAACGAAATACATATTCGGGAACTGAAGTTGAATCCCTTTTGACTGGTCTTACTGTGAAATTCTCAGGAATTAATTTTCGTAGTTGATGAAAAAAGCTTGGAAATGAAGAAAATGTTTCGACCTTCCATCGCAGTCATCCAGATGTGCAGACCGGAGAGGCGAAGACAACTTTAGCTTTTGTGCCAAGAGGTCATATCTTAGTAATCGCTGATCGATCTATTAGACGAGTAGAGCAAATGCTGTCGCCATCTCCGTTCGAGTCCTGAATTAAAGCAGATGCACTGTGCAACCGAAATGAGAATCGCTGGCATCCCTATAAGCGTCAAAAGCAACTTTTACTACTGACGCTTTGGTCAGTAGACAAATTAGCATAATAAAAACAGTCTCGTGTGTCTGGGTAACGCCACCTAAACCAGCTAGTTGCGCTTTGTGAGCCTTAAGAGATCCAGATTATTAGAGTTGGTTGGTTCGCATGAGAAATTCCAACATCTAAGTTGAATGAAGTTTTGCTTTTATTCAAAGCCAACCCAGTGCTACTAGAATAAGCGAAACGAACTTCCGAAATATGTGCACTTACAAAATTTTTGAAATTATTTGCAGCTATTGAGGTTGAATTCGGCACGGGGTAGTTACATATTTTTTCGAGTAAGTGGTGAACAGCTTACTAGTTGGGCATTTCAGATTGCCGTTGGATGAAATGATCAGAAAAAAGGGTAGTCCACATGTGAAGCGTAAAGCGAATTGTCTACTATGGAACTCGTTGCTGGTATGGGCGATCATCGGTTTGGTCAGTTAACTGATTTATGGATGGCGATGGGGAGTCACCTGTCACTGCACCATGCAACAAGTACTTCCACTAACACGACTGAACCTACCATTGTGTTCTTAAACACATCTCGGAACATTACTGTCTCCCGCTGAGTAAGACAACAGAATTTCTCGGGTTATATGAGATAAAATGTCTAATTTGCAGAACAAGTTACAGCACTCCAAATGGTTCACATCAGAGGTGTATATTTCTTTGCTCTTCACGATTTCCATGGTCTTCCAGATCCCAAGTATGATCGACAAAATTATTTCTTTCAAAAATGCATACTTTAGGCTTCGCTGGGTGACATTCTCTGTGCTACTACTCAGTTCCCCTCAGAGTCAACACATTCCGGTTTGCTAACTATTTACTTGGATTAAGCTGCGGCATTTCGGCAGAGGTTTCTATGTTGCTGCCTTTAGGTAACCGACATTGCACCTACATACTGGAGTATACAAAACAGAAAACTGCCAAAAGTTGAAGTTCGGTGATGGACAGTCGATCGGTTACGATAAAACTGAGGTGGTTGCGCTTACTTCTGTTTGATGACGAAATATAACGATAGAAATTTCTAATGCAACGCAAACAGGAGACTATGGGGCCAACCACGGCGAACCAGAAAGAAAAGCTTGCAAAAACCGGTTAAAAATTCGAACTACTGGTGCACATACTACTGAAGAAAGTATACCAACTTGTGCTTCCAGCGCCTTCGTTCGACAAGTCGGTAGTGCCTAAACGACGTAGAACAGCTAGCGATCAGTTACGATCCCAAAAGTTTATTCTCATGCAACCCACATTTTCGCCATACAAACAGGATTCTGATTTGGACTTGCAATCGTAATGTTCTAGTTTGGAAATAAATTGACTGAGAAATATCGGTGCGCATGTCTGATGAGTGGCGAAAACTGCTGTCGTATGCTTCTGGGAATCTTTGTCTGTTCATGTACATTTTACTGAATAAATATATATGTCCATGTTTACTGTGGGTGAAAAATATTTTGGATTCCCTCAGAAACAAGTGTATTTTCAACACAATAACAGAAAAATACAAAAATCGGGCCAAGCGAGGTGTACAGATAGGAAACATGTAAAATCAAAATTACTTTGTTTCACCCGTACATGTTTTGTGATATTCTGCTTGCTTTTCGTTTGTTTATGGAAAAAAGGTTAACAGAAAACCAATACAGATTTCGCGCGTCTGAATTCAGATTTGATCCACTCATCTTAGTATCTCTAACCAGCGGCACTCTTAACTATTGAGGTTCCAAGCAAGAAGGCTTGAGGAGCTAACGGATTCCACTATCAGGACAAACTAAGTACCTGGTGATCCCATTACAATTCAACGTTGTTTATAAAATACCGATAAACAGACAAAGACCTTTCCGAGCGTCATCAGCGCAGACAGTGCAGGTCTCGCAATCGCGAAGAGCATGCCATTAGTCACACTCGTTTAGAGGTAATATCGGGTGGCATGGCGATGCCACAGACATCAATGGTTCGCGTGAGCTGCTTCGGTTCTTTTTATTCGTGCTGTGACATCGTCCCCAACATAGCACCAAGGTTTAATAAAGGACTCGAAGTACTTAGAGCTACTTGCTATCTCTAAATGATCAATACAAAAAGCGACTGCAGGGAGAAGCTTCCACCGGTCTAGGAGAGGTGCCATGTACTTCGAAGATGTAAAGCATATGTTGCATCTGAATCTTTGATCTGATGTGCGTTGGACTGCCTGTGTACCGAAGTTCAGAAAAGAGATGTCACCGGCACATCGTGAGTTAAATATTTGTTGCTTTGAAGGAACTCAAGTTTACCATCTCTCAGACCGGACTAGAAGTTCTAAATAAAATCCCCTGTGGCAAAGCTGAAAAACGCGGAGATAAAAGTTAGCCTTTTCGTGCTCTACTGTGGAAGGTGAGGAGTGGTAAAAGCTAGAGATGTCCCTTAACTGAACCTGAGGTTTGACGATATAACCCTCCGAGGGTTGACATGCCTTGCTGAGTAGACTAGCCCTCAATAAACCATGTCATAGAGCTGATCTGCCAATGGAATCAGAAGTTGGTTTTCAAGGAGCTTACCAGTACTCTAAAACCTGAGAGTAAAAATTTGATCGATTAACTCTTGATCGTCACAACATCCAACCTGCTACTTTCGAAGCTAAACGCCACATGTATTGCACAACGTAAGAAGAATGACAGACGCGAACAGCATCGACGCTGTCATAACTAGGCTTGCACTATCGTGGTTAGTGTAGTCATTGCAGGAACTCTTCTTTAAGACGAAGACAACGATCAGTTCCCGAAGACTCACTCGAACACCAGGTCTTTGAGAACAAAACAGGAATTACCTTGGCAAGTCCTAATACATAGTATATAAATGGAGGTAGGAAAGGGCCATCTTCCCCCGGAACAATGTTTCAAAGTGCTTCTCTCGTCGTGCAAGATGTCGCTGCTAGCTGTAAACAGTAGAATCGTCAATCATCTCTCATCCTCAGTGATTTCCTACAGGAGACTCGGATGAGATGAAGCAGCTTGCAGGGATATCCCATAACTGCAGGAAGTTTTAACTGATGCTCCTGAGGCAAGCAGATTTGGTGGTCTATATGTGGATTTGCTTGAAATTCACGCCTTTTGAAGAGGCATGCCACATTACGTTCGCCATCAACCAGGATGGACAAACTTGCATCAGGAAGGCAGAGAGACTCTGCAGAAATCCAGGATGTCACGTCACGAAAAGTTAGATCACAACCTATTAAGCGATCACAATAAAAGGGTCCTGGTAGGGTTAGTTTTAACCATTCGGATAGAACCACTCCTTGCGGTAATGGAGTCTCCTATAGCCGCCAGAGCCTACTGCGGGCGGGAAAAATAGCCGGCAATCATGACTTTGAAATTTGGAGTGACAAAGAATGTCACCAGCACTCAGTAGGTCAGGTGTGGTAACTGAAGTACGGATCTTCGACCATTTCGGGGTAAAAAGGAACACTTTGGCCGGTGCTGCGAAAAATTCTTAGGCAAATTGGATTAGATGGCTTATCGCATTTCAAAACCCTGCTGATTGGTATGTTTTGGGTTCGCAGGGCAGCAGGCGGGTAGTGCAGCGCAGAACAACGCATAGTCTGAGAATAGGAGAGTGCTCCCATGTGGCAATCCTATCTACATCGATTCGATTGACCCAGGTTCATTACTGGCTCGACGGAGATGGATGACAAATGCCGAACTAGCGATTAGGTTGTTTGAGAATCTGTGGTATCAGGGTCTCCGGAAGGGCTCAGATGGAACTGGACAGGAATACTGGACAGTGATATGAATCAAACGACAGGCCTACAGTCTGGGGTGCGAGTCTCTCTCTTGTAGCTTGATGGGGCATTAAGGACAAAGAGAACCATCAACCGATGGACGCAGATTCAGAGAGAATTGAATGTTAGATGAAAGAGAACTCGAGAAGTCAGAGTCAGGACTTCTTTCGGAGGCTAATTCTAGTACCGTTGATTTGAATTTCTGAAGAATGTAAAATTACGTGAGGTGAGGGCAAGAAGTACTAATCTAATCGTGTGTGCACGATGCAACAGCGTTATCGTGCATATGTCTGTATGCAGAAGACCTTCGGCTAGCAGTCTTATTGTTACCGGCTCACGTGGCTATCTTTAGTGCCTCCAATTTGTCTTACCTAGTGTATGCTAGATCCCATTCTGTTCGCTCAAGTAAGGACGAATGCACTGCCCTCAAGTCGATCAAAATCTCTTGCTTTCATTCGTGAAAATCAGACATTGTACGCAGGTTTGTATGAAACGTAAACAAACTGTACTCAGGATTTCGGTTCCGTCCTTCATTTTTTCTCCTTCGATTGGCAGGTTTTGCATGCATTCAAAATATTCCATCCAGATCCTGTTGATGCCTAGGTAGATAGTACTTCTAACACACCAGTGATCGTTGTTGCTACCCCAACGGTTGGTTTACTTACGCCACACAGGATCAGATCAGAGGGGAGGGCGCTGCGGCTATTCTGTTCATCGACTCTAGTTCTTTCTTGTCTGTCAGTTGTTTGGTCAACTTTATAATTTGGGCATGGTTATTCTTGTCTTCCAGTAATTCCTAAAGCCGTAGTTTGTCTGACTCACCATGTCCTGGCTTCAGGACCAAAATTTCAGGGACGAGATTGATTAAAAGGGTTTTACTTTGGGTTTCGTTCCTCTTCGGCGTGAGTTGGCCATACACTATCATCTCGATGTCGGAGTTCATTCATCACGTGAACTGATGAAGATCACGTTTGAGCAGCTTTAACTTCCATTTTCAAGCCATTTGAAGCTGTCCATTCATAAGGTTTTGTTGTTTAGATTGAATTCGGGCTCTCTCTTCCCCTAGGAAGATTGTTTCCCTGGTATGCCGTGTAGAAAACAAATCATCTGTTGACTCAAAAGATCCTTACAATCTCCCTTCGATTTCCCGGCTTAGATTCCGATTGTTCAAACAGTATCCTAAGAAATGCGGCCAAATGAAGCTGACTTATTCATGTTTGACTGACAGTAGTTAATCACTAACAGGCTTTCATATGCGAAAATTGACTTTTGAATTTTTATTCTGATCGCTGCTATCTGTTACTCAAATCACCGTAATTGAGAGACGTATCGGATCCGTAGATTGTCGCGGCTTCACTGCCTATAATAGTTGCATGTGATCATTTTGGCTTCATAGTGCAAAACAGCGCGATTAGTGTTGCATTTGTGCATTTTAACGAAGTTTGGTGTCCTTAAAGGACAACGCAAACATACGCACATACACATGCGAGATAAGATACGAAATCGAAGCAACACCGTACATGTTCGATCAAAAAAGGTGCTATTTTAATGACCAGCAAAGGCTTTGGTACATACTCAAATATGAATCTCGTTGGCGGTACTGAGTGTCATGCACTGTGTTTGGTAGACACTGCAGTAGAGAAACAGTGAATATTCAATTGCGGATGGTTATAAGCAAGGGAAAAACAACTGAGCGGCATTTCCACAGATCTCCGTGAAGACTTAGGCTCTGATACTGCTCGATACATCGTTTCATAGAGTATACCGTTTGAAGTCAACCTTTTTTACGGTGAGTTTTAATGCGTCGCATTTTTGTTACATCCGAGATTGTAAGGATATTGCTATTTCAGAAATCAGTTTGAATTCTTGTTATTTTTTAGTTGTACTAACCTCTTCAAAGTCCGCAATATTTCAGATAGAGAGCGTATGCTTTCGATAATATTTCGCAAGGTGAATATGTCGTTCATCGCAGATGGCGTCGTGGAAAAATCTTTGGCATACAATATATATGAGAGCCCGAGTCAGATCAATGATTATCTGAAAAGTTTCATTTTTCCATGCTGCACAAACAATACCTTCAATACGGAAACAAAAACTTCTCATTTGGCTTCCTATTGAGAAGTCAGCAAACTATGTAATCGAAAATTCAGCTTCTCTTGGTGTATTTATTACTAATGCGTCCACCACGATGAACAGAATGGGGCTGAAACGTGATCAATTGGCAAGTTTTCACAGCATTGTGCCATATTTTCGGCTTTTGTAAGCACAAATTCCACTCCAGCATTAACGTAATTTCTATTGCTCTTGGTACAAAATTCTTTCTTTTATCTTTTTTATCTCCATTAATGAACTAACAATGTAAACCGTTTTTCAGGAAGGGGACTCGGCCAACAGAGGGATGCCAAGAAGGAAAGTTAACCGGCGGTGGGAGGATTAGAACCCGCGAACTTATCCGCTTGCCCACCGCTGATAATAAAACGTAGGAAGAAATTGACACAATACCAGTCGGACAAGACTGGCGTACAGCAGATATTTGTTTGCCAGTACTCGACCGAGGTAACACAAGAGGTTTTTAAGTTTCTTTGTGAAAGGTATAACATGAAAAACGACAGAGCTGGATAGAGAGCGTCTCGTAGCAGTGATAGGCGGATTTCGGATACAAATATCTCTCAGGTACCTATGTGTAAGACACTTGGCGGTGGCCAGATCAACAAATAAGACGAAAGAAACCTAAATAGTCAAAATTAAACCACCGTGTGGCCGCTCAAAATCTTTTTTAATAGTCTAGGAATAGTTGCAATAGGACAATAAAGAAAGAGTGGCATGACGGAGACAGGGACAAAAAGGATATTGGAAGCAGCACAGAACTAGCTGAGCATTCGAATTTGAGAAAGCAGTCACCACAGTTTGGACTCATAATGGACGATATGCGAAGACCGACGAATATCGTAAAATACAGAGATCCCCGGGTGCTCGACAGACTGGTTCATGAGTAGAAGATTAGAAAGAATATAAAGTCCTTTAGGGGAAACAGAAAGTTGAGGAGTGGATACGTTCAGAAAACTTGGAAGGGTGGATAAAGATCATTTTGTGAACTGAAAAGTGAACCCGGGCTAAATGGTTTTGAGTGAAACGCCTTAGCCATTACGCTAAAGGGCAGGCTCGCAACGATTTGAGGAACTTCACCACATTATGTTGCAACTATCTACCAGAACTTGCATGGTCATGGAGTGCTGGGCATGGTAATCGACCCCTACTGATAGATGACTTCCCTGCGAGTAGCCTAAATACGATGAAGACTTTGGACATGACTCACGGAGCTTGGCTACTTGATGATTCCTAACAAGGATGAAACATCTGTACAGTGCCCCATGGTTTCTAAATGGGGAGTTGAGCGATGATAACACCTGGCAAGTTATTTCACGAAATATCACTTTGTTCTAAGAAGTTCACGATGCTCTGAAGAGCCAAGTATGGGGTTTCTAAGTGGTCATTCGTTGACATGGCGTGGGGCGTAGCAACAGGTTGTCACAGGAGCGGACGCCCCACCAGGAGAATCTCTACAATGATTCTGCAAATCCCGTCCGCAAGAAAAGCAAACGTGTGCCCTGGATTGCCAACGGGTAGACCAGCCTCAATGGGCATGAATGAGCGGACTTGTCGCTAAGTTCAATTTTGGGAGACCGTTGGGGGAGTTTGGCTACCGTTTGGGTTTACGGTGGCCAGCGCGAATATCCAGAAGAGAATTTTACCAGCAGCATACGATTCGACTGAAACAGATTTGCGTGGCAGATAACATCGCGATTATTTGAATATTCGGAAAACGCAATGGAAGGTTTGACTGACACTTGTAGGTTGCATTCGACGTGCGATCGAAGTAAATCAAGGTAAGTTGACATTGTGAGAAAGGTGATCAAGTTTCATCTTCATACTGTTACCGATATGGTAAAACCGGATCTGGAAAAGATGTGTACCCCCTTAGATATATCCAAGCAAACCGATAAGGAAGGTGGCTAGCTTTAAATGAATAACCAAATATATCAGCAAATTCCTATAAAAGTTAGTGGAAAAGATGAGAACCATACACGGACTTATGCCCAGAGCTATGTGATCTAGATTGCGCAGATGCCTGATCGAATCCGCGCACCATGCACAATGTGCATTAGACAGACTCCCGAGATATGTATGTCAGCTCGGCATGTGCTATACACCCTCAAAGTGTAAAGTGCAGTTACAGGACCGCATGACAGTAGTCACGCGTTTCATACTGGATGGAGTGGAACTGACGACTGGGGACCATGTCACCAGCCTAGGTAGTCGATTGTCGAAAGACGGCAGCTCAGCAGTTGAGGTAAGCACGCATACAAGCAAGGCTCAAACAGCTTATACTGAAAAGCCTGCATCGAACCACGGCATCCGTCATCCAGTTATTCACCTGACGGGTCTATCGGATCCTAACCACGAAGACTCGAGATACCTACTTTACCTAAGTCCGCTGTACTTTTTCTCATTCCACGTCGCCATGTCATCTGTTAACCTCCAGGTAGCTTCCTCCACTACGTGGGAAGAACCCAGAATAGGGCACAATATGGCAGACAAATTCTCGCCATACACAATACGTGACCCAACCAGCGTAGTCTACTAAGTCTCATAAACGAAAACAAGGTATTCTGAGAGCCAGCACCTAGTACTAGATTCCTGACCTATACGTTACTCACCCGATCACTCCATCCAATCCTAGCAATAATACGTAGAAATCGGTGGTTGAAAACCTCTAGCCGACGAAAATCTCTGACACACTACTCCTTATCTCGCAACCGTAAAATAGAGCTGAGCGCACTGCGGCATAACATACCCGACCTTTCAACTTCAGTGAAATATCAGACCGATGCCACAAGTGCTTCAGTCCAACATAAGCTGCTCGAGCCTTCAATACACGCGTATTTACCTCCACCCCCGAGTTACCATCGTTCAACATGCAACCACCAAGGTAGGTGAAACGGTCGACAAACGTGAGTTCTTCTCCGCTCAGCACCAAGCACGGCACTACTGTCGTCCAGTCCAGTAACAGCACTTTGCACTTTGAAGGTGCAAAGCACATACCCAACCGAGCAACCGACCTCGAGAGTCTATCCTGTGCGCGTTGTACATGGTCCACAGACTCGAAAAGGCACACGACGTCATCTGCGTAATTTAGGTCACAGCTAGTTTCCGTTTCCCAGTTCGACTCCTATAGTCTGAAGACCTCATAAACCATCTTCCATCACCTCGTCCATGACGAAGTTGAACAGGAATGGAAAGGTGGGACACCCTTGTTGAACGCCACTATTCGTTTCGAATGAACTTGATAGTTCACCGTATACCCTCACGCGACCATAGGAATGCGAGTACAATGCTCAAAAAAGGTTCACGAACTTTGTTAGCACACTGCTCCGGTGGAGAGCACTAAATAGCGCTGTCTTTCTCGATTTGAAAGGCGCATTCGATTCAGTCAATCGTACAGCGCTTCGAAACAGAACGATTCGCATTCTGCTATTTTTTGGTAATCCGCATCGACTCACGGCCTCCGTTTTTCAATCTTTCACCTGACTGCATTCCTGTTGTCATCAAATCTCGACGATATTTCCCAGAAGACGAGCGTTTTATCAAAACAGAAATCAACCATCCGCTGAAAGAATAAACTCAACCACCCAACTCGCCTTGGTCTACTCAGATATTGATCAATACCAATGAACGGCACAAACGCAGAAGGGATATCGATTACGTCTTGACGACTACCTACTCCAGGAGGTAGAACAAATGGTCGAGAAAATCTCCAGCTATGTTATGGTCGGGTACATCGACGTAACAACCATGCGGACACACACTAAATACCAGTCGCACAAACGATAGAAAATGGGAAGCAATTCACTGCGGTTTGTGAATGCTATTCAGAGACCTGTTCTTGTTTCGTCGGATTCCCTTTGATATAACCGAGTGTGTCTTGTGCTTCCTGGGAGTAATCGACCAGATTATCGCAGCGAAATCTCTCATAATCACATTCGCATATATGGTCAATACAACTTTGAATACTGAGAGTGAAATACAGTATCGGAGAAGTATTTCGCAGTTCCAAGTTGTTACAGAGACGTAAACGCACAGTCTACGTGACAGCTGTAAGATGGCGAATTGTGAGATGAAGGTTGTATTAGCGCCTCATATGCGGCGGTAGCGATTAATCTCTCATGATCGGCGTTCAGGCATTTTTATTAAACTACCACTGCTATTAGTATCTCGCGAGCTTCATAGCATGTGCTCTGTTAAACGAAACAGATTGTTCGCGTCCCAGTCTTTGCAATCTTTCTCATTCTGGAATGATTGGTACAGTCAACAACTCCTAGTCGCAGCATATAATCTACCGCTTTAACAATCGACAAAATTCTACTCCTTGAGCGCCCTGCAGTGATGTGGCCTATCCAGCAGGTTGAACGCTTGTAAGCAGTATCGAAACACTGGTTCCGTATATTCAATTTTCTCATTGTTAAATCCTTGCACCCAATGTGGACAAGCTCGATGTCCAGAGCAGTTATGCAAAATACTCTATTTACCAGTGCATCGCGAAGTGCAGAACTGATGAGAATTAAGTGCGCAGTCTTGGAAAAATGTACATACCAGCGGACGGAGTTTTCGCTTAATACTTGCTATCCTCGTGAAAGCAAAAAGCACGTCAAACTCTGAACCAATTACTTCATAGGTTGGGATATCTGTTAGTAGAGATTTGTGGTCTCGAGGTCTGTGCGACGAGAGGGAAGAACATCATACACAATGTCCTAATCGGTGGACTGCAATTTGATTCCCATATCGACAACGC
>LUCM01009819.1:0-14677 GCA_008360955.1 Fasciolopsis buskii | reverse complement strand
ATATATATATATATATATATATATATATATATATAAGTAGCTGGTCTCTTTACTGTAATATACTGTTCGCATGGATTTCGCTGTTTACTAACGTAGTGTTTATATTTTATTCTACTCTCCGCTAGAGCGTTTTCATATTAATTCAGGTTTTCCTCCGAGAAATTTTCTCAGACCAGCTTGTCTTCGATTGAACATGATCATCAGGTTGTATATCGACAAAAAAACGCTACTTGTTCTTTGGTCATCCCATCGTGGCTCGGATAAGGTTGTATGCATGCCGCAGATCATGAAGGTCTTCCACAGAAAGGTACGGAAATGAATTGACGAATGGTTTGTGTTAGGAATGGTATTGTAGTTGGATTTGCGCCTGAGTTTGATAGAGCTGTTTCATTGGTCATCGTTGGTTATGCGACGCTGGGCCGTGCCCCATGAACTCAGTCCTGCCAGACGGCGAGCTGGTGCAAAACACGAGATCAGAGTGAGACCGAGTCATCTCATTGGTTGTGGGCGGTCAGCCGACACAGTGGCATGATCAGAAGATAAGAGTGCGAATGTGCAAAAAGAAGGCCGTATAGTGAATTGGGACAATCAATCTGAATGAGCGGTCCGAATTGAACAAAAAACAGCATGAATTGAATTAAATAAGATGAACCAATCAAAGCGCTACCCGGACAACCGATGAAATGATGGCAGTCGCACGAACGCAATACCCCAAACAAAGCAACCTATAAATGTGATGGGTTTACCTAAAACACGAGAATATATGTTTGCCGGTAGACTCATGTAGGTTTCACTTGAGGTTGCGGAAATGAACGATAATGATCTAAAGATGGGATCAACATTCTGAAGAGCAGAATACGGAAATCAGAAACGACGTTGCGCAACACGTCCACAGTTTTTTGCGCATGGTGTTTGTGTTCCTATTGATTTGTAGGTTTGTCTTATCCATTGATACTTACGATGGTGAGCAGTTGACAAGGGTTCTGGATGCATTTAATGTAATCCGCGCTGTGACCACTGGGCACGCAACGGCCTGTTGGTTGGGACAGGACGGTTCATGCGAAAGATGATCCTTGTGCTACTGATAGGGTAAGAGCGATACTTCTGCACATGAAGATAATTTCTGTGATAAAAACTTGGCTCCAAGTGGGCGTACAGAAAATGGAAGTTCAAACGGTTATGAAAAAGACCATGGAATGAAAACTGTGCTATCTGATGCTTAGGCTCAGCCATTGGAGTGGATTTGTCTATACACAAGCGCAAACGTTTGATTCATGCATCAACCAAAGCTGTAGGACTTGGGAACAATAGTCAACCATCGTTGGCAACATTTACCAAGTGAGGTGTCCACACGCGGGTTAGACCATTTCTAATCTCTGTCGTTGAAATTTTACCTACAGTTTTTCAACCTTACTGTAGCTTTTGAATATAATCTTGAATTAATCTAGTTAGGAGTAGTTAATTCTAATCAGCGAAAATGCATTTACTTCACTGCACTTTCACCTACTAAGCCTCGCGCTAGATGAACATGCGTCGCGCAGTCAGTGGATGAAGCTGGTAGCTAGAGCTGACGAGAGAGCAAGGCTGAAATAGGTGGAATTGTCGAGACGTATCTGACTGCAACTGACCACATCCCGCAGTGCGTGGGGACCGGTACCGTGTTTATAGGCAAACAGGGCTAGTACGAGCTTTGGAGAGGGTGTGGTAATACTGATTAAATGAGGGCTAGTTTTGCGAGGAGTCCGCAATGAATGTGCAATGTACCGTCATTGTGAAGCTGAAGGAACAAGGGACCGCCGTTGTATAGTTGTATGAGACTCCACCCTCTAATTGGTCTAATAATTTGCAACTAGCACTAAGTCTAAGAAACCTCGCAGCTAGCGCGAATTCCATGTGCATTGAGGGAGGGCTTCAATCTTACCTGGACCCAGTAGATTACAGAAAAAAATGCACTTAAGGTAGAGTTGATGAGGCCTTCTTGGAGTGACTGCATCAGAGGGTCATTGCTTATCATGTCAAGGAGAACATTACACCTAGAGCGTGCATAACCCGTCGGCCGTGTGTCTAGTAATTTCCAGATAGGAGGATGATATCGATGGGCTGAAGTTTCTGCTATCTCTGAGTGGGAATTACCACGTGACATTGAGCTTCGCTCTTCATCTCAGTCAGGTGAAAACGCTAGGAACTTCGGCAAACTAAATCTGATAGTGCTGTTATCTACAGCAACCCGGTTGGCCGAAAACATCGGACATAGTGCTGATGTAGGGACAATGTGGCTAAAATGTAGAAAGTAATTTTCACGTGCTGCAAGTTGATTTAATGCCGTTGGGAGTTGGAAGGAAAAGGAACAATTCGGACTAATGGGCACCGGCACTTCGCGTGACAATTAAACCCGTTTTTACTCAGGTGGATGACGCTCAGGTCATGGATGTGACACTACAAGCCAAAGAACAGGTACGGAATCAGCTAAATGCCCTAGTTAGCGGACGGATAGAAAGTGGTCTGATGTCTGTGACATGCTCAGAGGTGAGCGGGCCGTTACTTGAAACGAAGACCCAAAAAGAAACAGTCAGCCCGTTAGGCGGGAGTGATCAGCCAACGAGTTTTAGCCTGGGGAGTCCTATGCAAGTTGTTGGATCGCAGCAACCAAACGGAAGCAATCGCGTTGACCAGTGTGATTAAGGGGGTTCAGATGGAACTAGAATCGAGGTGCCTAACTGAAGCCGCCGAGGTTGACAATTGTGACGATAAGATTTTAAAACACTCACGAGAACCTCATGTTGTATTCGGGCGTACTCTGGATCCGCTCGACTGTCATGAAATGCAAGGTTCCGGATAAACATCTTGTTGGAACATAGGTTTATTGTATTTTAGGGGAAATGCATGTAGAACTGCGCTTGCCGAGAGGTAATTCAACACATTTTGGGGGGCATGTTCATGTTCCATAGTCTGATAAAACATTCGTTTGTTACACAAGTCGAACAGTGAAGCAGCCTTGCCAGAAAAGTCACGAATAAAACGGGAGAAGTATTGGAGTGATCCTAATAGGAAAGGAAGATCGATGACGGACTTGATTGAGTGTGCGCAGAAAAGCGATTGAGGTCAGGTCGAAAGCGGCGATCGTCAAGCAGAACTCCCAAGCAGGTAAACTGAGAAGTTGTAAAAGTACGTCTTTCGAGGATAGCTACTAAGCTGTTTTCCACGTTGTTCAAACAAATGAAAACAGCCGTCCATCAAGTAATAATTTAGGGGATCCACCGTGAACTATGATGTCATCCTGCTGTACATGAACAACTTATAAATTAGAAATAACAGAATTAGTAGCACTTATAAAAATAAAAGATGTTACAAAGGACCAAAAGGTAAAAATGTTCTAGAGTAATAAAAAGCCAATTGATAGATTTAAATGATGGCTCATCAAGCGGGATTTGTAAAAAAACATTTTTAAGTCTTTCAGAAATAATGAACTTTGAAATCGATTTAAAATGCCCCTTGTTGCTAAATTTACACATGCTGAATGCTTCAAAAATTTCCGAGGAGCATGATAGCCTATGCATATTAGTCCATTTTCAGTAGTCAAAGTAGTTGTGGTCTGGGTCGCAGAATCCCCGTAGAATCGGAACCATTCAATACCTAACTGGCTGTCAAATTATACGATACTTGATAAATACCGCAGGACCGGCTGACACCAAACTCATTCTAGTCACTTCGATGCCTCAAGCGGCGAAGTTGAGACCGATGAGAGTCCGGTGCAAATCGTTTACACTAACTATAGAAAATTGGATTCGACCACGAGAAAAGTACTCGGATGGTCGTTCCTGGGGCTCAGTTCATAAGAACGTAGCATGGCCAGTCTCCGACCGGTGATATTTTAGACCAAGACAATAGTGGAGTAGAGTTCGACAGGGAAAACAAGTGTTTGAAAGTCATGGTGAAGATGAACGATTACACTTCAACAATGTCCATGGTGAGATTACGTTTGGCTGTTTTTCTCGAGATATATGCGAGTCTTGCAGGACCGAGGAAAATCCTTCGATGAATCACCATGTGATTCTTAAATGGTCGTATCATCAATTCATGGTCCTAACGATTCAAATGAGAGTCCAGTGAGAAACTAAAAAAGAGCGCCTTAGTATAGGCATGGTTGAACAGGAGAGTACTGGGTACGCATACCTAAGGAGCTACGATAACCGCGAAGCCAGCCCTGTGCTTCCGGGGCAATTTTGTTCATCCATCGCTATGCGAAACATGTTACTGAAAATAAAAACCAATGCTTCCAGGCCTTATGTCCCCTTTCTGAAGGTTAGCCTTGCTTGACCGATGAAAATCCTCCGACGAATCATCATGTGATTCTTAAATCGATTTATGACCCATTCGCCGTCACCTATTCAAACCCAGATGAAGACACTTAGTCTCTGTCATGGTCATTCGAACGGATGATGGTTGTCAAACTTGTTTTGTATACCCTTAGTATTTCAGTAACGCTTGACATGGATATTCTCAATTTTTGGGATTGTCGCAGCCTATCAGATGTCCCTTATTCTATGAGCCATTCGTTTCTGACGCTGTTTCTTAGGGTTCTAGTTAATCCTTCATCCAAAAGTACACAGGTAAACTTGTGGAAAGCTAGATGTTTGTCTTCCAGTCCTCGCAGCATGTGAGATCTCAAAGTCATCGTGAAACCGACCAAGGGCCAGTTGGTCGATTGCGTCGAAGCATACGCGGTAAGGTCAACAGGGTACCGATGCTTTATTTGAGCACGGGGCAGTTTTGACGTCTCCATTATATGCATTAGACCGTGATATCAATAAAGGGACACATTCGTACCAGTTTCATTTGCTGAATCCGATATTTGTCTGTTAGATTTTGAATTTGGGACATATTCAATGATCTCGGGGTGTTTGCTACAGCAGTGCTGAAATGTTGCAGGTCATTAAAAGTTGGAATATCGTCTGCGTAACTGTTGAGTAAGATAATCTGTAAGAATGTGACTACCTTTATCCCCAATCATTTATGAAAACAGCTGTTCAAATGCAGCCAAAAAGGATACCGCAGGCTACACCGTCAGTCTGGCTGCAAGAAGTCTTTCCACAATGAAACCGGATATTTTTTATCCTGGACGATATGACGTTCATAACATTGTAGTTGGTAGATCTACTAACAGGGCTGTTATTAAAATTGTATCATTCACAATATAAAACAATACGTAGTATGTCGGTTTTTCAATACCAACCTTGAGTCGTTCGGTTCTGTTACTTCTATAGTAAGTAGCAAATAAGCAATGGTTAGCTCGTGCTAGTAACACAGTTCAAGGGAAGTACGTGAGCACTACTTAAACAGGAAGGAAAACCAAAATGCTTGCGTCTTTGTGGACAGGAACCTTCGTAATCGGTGAATAAACATTGATGCGGAACGATTTTTGTGGGATAAGGGGAGTCTGGAAAATTTTGGACCAGTTCAGAACAGGGCTTCATACAACGCAGTGTCAGAACATAAAGGACTAGATCCAAGACGTCAACCAACCAATGGACAAGTGTGCAGTGCGGATTTATTTGGTGTCGAAATGAATCTTGAGTCGGTAACTGTCTGGTGTTTTGTCCACATGCAGTACGATAATAAACGGCTCAGTTGGTCCCGTTCATTGTTAAGACACCGGAGCCCATATCTAGCCCAAGAAAATTTGCCATTTTATTTTGTCCATTTACCGTCTGGTAATGATCTGTTGTGTAAAAGAGCTTCTGTGTCTTGTTTACCAGGAGAAATAAATTTGCGGTGATAAACAGCCGGAAGTCTTTCCATTTGGCTTTATAGATATAGGAGAGGCAATGAATTCGTTAGACGAGGACGATCGCAAAATCTGCTTCAAAATGGGCAGATATGTAAACTGTGGCATAAAAGAGCCAGTTGTGCTACCAAGTTTGAGAGTATCTTGTTTATTCTCATTGGATTTAACTAAGGAGACTGAACTGGAGCTCATATGCTTCCTTGTTCACATGCTTTGTCTGTCTCTGAGAACGTCAAGTATGTTCCATTAAAGATATGAGACCTGAGCCTCAGACAAGCGAGCGGTGTATTCCAACCCAAACACCCGGATCGGTCAAAATTATCGCCGCTGTCTTGTTTTCGCGTTGTTCGAAGGCTGAAAGTTAACGGATGCGTTCATCCTCATAATCGACACGTAGTCTAATGACAACTACCACTGAAAGCAAGAATTTTGCATTGGAACATTTGTTGTTCAGTGAACTTTTGCGATAAATGTAATGTAAACCTGGATCAATGAACGAAGAACCTATCTTTTTGAAGATCAACACAACCTAATTACTGATGCTGTTGCTTTGCCATTTCTAGTATTTTTCAACGTAATTGCCCAGAAGCGGTTTTGAGATTGGCCACAAGGGGGAACGTTCATGGTGAATGTGCGATTCGTAAACAGTACGGATCACGTCCCAAGTCCCGGCGATATTTTAGGCTATTGCAGGCACCGAATTTAGCTGACTGCCTTTTTCAGAATGGAAAATTGCATGTCGCTGCACCATGTTGCAAGTTTTTTCCAATGTTTTTGAACATCCTGACGCATTCATGTTTTCCTGTGTTTGAAAAACAATTATGGCTTCCCAGAGGCTACAACATTGGTTTTCCAGGTGAGCGATAATAGCGAAACGGGTTCACATTAGAGATCCTTTGAGTCGGGATTTGTTTGCATTTATAGTGCTCTACATGCAGCGTCCAGGTCGTCTTCTTAACTGCGTCACTAGCACGTCAGATGCACCGTTTCGGTCGTCAGAAACATCCCGATGGAATTTTTAATGATGTCAACTCTCTGCCTTATGGCATAAGATTGTTGAAAAGCAGCCTGTACTGCTGGTTCCCTAACCTTAAGCAAATCTACGGCGTGATGACATTTATTCACCTACAAAATGGATTTTACGTTAAGTTGAACAAAAAACTGGATTTTGAGTTTGTCCCGACGGTCATGAGTGTGAGTGGATTTTCTTTAATTTACCTGCTGACAAGTATACGAGTAGCCAAATGCGGTGTGCAGCTTAAAGGTGCAAAAACAATTCTCTAATGTTGCCTTCAGCATTTCGGGACACAGTACACTCAAGTGGCTTCCTTTAGGTAGTGTGACAGCCTCTGGTTTGCTTTTCATATACTGTAGGTAGCGATGGTGGACCTCAGTACCTGATGGCTCCTCTATGCCTTGCTGGCTGTGTTCTTCCACCAGGTGGGGAGGCATCTACTGTGACACGCACACTATTGTTAGAAGAGTAACGTTATGTCTAATGCTTACCTATAACTCTTCAACCCTAACAGTTGGAGGATGTTACGGAACGGTTTTAGCTCTAAGCCCAGGCCTTCTTACATCCAAAGTTCGCCTTTCGTAAATACAGTTCATTTGCTGACAATAAGTTTGTGGTGGAACCTCTGATCTACCCAATATTCCCCGAAAACTGCTCGTTTCCGGCAGGAAGAGATGCGAATATGGCAATATCCTCCCTACTACCGCGCACCAGAGTCACAGTCAGTGTTTGTGTTTGGTGACAGGAAAACATCCCCTGGAACTGCTGAAAGTGTTGGGCACTCGGTAGAAGTACCCAGTCCCTTGTTACACCATCCATTCTATCCAGTTGACAGCTAGCAAATCCTTAAAAACCGATGTTCATTGTTAGCTTGGTTATTTAGCCAGCCCTTCGTGAGAGCTATGCAATCTCCGTTGGGTGGTTGCTCGATGAGCTTTTGCCACTTATTTTCTATGCTGTAAGCGTTTCTGTGTAAGCCACTTAACTCCGTTATTCATATGGCATAAATATCCCTGTTTTTTGCACTCTAACCACTGGCCCGAGTAATTTCCTCGTTTTGTAGGAGTAATTCTAGGCATCTGCCTAACATAATTGTCTATATCGAAGACTACCGAACTCCACAACCATAGGCACAGAAGAGCCTCATTGTATATATTAATTCGGCGGTGTCCTTTGTGTCAATCTTAATGTTTTTATCTTCCTAGCCCTTAACGGATATAGATGGATGTATGGACTCGTTGATGGTCTGAAAATTACATTCCGATCTCAGATTGTCATTATTTCCAGCAGTAGGAACCCTCGTCTTACAACAGGGAATGCGTTCTGGACAAACCCGTAACAAAGCACCTTGGTTTCCGTAGAGTTCACGCAGTTTAGATGAGTGTGCTTTACTCGTTTCGGAACCACGACTGACAGGAATCACACCAGCTAACTGCTTACCTTACCGCAGTACAGCAACCAGTCTTCTCATGTGGATAAACTGGTGACAAGGGTGCCTTCAATCCCCAGTCTGGCTTCGCAAGGTTCTGGTCTGGGTGGCCCTCATCCCAAGAACATCAGTACATAATAACATCATACGTAAGTCCTCAGAATTCGGTATCAGTGTCAAACAACCAAAAGAAACCTCTAAGGAAAAGCTCTACAATGGTGTTAGTCAGGAAACTGGTTCACCGATGTACGGGCTCACCTCGAGTTCGATACTGTCAACTGACATCCTTCACATCTTCCAGTCAACAGTTGTGATCTACTTGGCAAGAGATCCCGGAGTCTCGCCTTGTTCTGCCCATTAATGGGAGGTTGCTGACAATATTTTTGGCCTTTTTATCTCTTACATTATGACTCCTCATTCGTTGAGGGTCCAAATTTATTCGAGTTGATTAGGACGGTTGAGATCTGTCGGCGTGATTTTTCTCTTGAGTGGGTCTGATGATTTTTAATTGTGAATGATATAATGTTAATAACACAGCGTTGTTGGTGGATGTAATGTGCCAACGTTTCGACTACCGTGGCTAGTCTTTCACAAGGCAAATTTTACAATCGAATGACTGTGAGAACGTTCACATGCCAACTGATGTTAAGTTGTCTGTGTGTGTTCGTGAGTGTGTGTACTTTGAACTGTGGGTCGGGTGTGAGAATAGCTGTCCTTCACGTCATGCGTCCCCGTGGTGGTGGGGTCAACTAGCTTGGTGACCTTTTGGCATGTTTGTTTCTCAAAGATGTTAGAGCTGTCCATATCTCCGAAATTTCTGCTCCGTCGTTCCGATTGATGCATGTGGGGTGGGGGCTTATCGCCAGAGCCTCGGCGAATTTACGTTCAGTGCAGGTTTTGAATCCACGTTGGAGTACTTTTGTGTTTTCATAATCTATGTTATGTCCCTCTGCTATGGCATGCCGAGCGATGGCTGAATCGCGCTCAAGTTTTGATAAGGTCGCCTTATCCGAAGGTCTGCACTTTTCTTTCCTTCTGCGTTCTGTTATCCGTGTCATCAGTTGTCTGCTGGTCTGTCCAATGTATTCTGCTGGGCATTCCTTACAACTGATTTTGTAGATGCAGTTGGTTTGGTCTTGCAGACCGACTTGATCTTTAGCCTTTGATAAGTAGCGCTTCAACGTATTGTCCATCCGGAAGAAATTGTGAATATCAAAGTCACTGAGGCCCTTTCTTACTAGTTCCGAAGTACCCGATCTGTACGGAATTCCGACCTAGGCCGTTTTCTTTTTCTTTCCATTCTTCGTCTTGGTTGTTGACATGCAACTTTTCAGTTGTTTTCTTATGAAACGTGGCCGATAGTGATTGTCTTGCAAGATGTCGTCTAGACGTCGTAGTTCTTCTTTACGTTCGGTATCATCACTGCGTAACTTTTTAACTTTGTTAGCCAGCGAGGAAATAAGTGCCCGTTTCACACATTGTGGATGAGCTGAACTGAAGTCCAAATACTTATCCGAATGTGTGGATTTTCTGTGAATGCCGATATTGAATTTTCGTGAGTCATTAACTTTCAGCCGACAATCTAAGAAGCTGATGACTCTACTGGTGTCCTCCACTGTGGACTTTATGGATCTGCATTGCTCATTGAGAGCTTGAAGAAAACTGTCTTTTTGTGCCGACTTGATGATTGCAAATGTATCCTCGACGTACCGTACGTAAAAGCGTGGGGGTGAATAAATTCCATTAGAGCTTTTGATTCAATTGAATATAGGAAAAGGTTGGCCACGATGGGGGATATGGGTGATCCCATGGCCATACCATCCGTTTGCTTGTACAACTCATGTTTGAACGTGAAGTATGTCGACACTAGGCAAAGTTCTATACCGCTGCTAATTTCGGCTGGAGCTAGTACGGTTCGCTCTTCTAAGAAAGTGTCTGATATTAACAATGAATATAAATAGTGCAGACTGTCTCTAATGGGTACACTCGTATATACTGAGACCGTATCAAAACTCACGGCAACTTCATCGTTTTCTAGTTCTAAGTCTTTCAACATATGGGTGAATTCGGAAGCGTCATTGATATGACTTACTGCTATCTTCTGATAGGGTTTTAATAGTCCGCTGAAATATTTTGCCAGTTTGTACATTCCACAAGATATTTACAAACTGGTTACCAATCGCATTGCTCTGGGAAAGAAGCTTGGTAACTGGATCAATCAACAAACAAACATTCCAAAAGGTCACCAAGCTAGTTGACCCCACCACCACGGGGACGCATGACGTGAAGGACAGCTATTCTCACACCCGACCCACAGTTCAAAGTACACACACTCACGAACACACACAGACAACTTAACATCAGTTGGCATGTGAACGTTCTCACAGTCATTCGATTGTAAAATTTGCCTTGTGAAAGACTAGCCACGGTAGTCGAAACGTTGGCACATTACATCCACCAACAACGCTGTGTTATTAATATTACATCATTCACAATTAAAAACCAATACATGGCGCATCGATTTTTTGATACGCTCCCTACACCATTGGGTCTGATGATTTCCTCAATTGATTTTCACTTGACCTACTGGATTTCTTCAATCCTCATAGTAACCTTATTTGTCAATCCTAAGTTTCTGAGCAGCTTTCCACACCGTGTTGTAGCACAACTTGGTGACCACTGGGTATCAATGTTCTGTAAAAACGTCGACAAGTGGGGAGCTTATAGAGAGAAGTGACCATGTTTTTGCTTTTGGTAGAGGATGAAATGCCAGATGGATTCTCTGTCAGATGTTATGGTAGGTTAAGGAAAGATGTAAGAAGCACAGCGTCATCGATGCCCCGGTTACCTGAACATGAAATCCCGTCTCTGGAAGAAAATAGGACAGAGTGGCTAGTCTGACTGAGTTCGACTTTATTAAAACCACTGAGAGACTACATCAACGGCAACGATGGTGAACAGAAATAATGGTATCAATAAGAATTCGTTAGAGTTGGACAACATATGAGTCGTACCGTACCCATCAGTCGTACAAATGCCACAAACATCTGGGCAAAAAGGTACAGACATGCAGACGAAAAGAGGAGGACCTATTTGAGTCGAACTTACTGAGGACTATCCAGACAAACCCCAAGGCGTTTTACGCCTACTCGCAAAGAAATAAAGAAACTTTATCACTACTCTAGAACGGTCGGAAGGAAAATTGGCACTGACCCATCTGAAAAAGTCACTGTCTTATTTGAAAATTTTAGTGGCGGCTGCAACTCGGTAAACGGAATCCATGTAAACCAGGGAACTATCGAAAATGCGCAGATTCCGTGAATTCCAGAATTTTCGCAATGGAGGAATATGTTGCGCAGCAGTTGAGTCAACTAAACAGGTATCAGGCTATCGGTCCGGAAGGGATACACCCTTCAGTCGGTCAGCCACCGATTGGTAGCGTTTGCCACGCAACTGTACAGTACTTCTCTCAGAGAGGGACAGGTGCCTGGCGAATGGAAACCTTCGACAGTAGTGGAAATATATAAGGGTAAATCTAGAGGCAAGATGGGAAACTATTGACTAGTGAGTCTAGTTAGTGCTTTATGCAAGTATCTGTAAAAAATATCTGGAGGTAGTACCTAGTAAGGCACATTGCTATTTCAGCCACACAACATAGATTCATGGCGTATTGTCTTGCCTAACGAATCTTTTGCCTTCCTCACATGAGACGATGAAACGGTTGGACGAAGTTCAACCGGTCACTTCGGGACTTCAACGAAGATTTTTGTCTGCAAAATGTAAGCTTTAAAAATCACAAAGAGAGCCAGTAATTGGGTAAACAACTTTCTCGAGCATGAGACGTTTTTCTCAAGGGTTGAGCACTACACACCTGCTCCAGCTGACGTACTGGTTGGCGCTTCTTAAGGACCGGTGTTAGGGCTGAAAAGTTTCCTCGTATTCATCAACGACTTAACGAGGAGCATGCGTAACCCAAGCTGTCTTTTCGTTAATGATGTGAAAGTGACAGGCGTAAAAGGGGCGGAAGATATCGACCCAGTCAAATCCTGATCGCGTAAGTAGAACCTTCCAATGGACTGGAACAAATATCGGAGGCTGACCTCTAGAAAAGAGCAAGGAAAGAATGGAATCCAGGATATGATATCCTGGATATCCTGCAAGTTTCCCGTACCAAGGACAAATGACTTTCAACTCTCAAAACGTTGCACAAGGTCAGAGAATAAGGCTAGAGGAGAGCCTGTTAGGTTTAGGTCAACGATACCTTGCAATGAACCCGAAGGGTTTGGGCCTCTGTGCGAAATTAACTTGGGGTCGCATATAAATTATTCTGTTCAAACCTGAGTTCCATATCTATAAAAAGACAATTTGCTTGGAAATACTGCAGAAGCTGGTGACCAAGATGGCGGATGGCCAATATCAATAGAAGCTATGGCGAAAGATTTCACGAATTCAGCACTTTCATTCGCAGATGCCGATGCATAAGCAGTAATCTTATTGAGAAGTTCAACACAGTGAAGGGTATTTCAGGTGTACAATGTGAGGAACTGCTCACTCTTATACAAGGGAGAGACATAAGTGTTTAGCTTAAGATTGCAGCGGAGTCGCACAAGGCTTCATGGACAAGCTATGTTCTCCACAAACAAGGTGATCCCACTACAGAACCAGCTTCCGGGACAAGTGGTTAGTTATAATAATGTGGATGAACTTAAGAAAGCTGTGAATGTCAACTGGGTGGCCGTATATTCACGGCTGGAATAATAAGTAAATTTGAGATGTGAATACAAAATATATCTGTTGAATCTGATGCTGTACATGACACTGCCTTTCAGGAACAAATGAGAATGCGCAATGTTAGAGCCTACGGATATTTGTCGAAAGCACGCCCAGTTGAATACTCGAGTGGCCGGAAATCAATTTTTTGCCCTGTGCAGGCTAAAATGAACAAAACACTTACGTTTTTCCTTCTGTATCGAAAGATATCATTAGGTATCTCCCCAGTTGCTATAGGTGGATATTCAAGACTTGAATGTTGCAGTGGCTTGCCGTGCAATATCACCATTTTATTAGCTGCGGATGAGGAACATGATTATGGAAGCTATTGTTAAGTAACACACCATAGTCGAAATAATTGTTGCTTATCTACTTTTCGGTTGTCGCGGATAATCTTTCTGAAGAATGTTTCATAAGCGAATAAAATTGGAACATGATTCGCCAACAAAATTGATACTGGTGCAATTGGTTAGTAAGAAAACATCCATTAAACGACTAAATACACATTCTGTGTCTCAAAGGAAGCGTTTTGGGCTTTAAGAACAATCAATATGGGTTTCGACTTGAGACAAAACGTCATGCACCATTGGAACTAACTCATTTTTAGAAAGATTCAATTTATTTGCGATCCGTTACAACACTACTCTTGGTTACTATCCAACTTCGCAATCAGAACTAAACCGTCATTTCTAACTCAACCAGCAGACTAATAACGATGATAGAGTCCTATGGTGATTGATCAGCTCCATCTACGTTAGCACCACTCCAGTGTAGCGTGATGAACATTGATCCGTCCGAATTAGGTACTAAATGATTAATGGAACAGTAAGAACGTAAAAATGTTTGCACCTCAATATTCCTCAATGCGTCTAAGAGAGGTTCTTGGCAATCACGGAAAGATGCTTTGGCCCTACCATGGGCGATGCGTCGGCTTCACATAAATTTTGAGATTAAAGTTCAGAATCGCCAGTGATCACCAAGATCTAGTTCCAGTTCTGCATGAATTGCACACAAGTCGTCTTGCCTTAGAGATAGCAAAACTTTTGATCCGACTAATGTAATATTAGGCTTGGACAACTTTACAAGGATCCAAAGCTGTGGAGCTTGCTTATATTAGTTTGATTGCACACCAAATCATTGGAACCATTGGGAAGATGCTACATTCCGTGGCAACGGGGACAAGCGGACTTCTGTGGCCCATTCTTGACCCGATATCGGGCATGCTTGTTGAACGATTGCCAATCCAAGTGGTCAAAAACATTTTTCTAAAGCATACGGACTACGTTACTTGACGTTCAGGTGTTGCGAGTGTTTCAGTTAGAAAGAGATAACGCATAATAGTTTGTGCAAACGAATAATATGTGAAATTGATTAAATGAGATATTTCGGTATTGACGTAGCGCCCGGTCAACACATGTTGAAACGGTAGAGCAGGGAAATTGCAATAAGCGTTGAAAAGTAAGCGGGTAACCAAAACGGAAGAAGATGGCGAGGCATAGAAATCTACACAGCAAATTATCCACTAAAAAAAGGAAGGTGCTGAATACATATAAAATATAAGGTCAAGGTAAGCTAACTGAGTCAGGATAACTTCACCTGCTTGAGCAGCAACGGTTAGAAAAACAAAATAAATTGAGTGGAACGCGTTAGCCATTAGGCTACCGGGCAGGCTGTGAAC
>LUCM01009818.1:37936-54843 GCA_008360955.1 Fasciolopsis buskii | reverse complement strand
CCCATAGTATCTGCATTGATAACACGCTCGATACTCGCAACCGTTTATTGTCAAATAGTGTAGTAGGTGGTTTTCAATCTGCTAGCTCACATTTTCTCAAGCCTCGTCAGCCTCTGCATCTGGGTTCCTTCAATGTGCGCACTTTAATGCAGGCTGGCCAACAAGCGTGTTTGGCTTTGACAATGGACTCACTTTCGATTGATGTCTACTGCGTGAGTGAAACACGAATTCAGGATTCGAGTAGAGTAATTCAGCTAACTGCGCCGAACGTCTCGTCAAGATATTTTCTTCGCACTTCAGGAGACGAATCAGCTCAAGCTGTGGGTCAACGCGGTGTAGGAATAGTCTTGAGTAAGAAGGCTGAAGCAGCCCTTTTAGATTGGATCCCAGTCAACAGTCGCTTGTGTGCCATGAGACTGCAGGGATCAGTCGGCGTCCGGAAGGATAGTAGTGTTAAGCGCAGTTTATTTGTTATTTCGGTATACGCTCCTACAGACTGCAGCACTGACATGCGAAAAGACGAGTTTTACGATAAACTCGTCAATCTTGTTCGGAAGGGCAAACGCTCTGACATTGTAGTGGTAGCAGGTGACTTTAATGCACAATTTGGCAAACTGAGTGCATCGGAGTCCTGTTTAGGTGGGCGATGCGCCTTGCCTGCACAGCGAACAGACAACGGAGAAAGACTTCTCCAATTCTGTGCAGATAATCATTTATTCCTATCTGGTACAAATTTCCGACACAGTTCGCGTCACAGCGACATGGCGTTCTAACTCGACAGGAACTTTGAATCAGATTGACCATATTGCAGTTAGCTACCGTTGGCGCGGTTCTGTCCAGAACTGTAGATCATATTGGACCACGTACGTCGAATTGAACCGTGCGTTAGTTTTAATGCGATTTTTGCTGCAGCTGAATGGCCATCGGCGCAGGCCACGAACACGATTGGTCGTAGAACATCTGTATGATTCGGCTGTTCGCAACAGCTACGAGCAGAAACTGTTCGATGAACTAAGTACTTTGGCGAGCAGCAATGTAGACAAGCACTGGGATCAAATCAGGCAGGCGGTGCATTTGGCAACAGATTTCGCCTGTGGTCCTACATCTAGCGTTCATCAAAAACACTGGATTTCGCAAGGGTCGCTGGGTCTAATGGAGCGAAAACGCCAACTCCCTAACTTCACGGAGGTGAATAAGATAGTTTGATAGTTGCAGCGTCAGTTGACGATAGAATGACCGTAAAAACTGGCGGGTTTAGGTAGCCGAGGAGGTGGAGGAAGCGGCCACTTCAGGTAACAGTCAAAGACTGTTTAAGCTTATACGCGACAGCGGTGGGCGGGGAACCTCGGTTAGTGAAGTCGTGTATGATAAGAGTGGAGATCTCATCCGTGGTTGACAGGTAAAACTGGATCGTTGGGCAGAGCATTTCAAGGATCAGTTTAGCTGGTCAAACGCTAACATATTTAGTCCAACGTCTGGAGCTGTGAATCTTTGGGTGGTGTCACTTGATCCCCCAGCGGAAGTGGAGGTGCAGTCGAATATTCGGCTTCTGAAGTGCGGAAGAGCAGCCGGTTCCCACGAACTCCCTCCAGTTCTTTTCAAACTGGGTGGGGAAGTGCTGATGAGATCCTTTATCTCCTTACTTCGTGATATTTGGAACGAGGAGCGTATCCCGTTGTCGTGGGATGAGTCACTGATTATACCCATCTTCAAGAAGGGCAAACGAAGTGATTGCAGCAATCATCGTGGGATTAGTTTAATTCCTATAGTTACCAAGGTGTTAACTTCGATAATGCTGCGCCGTCTGACACCAATTCGCGAGAGTAATATTCGCGAACAACAGGCCGGATTTCTTGCAGGTCGGGGTTGCATCGACCAGATATTCACTATCCGACAGGTACTTGAAACGCGCCACACGCACCGGCGCCCTACAATCGCAGTCTTTCTCGATTTGAATGGTGTGTTCGACTCAGTGGATCGGACAGCACTATTCAGTGCTCTCCACCGGAAGGGTATGCCAACGAATTTCGTGAGCCTGTTGCGAGCATTGTACTCGCATACCTATGGTCGCGTTTGGGTATACGGTGAACTGTGAAATTTATTCGAAACGGCTCGTGGCATTCGACAGGGGTGTCCCATCTCTCCCTTCTTGTTCATCTTCGTCATGGATGAAGGGATAGAAAATGCTTTGTCAGGTCTTTAAGATGTAGGGATCGAACTGTGAAGTGAAGGGAAGCTGTGATCTAGATTACGCAGACGACGTTGTGTCTGTTCAAAACGGGCACAAGATAGACTTTCGAGGTCGGTTGCTCGGTTTGGCATGTGCTTTGCACCTTCAAAGTGCAAAGTGCTGTTACAAGACTGGACGACAGCAGCGCCGAACTTGAAACTGGATGGAGAGGAAATAACGACTGTGGACCGTTTCACATACCTTGATAACTCGGCAATAGAGGTAAGCACGCGTATGTCGAAGGGTGGAGCAGCTTACGCTGGACTAAAGCACTTGTGGCGTCAGCTTGATATTTCACTGAAGTTGAAAGTTCGTGTGTACTGTGCCGCATTGCGTTCAGTTCCGTTGTACGTTTGCGAGACATGGATTATGCGTGTGGCGGATGTTCGTCGGATAGAGGTTTTCGATCACCGATGTCTACGTAGTATGGCTACGATTGGGTTGATTGACTGAGCGAATAATGTGTAGGTTAGGAATCTAATACTAGGTTTTGGCTCTCAGAATACCTTATACCAGCGTACGAAACTCAGTGGGCTGCTCTGGTTGGGTCACATGTTGTTTATGCCGAACACTCGTCTACCATACCGTGTCGTATTTTGTGTTCCTCCCAAGGAACGTAAGAAGCCATATGGAGGCCAACATATGACGTGGCAACGTGGAATGAGGAAATGCACAGCGAACTTAGGTAAAATAGGTGTCTTACGTCTTTGTGGTTGGGGTCCGAAAGATCTGTCAACTAGCTGGCTGGAGACACTTAAGGATGTGGCAGTGAACCGTGAACAGTGGCGATTGTATTGTCATTTTCTGCCGAATCAGAATTATTGAGAGTGCGCTTGTACAGTTAGACTGTGTTTCGTGTGTTTGCTGCAGCAGCATCTTATCTGTTCCCTCCTGTTTAGGTCCACTCCCTGTTCCCCTTGGATATTCACTCTTTTTATATAAACGTGTAACTGTGGGAAAAGGCAGCGGTCAGTGAGGTTTGCCTTGCTGTTTAACGGTGAATGATGATGATGATGGTTGTAGGCCGTTGCTCAATGTAGCCATAGCCTGGGCCCCTTTTGATGCTTTGTTTTCTCGCAGCCAAACGTGTCACTCATCGTCTGTACTAAAAGTTACGACTTTGTCGAGTCACTCATGTGGTTTGTTCAAAAAATCGTTTGAGGTTGATCGGCGACCATCGGCTTCCAACCGTTCTCGACCGTTTTTCGCTTTACATCCTTTCAGATTGCGCTTTCTTACCTAAGGCTGGCGATGGGGAAGTACATGAGCCATAGATGAGCCATTTATTATGATGAGCAATCGAGGGGGGGGTGTTTATGAATCCTCTGTGGGGAATCCAACTTAGTTTTTCTATGTACTTCTATTTCGATGTCATTTGAGCCGTATCCTGGCTTATGAAAGGTGATGCTTATGTCCTGGGCGATGAGGCCCGAAAACAATGTCACTTCATTTGGAAGGCTTTAATAATAGGGACTATTAATGAAGGGAAGTTTATTTATGTAGTTTACCCATTTTGTGGGTATTTTACTCGCATCTTACGTCGGTCTGAGATATTTTTATATTTCTCAGGAACAAACTGTCAAACTTTGTCTCCTGCTTACTTGGAGACACCGAATGCCTTGCGGTAACATTGTGGATTTTTTCGATTTTTTCAGCTAACTGAAGTTTGCTTCTGCTATGGGTGTTCCAGCTTTTTTTCGCTGGTTGAGCATGAAATATCCTTCAATTGTGTCTCATTGCGTCGAGAAGCGTGGTCCTATTTTGGACAATAATGGCACTCGCGGAAAAGTTGACACCACGGAGCCAAATCCCAATGGAGAAGAGTTTGATAACCTTTATCTGGATATGAATGGGATCATACATCCATGTACTCATCCCGAAAACAAGCCCGCTCCCAAAAATGAGGCCGAAATGTTTGTTGCAATTTTCGAGTATATCGATCGCCTTTTCGCTATCATTCGACCAAGACGATTGCTGTATATGGCCGTTGATGGTGTAGCCCCACGTGCCAAGATGAACCAACAACGTTCCCGTCGATTTCGAGCCGCGAAGGAGTCACGGGAGAAGCATCTGACCGTTGAGCGGTTGCGTCATGAATTATTGGCACGGGGAGCATATTTGCCGACGGGTAAAGATGCAGCAGAACACTTTGATTCCAACTGTATTACGCCTGGTACTCCGTTTATGGCGCGGCTTGCTGTAGCGTTGCGATATTACATCTACGACCGGTTGACCTCGGATCCTGGTTGGAAAAATATCATGGTTAGTTCATTCTTTTCATTTACTAGGTTGTAGTATGCTGTTATAATATAAAAGTTATCTTATGTGGCTTGCCGAACCTTATTTCCTTTTAGTTGCCGACTTTGGGAATCGGGTCAATGCTACAGTGACTGGAGTAGGTTTGATTGCGAACGCTAATTAGTGAACCAAGCACTTAAATGTGAGAAACCTTTTGATTCACCCGTTCTTTTCCGCTTTGCTGCGCATTTGATTACATAAGCCATTGCTGAAGATGGAGTTTAAATTTGGTCCACGACTTGGACTTTATCCAACACATTTGAACGACACGGCTTAAATGTAAAGAAAAATGTTTGTAAAATATTTTGATGGCTACGGACCATTTTTGGTAGGTGATTTGCTATTTTTTGGCTCATCATCACTCCTGTTTGGACCTTGTGCAGTTCTGTTTCTCAGCATGATTCAAAATCATTGTTACGTATTCCTCCGTTGCTTCAGTGAATCTTCCCAATTCATTGATAATTCGAAGTGATCAGCCTTAATAGATGTCTTACAATGCCCACCTTCAATTGGTGTTTATTACAGTGGCTTTGAAAGAGTTCACTTCGGTTTTTGCAACCTCAAACCTCACGATGGTATGATTTTAGTTGCCGCCTCATAGCACTCCCTGCTACATACAGAAATGAACAAGAACGTGAAATATCAACTACATGACAATAAGTTGAAGGGGTGTATAGCAGACGGGAGATGTTGAACTCAAGAACGTCGCTGATTGCGGCACCAAGCCATATAACTTCTTATCTGCCGTCATCGCTTCGGGGGAACTCGTCAACCCCAACACAGTAATCTAACTGGACCTACACGAGCCAGTCCAATGGCTCGACTTCTAAAGAGCGGAGAAGCAGCCGGTCCCGATGACCTTCCCCTAATTCTCTTCAAATTGGGTGGAGAAGTGCTGATGAAATCCTTTATCTCCTTACTTCGTGATATTTGGAACGAGGAGCGTACCCCGTTGTCGTGGGATGAGTCACTGATTATACCCATCTTCAAGAAGGGCAAACGAAGTGATTGCAGCAATCATCGTGGGATTAGTTTAATTCCTATAGTTACCAAGGTGTTAACTTCGATAATGCTGCGCCGTCTGACACCAATTCGCGAGAGTAATGTCCGCGAACAACAGGCCGGATTTCTTGCAGGTCGGGGTTGCATCGACCAGATATTCACTATCCGACAGATACTTGAAACGCTCGTGCAGCCCACGCTGTATTGAAGCACTTGTGGCGTCGGCCTGATATTTCACTGAAGTTGAAAGGTCGTGTGTACTGTGCTGCAGTGCGTTCAGTTCTGTTGTGCGATTGCGAGACATGAATTATGCGTGTGTGAGTTGTTCGTCGGATAGAGGTTTTCGACAACCGATGTTTCCGTAGTATGGCTNCCCGTTGTCGTGGGATGAGTCACTGATTATACCCATCTTCAAGAAGGGCAAACGAAGTGATTGCAGCAATCATCGTGGGATTAGTTTAATTCCTATAGTTACCAAGGTGTTAACTTCGATAATGCTGCGCCGTCTGACACCAATTCGCGAGAGTAATATTCGCGAACAACAGGCCGGATTTCTTGCAGGTCGGGGTTGCATCGACCAGATATTCACTATCCGACAGGTACTTGAAACGCGCCACACGCACCGGCGCCCTACAATCGCAGTCTTTCTCGATTTGAATGGTGTGTTCGACTCAGTGGATCGGACAGCACTATTCAGTGCTCTCCACCGGAAGGGTATGCCAACGAATTTCGTGAGCCTGTTGCGAGCATTGTACTCGCATACCTATGGTCGCGTTTGGGTATACGGTGAACTGTGAAATTTATTCGAAACGGCTCGTGGCATTCGACAGGGGTGTCCCATCTCTCCCTTCTTGTTCATCTTCGTCATGGATGAAGGGATAGAAAATGCTTTGTCAGGTCTTTAAGATGTAGGGATCGAACTGTGAAGTGAAGGGAAGCTGTGATCTAGATTACGCAGACGACGTTGTGTCTGTTCAAAACGGGCACAAGATAGACTTTCGAGGTCGGTTGCTCGGTTTGGCATGTGCTTTGCACCTTCAAAGTGCAAAGTGCTGTTACAAGACTGGACGACAGCAGCGCCGAACTTGAAACTGGATGGAGAGGAAATAACGACTGTGGACCGTTTCACATACCTTGATAACTCGGCAATAGAGGTAAGCACGCGTATGTCGAAGGGTGGAGCAGCTTACGCTGGACTAAAGCACTTGTGGCGTCAGCTTGATATTTCACTGAAGTTGAAAGTTCGTGTGTACTGTGCCGCATTGCGTTCAGTTCCGTTGTACGTTTGCGAGACATGGATTATGCGTGTGGCGGATGTTCGTCGGATAGAGGTTTTCGATCACCGATGTCTACGTAGTATGGCTACGATTGGGTTGATTGACTGAGCGAATAATGTGTAGGTTAGGAATCTAATACTAGGTTTTGGCTCTCAGAATACCTTATACCAGCGTACGAAACTCAGTGGGCTGCTCTGGTTGGGTCACATGTTGTTTATGCCGAACACTCGTCTACCATACCGTGTCGTATTTTGTGTTCCTCCCAAGGAACGTAAGAAGCCATATGGAGGCCAACATATGACGTGGCAACGTGGAATGAGGAAATGCACAGCGAACTTAGGTAAAATAGGTGTCTTACGTCTTTGTGGTTGGGGTCCGAAAGATCTGTCAACTAGCTGGCTGGAGACACTTAAGGATGTGGCAGTGAACCGTGAACAGTGGCGATTGTATTGTCATTTTCTGTCGAATCAGAATTATTGAGAGTGCGCTTGTACAGTTAGACTGTGTTTCGTGTGTTTGCTGCAGCAGCATCTTATCTGTTCCCTCCTGTTTAGGTCCACTCCCTGTTCCCCTTGGACATTCACTCTTTTTATATAAACGTGTAACTGTGGGAAAAGGCAGCGGTCAGTGAGGTTTGCCTTGCTGTTTAACGCTGAACGATGTTGGTGATAATGTCCAGTGGCTACATTTGGAATGCTATCTTCCACATCCTCTACTGGCCACCTCGAACCATCTTCCATCCATTACTGTCTGCTTTGGAGGACCGTGTACACAACGCGGCAGTCGTTCAGCAGTCTTGCGCAGAGCATATCTCGCTCGCCTTTATCTTGTCTGATTTAAAGTCTTCTGATGATTGGATTTTAGGATTGTGCTTTAATGCTTACCTTCAATTTAGTTACCTACAAAATTCTGCCTTCTTATTTTACTAATTGATACGAACACAACGGCGTCAACACATCGAAATTTATCTTACATTTGTTCTGAATGGCTTTTTTGGAGCCGCATTACGGTACCAACTTTACTACATTCATGCTAGCCCAACCTTTGTTCCGTAATCGGATGTCACGCCGAAACCGCAGATGCCTCAGCGAGTGCTAAACGGGACTCCTGTGCGTAGGAAGACATTTCCTTCGATATACGACCACCAGGTGAGATACAACTACCCAAGTAACTGAGTCCATCCACCTCACCCATATGTCTCCTCGCAAGAACAAGGTTCAGCTTCGAGGCAATCTAGTTTTGCAGTAGACTTTCACACTTCGAAGGCGGAAAACATCCCGAACATAAGTGCACTTTGGTGCGCTCTGGAGCTCTGTTCCAAAGGTGTGGTGTTAGCAGCAATAAGTGCCAGAACATCGAAAGTGCGACTGAGATCGAAAACGGTGAGTTATGGCTGCCGGAGCAAGGTGCTGATCGGTCGATTTACTGCACATGCTGTTATATTGACTGCAAAATTTGTGCACTGTCTCCTAAAGCCCAGCTGCACAACATCGTCCACGCATTCTGCCAGACCGTTTTTTTGGTCAAATATTTGTGCCTCCGTTCTTCTGTAAGTATAAGATGATTTCCACAATCATCTCAGTTGCAAAGTTTGAGAAGAGTAAAAAAATAGCAACCCTAACGAGCACTATTTCTTTTAAGGAACTCAAGTGAAGGATTACCATAGGCGCGGATTCGGTTTCGGTTGTTTGCATAAAACGATTGGAAAAATACAATGAATTTCAGTTAGATCCAGGGCCAGGGAATGATACGATCGATTGAGTCAAACACTGCTTTCAGATGAAGAAAGACTTGCCCCTATTTTCTGGTATTTGCCGTAAGTTGATGGCATAGGCGAAATAACCCCGACCGCCACAATAATCAGCTTGATTCTCACGTGTGCAACTTTCGCGAATGGCAAGTGATCGGTGAAGGATGATACCTGCGAGCAGATCAGATGCGATATTTATCAAACTGGTTTTCATGCGAGGATCTGTCAATTTTATTTTGAATCAGTATCATTATCGATTCACACCAGTCCTGAGAGATCTGTTCAGTTATCCAGATTGATCCCGGCAATTCTTTTCTTAGTTAACACTTCTCCTGAAGAAGCTTTAACCGCGGCCTTATGTTTTTCAAGAAAGACGTGCCTTTCGGACAACCTCTGTTTTTTATTATGGACTGATATGCACCTAGATTGCTTGATTTGCAGCTATAGATTGCAGTTCCCTCTCAAATTTGGCCAACTGTACTGTCGTTTGTATTGCTATACCTACCGCCCCACCTGACCCGGCTGAAAGTGTGTGGGTCGTCAGAATTCGCAACCATCTCACTTAAACCCGGTTTTCGTGAACCACTGATAGTCCGTCAGTAGATTTTGCGACTATTGCTGATAGCCGCCTCCTTCTCTAATTCCCTGCACTTCCCCGTCGACTACTGCTCGCGATCAGTTCTAAAACTCCACATCTGTTGGTGTTTCATCTCATTGTATATGATATCTTGGGTGACGGACCTGCGGACGTCCAGCGGAGTATGTCCACTGTTTCCGAGGCTAATCTGACATGGAGTTTTGTGTGACAATCGCCGCTGAGTACAAGATTTCTGTGATCTTCTCCCAATGTTTTCTCTGACCCTGGGCGTTTGATTTTACTAATCATTAGGTTAAAAGCTCCGAGTGGTTGTGCAGGCCGAGGGGTTTTCATGTTGCTGCGACAGCACACTGGACACAGAAGCGAACACGTACCAAGATGTGTCCCAAATTAACAAATGTGAAGCAAAGTGCCCGGCACTCTTCGTTTGATCCACGTTTCCGGTGACCAGATTCAATGTAATGGATCTCCGTTCAACTCTGTGAAGTCGAAGGAAGGCACCAGGTTGGCCGATGTAGTTTGTGGTGGAAGAAGTTTGTGCTAGCCGGTGATATTCTCTCGTGGTAACAGATCTGAGTGAGGCGATCATCATTTTCGTTGCGATCGGCGGGGACAGCAAATCGACCTCCAATATGCCATTTTGTCTCTTCCAGGTAACCCGTCTGATCATTGAATTCCATAGTAGCGACCACGACGTTCATTGGACGCACTGTTTAAATTAGTGGGGACAAGTTTCCTTGGAAATAATCTTTGGCTTCAGAAGCGCTGCAGTCGGTGGGCCCATATACAGATACAACAAACAAACAACGTCACTTCAGTCAACTGCCATTGACACACATAACCGTTTAACGGAAGTGCACGCAACCGGATGTTGTTTGAGATCCAGTCTGACAGTGGACGCTAGGGTGGCATCTTCAGGACCACCCCAACACCAGCATATTCACGAGCATTGAAAACCGTATCATCTGACACGCTAGGAATGAAGCGATAGAATGAGGTTGCTTTTGGGGTAAGAAGGGTGATCGTGGAATTAGGGTCTTCTATGCGTCTTTCCGATATTCAAGCCACACTAATTTTAAAAGGTTCGAAAGTTCCAGTTAAAGGAGTCTGTTAGCCCGACTGGCTCAGTCTGCAAATATTGAAGGGGGGGGGTATGCTTTCTTTTAGGGAGGGTGCTGGAGGCATGTGAGTGATTGATAATTCGCGACTGCCCATATCACAAGTGGTTTTCTTTTTGAACATTAACCTCAGCTATTGACTCAAAATACGGGGAGACGTTAACCAGGCAAGAGAAATTTCAGGACTGGCACGTTTTTCGTTACCTGTCCTGCTCGATGGGATGAGCATCTGGATTCTGTTTAGCCTGCGCAGTATGGAATTCTTTATATTTATGTGATTTGTGGGAGACCGTGGGCGAGAAATGCTAGCAATTCCTACCGCTAAACTGGAGAACGATTGGGATTTTCAACCAAAGCCCTTGGTTCTTGCAGGCTGGTTACCACACCTGACCTAGTGGGACCTTAGGTAGTTCTACCCTGCTCCAAGTCCCAGAGTCACGGTCCCCTCCTCCCCGTTTGAAAGGCAATAGTGACTATAGGACATGTTTCTTCCACTGCTGTCACGCGTGATGCATGACGTAACAGTAATCTCTCCGTAAGACGATAAGGGGTGGCTGAATGGAATCCCATCTGGTTGGATCAATTCTTTTTGCGTAGATTTTGCTGATTTTAACATGGAGGGCCAGGAGATCATACCTTGAGCCTTTGTTTGGTGGTCTTTCCGGACATGATTGAACTTTCCACCTGAAACGAAGCACTGTGTATAGCTCATTGGGTCATGGAGGCGCTCAAATCGTTATAACACGTCATAGCACAATCTCACAGTTAAAAAGGACTATAAATAGACTGCCACTCATGGGATTTTCACATTGCTAGATGTTTTTTGCATTTGGGCTTGGTCATATTTGATTTTGCTTATAATCCACTGAATTTTGCGTTAGTTTGACTCCATTGCGAAGACATACCTAACCGGAATACGAGCATGTTATCTGCAAAAGTTTGTCATGCAAAATGCTCAGCTCATCGGATTAGTCACCTTGATAAGACTTATCTTTTTCTGCCTGGTCATACGGTTAACCTTTGTGGATATTCTAATGTGGTTACTGTATTGCACTAGCCGCTAGCATGTGACTGATCATATTTCTCATGGCCACTTTTTCCCTTTACCATGCACGGAATTTGTTAGGTTTTTCTCAGCGACGCCAACGTGCCTGGCGAGGGTGAACATAAGATCATGGACTTCATCCGTCGTCAGCGTAGTTCGCCCAGTCATGATGCAAACACGCGGCACTGTTTGTGCGGTGCTGATGCGGATCTAATTATGCTCGGATTGGCCACTCACGAGCCTTACTTTACTATTATCCGGGAAGAATTCAAACCCAATCAACCGAAGCCGTGTGAATTGTGCGGTCAAATGGGACACGAGATGGAAAACTGTGTTGGAGCGCCGAAGGAGGACGAGGAGCTAGACGGTAGCCCTCCACCGATGCCTGTCGGCGATGTTGTGAGTGCCTCCGATTAATTTGCCATGTGAAACTTCACGTTGAGAGATCGCGATGGCCATGTCCAGGTTGTGGAAGAAACCACAATTTCAGTTGCTGGGTTGGTCGTTGTATGTCGTCAGAACTCTTTCATTGTCCGTATATTGCGTAATTTCTCGGGCGTTCATATTTACTTATATTTACTGTAGTAAAAACATGCACTCTCTTGAACGAACTGTTAGTCAATTAATCAGTAATTCGAACAGTAGAAAGGCAAAAACAATAGATGAGAAAAAATAAGACGAGAGTTAACTTCGTCGGTCAACGATCGGTGATCTAGTTTAGTAGAAAAGTCGACGATTTTCAGTCAAGGTAGTTAGACAGCCTAAATATGTTTTCTTTATTCACAAAACCTAGACTGGTTGCTTTCGCCGTCGTTGGTATTTGTCATCTCACCAATTTTGTTTGGTTACCAGGGATTCTATGGAAAATTCTGATTGGTTGACGAGTATGGATGGACGGGCCGTGCTATCTGTTTTGCCGAAGTCACCGTGGCTGGTGTTCTTTGATGCTTTGGATTGAACCAGTCGTCATTAGTAGGTACCGGAGGTGTACGTGCACTTACAAGTAGTCGTTAATGAGATCGAAAAAGGCAGTCAATTTTTGTTTGCACATTTCGCTATGGCTGAGGTTTACAACTACCATCTGAGCTTTGTATCGTTGAGTGTGATTTCGGTCATGGCAGATAGTACCCTCCTGCTCCCACGTCGCATTGCTGGGAGAAACCAGTAGGATTTCTCTTGTGCATTGGTTTTACTTCTTCTGACCCCGCTTTAGGCTTTAATCGAGGAACTGAACTAGGTAGCTGTTTTCCCACGAAAATCTAACATCAATCTGGTCGCAGATCTTTAATCTCATGTTATTGTACTCGTTTGGGTCGAATTTATCCGTTCAGATTTAAAATAAGTATTTCTCGTGCTGTCTGGTGATTTTATTGCTATCCCTGGGGTTAGTTTTGACATACGGTGCTCTGCTATTGGTCCCACAGTAGCCACTGAACTCGGGCCGTTAGTTTTTTGTTTATTGCATTTCTTGATAACATACTCTGCCATTTCGTTTACCGTAAGATCCTTATTACTATGTTTGATTATGCATGGTATAGCAGTTCGACCAAACCTCTTGTAGGAATCAGAAACTTAGCCACTGCAAATGGAAGGTATGCGAAAACTGTTGGTGTTTAGACACCAACATCGACGTTAGAGCAATAATGCAAAGATCTTCACATTGTTGCTCGAATATGATCAAGATAAGGCACGCAAATTTTCGAGTTTAGGTTTGGATTGTCAATGTGCAAAGCCCAATCTGCGGAATAACTAATGAATCTAAACAGACTAAAAGCAATTGGAGCATATGGTGTGCATAAATAGATTGAGTTGGACTTCCAGATTGGGACCCGATAGCTGGTCCCGTGGAATGTTTGATGATGTTAGATGGATTCTATAGATGTATCAGTCATTGGGGTCCTTGCATTCGTACTGCCCGTGCACATAATCTTTCATCTATTCGCTGTCGTCCTGCTGGTTACCATCCATGCGGCTACAAAGTTCGTCCTTTGTTTACTAATCGGGAACGGTGTTTACGATCTCCCCAGGATTTCAGTGCACTATATCAGTCGATGATGGTAAAGTCGTTCTTAGGTTTGATTTAGTCCTAAATGTGTTTGAGAAAAAGCGCAACCAGGTTATGGTGATGCTGATATACGTTTTAAGCGCCTATAATCAGACTGCAGTATCGGGTTAATGTGTCGGTTGGAGAACTTGTCCCTAACTGGCGTGATAATATGGCAAGGCCTGACCGCGCTAGCAGGGTTAGTTGGGGTTCTTGGGTAACCACTGGCCAGGCCCTTTGTTTATTTATCTCTGTGGTTCGTACTTCACCTTTTACTTTTTCATGCCATGCACTTTCCAGCTTCTCGGGTCAGTTTACCGTCGAGGGGGTACATATCTTAAAGTTCGGTGGAATAAAACATTCCGTCACAGAAAGGGTCAGAGGTTTCAATCCGATATTTCTCGTTCCCTTTGGGGGTAGTTGACAACTCATTGCCACCCGGCTCGTTACCACACCTGGTCTAGGGTGATCTTACGTAGTTCTATGCCCCTGCAAGTTTCGGGGCCACGGTTGCAGGTTCTCCCCCCATACAGTGGGCCATAGTGGCTATGGAACATGTCTCTTCCACTGCACTCATGCTTCAAGCACGTCATAAAACACTACGCGGTTCATAGCCGTTAACTTGGAATTGTGGACAACAATAACACTGACTTGGTCACCGATGCAATGAATTTTGAGGCACAAATATAGGCAGACGAATACCGTGTTCAACTCTTTGACTATTGTGGGTTTATTTATGCTCAAATATTACAGAATGATTTCCAAGTGTCATAAAATTTGCTAACTGAACTTTCTCATCTTTCACTTTCTTCTTTCTTCCTTTCCCATCTCAGGATTTTATCTTTATCCGATTGAGTGTACTTCGGCAGTACCTTTCACAGGATCTGAAACTAACAGGGATACCTTTTGAATGGGACCTGGAACGTGTAATTGACGACTGGGTATTCATGTGTTTTTTCGTCGGAAACGACTTCTTGCCTCATCTTCCCAGTCTCGAAATTCGCGAGAATGCAATCGATCGCCTGATCGAGATCTATCGGAAAACAGTTCAGCACACAGGAGGCTGGTTGACAGATAGTGGAAAAGTCAATATGCCCGGCGTGCAGGTGATTATGCATGAGCTGGGTAAAATGGAAGACGAAATTTTCAAAAACCGTCGTCAATCTGAATTGAACTTCCGTCGACGAAACCGGGAGCGTAATGGTTCACAATCAGGCCCTAGTCCCCAACAGATGGGTCAACGACCACACTGGAATGCTCCGGTCCCTCAGTCTGGCCTGCTGGCTCCCATGCCAATCGGTGGCCCTTACGGTGTAGCTCATCCCCAGGGACGATATCGTGGTCCGTCGGTAACTGCAGCTGAAGTCCATCAGGCTCGTCAGTTTCATCATTCCTCTCAAAACGTGGATTGGGTTGATCGGAATCTGAATAATTTGGAGGCTGCCACTGCAATGAAAGCCATGTTGAAACCCCGGCATTCTGGAGAGAAATCCGCTCCGAGAGCATCAGAAGGTGAAATTTCCGCCGGCGAAGATGGTCCTACCCCTCCACGGCGGCAACGTTTGGATAATGAGATTACAAAGAAAGGTCGCTTGGGTGGATCAGGCGCTGAGGCCGTACTGAAAAAACAACGCGACGCAGATATCGATACAGAAGAGGTAGCCGATGCAAATGATGAAGTCCGGTTATGGGAAGATGGCTGGCGTGCGAGGTACTATCAATCCAAATTTGGTGTCGATCCCGAAGATGCGCCGGAGTTTTGCATTCAAGTTGGTCGCGAATACGCACGTGGCTTATGTTGGGTCTTGGCTTATTACTATCAGGGCTGTGTTTCGTGGGATTGGTACTATCCATATCACTATGCTCCATTTGCTAGTGATTTCCAGGGAGTGGATACTCTAGATGCCGGGTTTGACAGGGTGCAAACGAAACCGTTCCGTCCCTTGGAGCAGTTGATGGGGGTGTTTCCCGCGGATTCACGGAGTCATGTGCCTCCAGCTTGGCAAGATCTAATGACCGATCCAGATTCACCAATCATCGACTTCTATCCAACCGATTTCAAGGTCGATTTGAATGGGAAGAGATACTTATGGATGGGTGTTGCTTTATTGCCATTTGTAGATGAGGTTCGTCTTCTGAAAACACTGGATTCCCGTCGGCATCTACTGACCGAAGAAGAGTTGGCGCGAAACATACGAGGACCCGATCGATTGTTTTGTCGTGCTACGCATCCGCTTGCTACCTTATTAGAATCACTTTATGAGAATAATGAGAAGAAAAAGTCTATCACTGAATCCTTGGACAAAGTGCCCGATGGCGCAGCACCTGTACCAGAACTGGCTGACGTAATCGAGCCTAAACTGACTCAGGGTGTCAGCGGGCGCGTTTGGCCAGATTATCTTCATGCCTACCTACCTGGTACACCTGTTCCAAGCGGCGTGCCTTCTTTGTTGCCCGATTTGAAGCAATCACAGACAGTGTCTGTCTGCTTTGCCGACCCGCGCTATCCAGATGGGTTCGTATTTCCTGCGCGGTTACTAAAATCAGTAAGTCTATTCTTCTTTATCTTCAGTTCTCTCTGTTGATGTTACTTTTTTTACCTACATTTAGACGATCAGCTGTTTCAGGATCGCGCCAAACAATGTCGTTAGCAGAGTAATGAGTTATCCGTTGCTGGATTGTTCCTATTTTCCACATTAGTTTGTCGTGAAATTTGGCGTCGTTCATTCAACCCCAATAGCGCTAGCAGAAACAGGGTTAGCAGTATTTGAAGCTGATGCATAGTCTAATGGTGAATGACTGCCACTTTCCGGTTCATCAACTCGTTTGATATACTGCGTTAATCCTTTGGTTTGTGATTCGATAGGTTCTCAAAATTGCTCACTAGCCATACAGCTGTTCACGTTGCTCATGAAATTACGGGGCCCTTTTGGCTACCCGCAAAAACCAATGAAACTCTTGGGTACTAGAATAAAAGGAAGGCATATGGATGGCGTAAGTGTCCCGGCAACTTTGAGTTTGATCAAGCGAAACCTAATCTCTAGTTTCGTGCTCGCTAGGACAGTGCACATCTATGTACAGCAGAACAAATCCAGTGATATATATGTATATATATAAAGCGGTCATTGAAATCACGTCGAACACAAACCGCTCAAAGGTGAGGGACAGACTCACCAAGAAATACGCCGCGCTCAATCAAACGAAACCTCAATATGCCGAACCAATCTGCAATTACTCGGGCCACCAGCTACTACCAAGCGAAAAGTCCGTGCTACTGAAAGGATTAACATTCAACCACGCCAACGCCAAGCATCCCACGTTCATTGCTTCCATTGAATCAGCAATACGGAAGCACGCACTAAAGGAAGAGACGCGCCAGGACATACGGGCAAAAATCTGTCAACAACTCGCGCACCCTAGGCGAAAATATCATTTACCTGATAACGAAATCAAAGCTGTAAAGACACTCCAGAAAAATCGAGAAATAGTCATACTTCCCACAGACAAAGGTAATGCAATAGCAGTACTCGACAATGCTGAATACC
>LUCM01009818.1:9411-36639 GCA_008360955.1 Fasciolopsis buskii | reverse complement strand
TGGAACCACTGTGCACAAACAGGCCATGAGGTCAACATCAACAACGCAAAGGTAGTCAGCCGGGCAAACAGAAAGGGGGAGCGACTGATTCTTGAAGCCCTCCACTCGAATAACTCGTTCAATCGGCATGTGGAGATTGACAAACATTACGTCATCTTAACAAGACCCGGATGCAGAATAGAGAGACAAACAGACGGACAGTGCACAAGACCGAACGGAACTAGCGATCCCATTCAATCACTCATTCACGTTTGACAGCGAGTCCTAGTTTGGATCGAAACGTCACGATAAACGTATTAACTCAGTGTACGCCTTCTCAACTCTAAAAATATATATATTTATATACTATTTTGTGTACAGGTCTTATGCCATCAGGATTGTACGAAAAACGAAAAGTGCGAAAGTAAACGAGAAGACAAAGCCACCTTTGTTAAGATCCACTACACACATCAGCCCTTTTAGACCACATCATTGACTATCCATCATCATCCATGATTCCTTTGTAAGCTGTTTTGCTATTCGTTTGTCCAATCCAATGTAGTTCTGTTTAGTTGAGGATAGACCTCTTGCCCTTGCGAACCCAACTCGACCTGCAAGGCAGCGGCATTGTTCCAGACGAGCCTGTAACCAGTTGGTCGGTTCAGATCTCATTTCTGGTGGACCATCAGTTGGCCAGTGAGGGACCACACAGGGTAATAAAGTTAGTTTAATTACACGCTATGCTCACCAGTTGGCGGTGCCGACTTGTGGTATTTCTTAGGGAGAACGCTTGACAGACGAAAACCCACCACGCTACCGACACTGCAGTTGCTTGTCCGCGAGGCTTATTCAGTGAGCCTTCGCCCACCTTATTCACTACTAACCCCTGAATAGTGGCTATTCCCTTATCCGCAATCCTGGGACGCCTTCGATGCATGCACACAGCTTTGCCTTGAGTTCCATTTGGAACTCAGATCTGGTTCTAAAACAAAACGACATACAGTGATAAATAATTGAAATCGGCTGAGAAACCAAAACGAAAGGGCTGGTTTCTGGCCAACCGAAACAGCGTCGTAAATAAAATGTCTCCCTTAGTAGATAGTTGGATAGAAATTTAGCGCTGTGCGGTTGAGTTACAATAGGGAATCGCTAAACTTCTAACATGTTCGGTTCAGTAAATCACTCACAGAATGAGTAAGTGAAACTGCAGTCTTAATACAACATGAAGTTATTGATGAGTAGTTACGCGTAGGCTGAGTCGATGGGATAACAGAAGGCCATCATGCCATCGTGGATGGACGAACGTGGCACCCGATCTGCGAACATTGTTAGCAAATGATCAGTTGGTGGAGTGCAACGATCGAGGTTAAGCTTGGAAGTTCAAACCTCAATGGGGATTGCGAATGAAATGCTGAGAGAAATTGTCCTACAATGAAAGTGAAAAACAATGAAAAAGCCGTTGCAAATACTTGTATGATTGTTCATTTGACGTAGATCACAAAACTTAACTGTAACTCCTGTTATTTCTTTAGAAACGGGAAAATTAGTCTAAGTTTTCTTAGGTTCAGGATGTTCTTGCACTTAAATAGGGTGAGGTCGCAGGGAAATCAAACGAGAAATTGCGAAATTTATTTACAGAATCGTCGACTTTAACACTCGTTCAATTGATTTTTGATTAAAGGTCCTAGCCCCGATAAATGGACAGGCAAATGGTGTTCCTACGGTGTCCTTGGTTTCCCCAAATTTTACCAATCTGTTTTTGCATGTAGACTAGTCGAAATCGACGGTTCCGCCACGCGTTTTCTTGAACTGTGTTGATGGCGCACTTGCCATCATGAAATCACAGATGAAATAAAAAACACTGACGAAATCAAGAACCTCCTAGATTGACACCTGAAAGTGTACGAATTATAAAAATTCACACATCATCGTCATTATTCGGCGTCAAAAAGCAAAGAAAACCCCACTAACTACTGCCTTTCCGGCCGAGTTACGTGCTGCTATCGAAAGAATGAATATGCAAGGGAATAGAGAGTGGACATACACAGTGCCGTAGTAGCCAACACACGGAACACTGTCCAACTGTACAAACGCTCGTGTTTTCAATCATTCCGATTCCACAGAAAATGACAACACGATCGCCACTACTGATATCAGTCGGTCTCACGGAGTGAGACGACGAGGAGTTTCGAGTTTAAACACGTTGAGGGATCGTGGATCAGAGTTAACGGCATGTAATCAGGTGAAGAAAGCTCCTTATATGAATTTCCTAGCTTTATGTAGCAGTCTGTTCAGGTAGTGGAGTAAAATAGTAACGGGAACAACGGATGATCACCAGGAACGGTTAGAGGAGTCGAAGAGCGTGCGAAGAGCGTGCTCTGTCGGTTTGGGTGCGAATAATATTAAACAGATGGGAGAAAGAGTTTCGTGATATTGGATTCAAAGTCCTGCACTGAAACGCTCTCCAATTTTGTTTTTATTATAACAATGTGAATCGAGAATACCTAATGACTTAATGAAAACAATACACGAACAGAGATGGAACATCAGCATAAGTAAATGCAACCGTCAAGATGTCGATGCCATTCTCTAGGATTGGCGGCACCGGTTGTCAGGATTACAATCTTTGATCGTTTTGTCTTCTAGTCAGCCGAATAGTTAGTTGTGGCGCGCCAAAATGGTCCAGATTTAATCTAAATACTGAAAATATTGTCGGTAGTTAGGAGATAGACAGCACGGGTCCTAGGTATACATGTTCTCAGCGAATTCTTTCTCAAGTGTACGCAATCGGATCAATATGAAAATGATTGCTGAGAGGAGTTGGGACGATATCTCCTACGCTGCATATAAGCAGAGCGAACTGGTAACCGTTAAAGCGAGTTCAGTGCTGTACATTGGGCAATTAATTTGATCACCGGTAATGATATAAGTTCATAATTAGCACGGGAGATATTTTTGTCAATGAATGTATACAGGCATATATTACATACATGCGTTTGTATGTAGGCGAAATTCTGTGCACATTTTCATTTAGTGTTATGTGAAAATGCATACCCAAATCTACTCGGAACTTGATAGACAACATTTCTGTCTTCGATAAGCTCCTTACAACTGACTCTAATTTTCGTCAAGAAAGTCATGGGAAAATCAGAAATTATCCATGGTGTTAAGCCATGTTTAATATACTGCATAGTTTCACCTGTTGTTTGCACTGTGAATGTGTTAAATTACGTTTTATCTGTTGACAGTAGTTTAGCATGAAATCACGGAAGGTTCATGTCCATGGAAATTTAGCTTTTCACTTGTATGTGAGAAAATGTTCGTATTTCAGATCTGCTGAAACACTTTTAAGTTCACATCGTTTCCGAAATAACCGGAGATTTCATAGAGCAAATCGGTTCCCTTCCATGATTGTTTGTTTTAAAATCGATCTATCAGCCAATCATTGAAAGAGTACTGATTATGTTGATCTTGTCGTGAATTGCGGCTGTTGATAGTAGGCATCGGAAAAGCAGTCTTCACCATGATAAAAACCGTATATTCGGTAATGCACACTCCGAATGTCTGGTTTGATTTTTGGCCAAGGCCACAACCGCGATTATTTAAGTGCTTCTTACCCTATAACTACAAACCATACTCCCCCAAAATGTGTGGACCCCAGATTTTAACTTAGACGCGTTTGTATTAGTCATACATTTCTTACCCTTCTCAGTATCGTCATATTTGCGTTTTTGTCTTTGCTATCTGCATTTGTAACTGATGTGAATCCACTTGTCTCCCGGTGTACGTGACTTCTTTATTGGAGTAGACGCACACCAACTCAATTTAATTTGTTGCACTCAGTGTTTCTCCGGGTCATGTGGCTACCAATTTGTGAACCGAACCACTATGTATAATTTATTCGGTTCGTGTTGTTTATGGGACTGGTCCAAACGGATTTGCAACCTGAGATACAGCACTTTATCACCGATAATAAAAAATCCATCTTTGAAAGGCTTGAGTCCCCCGGGTTAAACAATCGAAACGTGCATATGAGTTAAAATATCGACCACCGACTTCTAACGGTCTACGAATTGCTTGTTTTCCTCTTTTGTATTCGAGTCGTTGTTTCGACCAAAGAGTTGGAGTAAGATTAACTTTTTGTGACATGCTTAAAGCATGAGTGCAGCCGAACATACGTGTCTCATAGCCATTAGGGCCAGGGGAGGTGGTACCCTTGGATCTGAAAATTGGAGTGACATAGAACCACCTAAGGTCTCACCAGACCAGATGTGGTAAAGAACCGGGTGACAACGGGTTGTCCTCTACCAATCGTACTTCGGTTTGGGTAACCGGATAACAAAACGATCACAGAGCAACTATTGTTTATGACGAATAATCGATGACATAGAGGGTAGTATGAATGAATGCGTGTGTGGCAAACCCTACTCAAACACGTTTGTACTTTTTTCCTTTTCCCGCATTGTTTTTCTATCCTATCACGTTTTCGACGGCATTATCGATACGTGCATTGATGTGGAATAAATCGGTACATCGTAGTTTCTCGCCTCTGTGTACGATGTGAATTTCTTGTTGCTTAGGTCGTTACTACGTTTAGTATGGGTGCCTTTTAATAGCTCTCTAGTAGAAACCTCGCGGTCATGGTCGTGGTTTTTGTGGGCCTTAGTAGCTGAGGGATATACTCTTTTCATTTTGAGACGTAAAGTACAAAAGTACGAAATTGCCATGATGCATTTCTCGATAATTAATTTTATTGTTATGTAGTTTGTTTATCTAATTTTTTTGGCTTTTTAGACAAACTTGCGGGCGTTTGGTAAATCTTCGTCAGCCACGTGTTGTGCTTCGTAGGGTAGATTATTTTCAAAAAGAATCAGTGCTTTGATCTCGTGGGTATTTGCCTTGAAATAATCTGCTTATCTGTCACGGGAACTTATTTTTCATTAGTTTAGTGTGCGTTGTGCTCAGGAAAACTGGATCCGGTCCTAGATGTAGCAGTTATTTTTTATTCATGTAACATGGCAGCGAAAAGTTCTGTTAGGCTGGAAATTTGGCTGGCCATTAGCGACATGATCATCATTAGACACGCAGAGTCGGGATTCCTCTCTTGGAACTGAAACTCTGGTTTACGGTGTTGAACAGTGAACGGCGTTGCCAACTGATATTTGAGTTTGCTCACCGATGGGGCTTTTTACCTTCATTTTGCATTTAGCTTCTCCTACTACTACGGAGACAAATCCGGAACTGCGTCCATTTTTTCTAAGCAGTGCATGTCTAGCGACTTTCTTCATGTATGCTGCTTATTCATGCATGTCCGTCCTCTTGTTCACGCAGGTCAAACTGCCTCCCCCCACACATTTACAACCACCACAACGTGGACGCGGTCGAGGATTCAGCAGTGTCGGTGATCGCGGGAATGGTCGTGACTTTGATTCGTCTTCGGAGCGTGGTCATCGACGTTTTAACAGTGCTTCCGCCACTCAGTATTATGCAAGAGATTCTTCCTGTGAACACGAGAAGTCGCTCGAGCGACCGATGGATCGCATGATTCGCCATGCGTTGCCCCAAGCCAGTCGGAGTGCACATGTATCACCGATACATTACTCTGCCAGCAACGGTTCCCGAGGCTTCTTGCCTCGTTGGGACTCCGCTCCATCACAAAACAATTATGTACCACCCAATCCATATAATGCTCAAGAAGCTTTATACGGAGTTGCGTACAATGGACAGCATAATCGACCATATCAGGCATCACAATGGCCGAGATCTGGCGGAAGTCGAGGAGGTTCACCTTCTAGAGGCTGGAGACCACCTCCTCCTCGATTTGGACGTTATTAACTGTTTTGTGTTAACATTCAACACCCATTCGAGGCTGCTGCATAGGTTTTTGTTGTTCCGTACATCCCGGGCGTCCGTTCCCCTCCTCGTTTTTTTCTTTTCTTGACCATGTTGCTCGTAAGTATGAGCGATTTTTACGGTCCACACCTTTCTCGCGAACACTAACTCTCGTCGTCCGACTTCAAACCATTTGTATCCCACTCACTCGCGTTATTTTGTTTAATCATCCGTTTCAACGCTTCTTGCCCAATCTGTTCTTTTTTTTTACCAAACCCCTTATTTCGCCTAGGTACAACGTTTTGTACATCTTTGCACAGTCAAAATAAATTCTGTTCCGTTCAATACAGTTGTTTTGAATGGGAGTTGCCGGAAGAATGGGGCATTCTGTAGTGAACGAAATATTTGTTTATGATATACTTGTAGCATAAATGCAACCGAAGGTGCATGCTCCACAGTCGTTATGGCTCACTACACGAGGAGAAGGAACCGGGAACTATGAGGCTGAGATTTGGAGTGGCATAGAACTACATAAGATCTCATTAGGTCAGATTTGATTGCAAGGTGGGCGACGGCGAATTGTCGTCTATCACCAACCCAGGATCTGGGATTCGAATCATCGAACGTTTTGGAATAATGGGAGCCTAATCCTCCCGACTGGCTCCGGACAAAAGCTCACGCTCCGAGCCGGACTCGCATCTGCGACCTTCTGCCGACCGGGTGGGTGGTCTGCCACAGAACTACGGTGGATTGTTAGAAGCGCCCAGCTTGACTGTGATTTCTGGAGCCAAAAGTCTTGACGTGATGAAATTCGGCATGATAAGGGGAAAGCGAATTCGTTGTAATCATATTTTTCCACCAGGGATTAAAGAAAGCAAATAGTCGTAGTGTGTCCAGTTGGTGCGAAATGCCGTTGGAAACATCCGATATGAATACAGGAACATTCGCGTGTTTGAGAAATTCACCCTTGAATCTTTCTATAGATAAAGGAAGTATCTCGTTCGAGTTATTTGAAACTAGCTTATGGTGGTGATCTCGTGTTGCCATTCAGATAGTAAATCTGATTCAAATTTTCGTGTTCTTAGAAGAAAGCCAGTTCGGGATAAACCCATCAGTCTTCCACACACTGGACGTTTGTGATCAAATTTAGATTGGGACAGTTCATATGTAGAGGAGATAAGTCATGCAGATAGAATATCAATCTTATTTCCCAGGCCTATAAGGAACAAATACTGCATTCACATTGTGATATGTGGATGGACGGTTCCTTTCTCTTTCTACTTCATGAACCATGAAAGGTCTGCAATCCTGGTCTCAACACCTGGAGTTTCATTCCGGCCTAATCAGTTGTTTCAACTCTGCAGAAGTCCATCAGGGGTCTTTAAGATTTAACTTTCCCCACCGGTGAGTACATTATTCCGTTCACAGTTCCAGGTAGTAAAATTCATGACATGCATGGTGTCCATTTTCCCAAGGAGTGAGTTGCCGTATGTTCGCTGAACCTTTGAGTTACTTCTCGCTTTATTCGAGGAGAGACGTAGGTGCACTAGCTTGGTCACACCTGAGATACCTTGGTCTCGTTCACTTTCCTTTGTCACCTACACGTGGCGTCGAAACCTCACCCCTTCCCCGCGGTACAGTGCGTGATACTTATGCTGTTTGCAGTCGCGCCCTTCCGTATGATGATTATGGACACCTTATCGTAAGCAGACACGAATAATGATGTGTCGTGTAGATTTCAGTGGTTTGTAAGTCAATGCCTCGTCTTTGTATTATGGGCGACATCAGTAGTTCTGGCTCGTCTTGGTGTGTGGTTTCCAAGTCGATCTTGATGTATTTCACTGGTTCGAGACATGATGCATGTATTCCGAGATGCAGATTTTCGAACTAGACTTACTGCTACGCTCATGCATGTCACTGGCAGAACATTTTCAAACGAAATTTCTTCAGTTCTCCCTCAACATGATCTATTGTTTCAAACTTTCCCATAAGTTTGCGATCAAGTTTGCAATCGGGCCTAGGTGAACATAGTACATATCATATTTTGCTGACCCTGTTGCAGATACCATTCTCGTTCCACGGGAAGTGCATTATCATCTTGGCTTGGGACTCACTATATTGGTGCTAGTTGTCAACTGTTGGTACTAGTAAGCAATTATTTCTCACTATTGGCCGTTCGATATATGATCGTAAGATTACTTATTTCTGTTGCACATTCCATTTGAAGGCCGCTGTCCCTGTGCATGTTGCGTCTGCTGTTAACGTGGAATCTTCAACTAGCATAGGGCTCTTACCTGACTTAGTCAACTGCACAAGCAGTTTCCACCCCTGCGCGCTTCGGAAACGAATATGTTCTTATCCTTTGCGTATAACACAGTCCCTCATAAATCAATGGTGGGAGCTGACGGTTCACGGACCACCTCCGGAACCATACCCTGACACTGGGAACCCTAATGTCATTTTTGCACTAATTTTTTCCAGTTCACATGCGAAATGCAAAGTCGATCGACATAGGAAATCTCAGTGTCCACTGAGGCAGACCTAACCGGATTTCCGCATGAAACTCAAGGGTGCGTTCATAATCTCATTATAGCAACTGACTGGGGTTTCGTCGTTCGGTTTTAAATTTGCCATGGCAAATCTGAAATTCCATCAATTAGGAGGATGTGGGATGTTAAAGCATAACAACACAAGTTTAGTCTTCACTGACATCCATCCCATAAAAAGGCTAATGGCAGATTTTGAAAATCGACTTCTTTTACCACAAACTAAACCACACAGTATTTCGTCCTTGGTCTACAAATACGTAGTAAAGAGTGACGGGAAAAATACAAGCATTGTAATATCAATGCTAGACGAGGACCCCGGTAATGTTTTGGATAGAGACGACTATTTCGAAGGAGCGGCACATGTTCTGGGTGATTAATACCGAACCAAACCCAAAGAAGTCTGCAGAATCCGATGGAAGACCGGTACCGGCTTAATAGATTGCGAAAGGAAACTTATTAGACAAGGCCCCGTATAACGAGTTAAACCAAATGGCCCCGGATGGCCTACGTGTATGACAACAAAGGTATATGAACCAGCCATGCTTTCGAATGATAAGCTTGGTGAGTTTAAACTACCTAAGTGGGTGATTGACTTTGATAGGCCGAAGAAGTTTGGGCTGCGTGGCTAATTTCAGTTTTGTGGATAGCTAAATGCTAATGAGCTGGACTATCATTTTCTGATATGTTTTGATGTTACGTGCCTGGTACTAATGTGTCGGTCGAAAAAACTGTCAATGGATTTCACAGTTGTACTGAAGACATGGGGATTCCGCAAAAACCATGAAAAGTCACTAGAATCGTATCATAAATAAATTCAGTTCAATGAGGCGAATATGGTCAGCTTGCCGCGGCCTATTCTTGCCAATATTTTCATGATGAAACAAACTAGGACTGAAGTCTTTTCGAGCACTAGTCTGCCGCAAATGCGTTAACGGTACATTTGCAGCGGTTTCAAATGAATGCGAAGCTAACGGGATGGGCGCAAAAGCTTAACTCGCGTCAACTTAAAGTTCAATTTACTATGGAATGTAACACACAGGGGACTCTACCGTCTTGATTCAGACTTAATGTGACAATATAGTGGTGCAATAAATGGGGCCATGTACCAAAGCGGTACGTGGAAGGGATAATTTGGACGTTCTTGTCCCATGCGGTACAAGCAAGGAATAATCGGGATCTACGTAAAATATTATTCATGGACGACGACGTTATAGGCCGGGTCTGATGAAGACTCAGTGTGTCGTAGGAGCAACGAATTATGCAGGACAATTCATCATCTGTCCTAGGGATAATTCTTCTCTTCAACGAAAGCATGCAGATTAGCCTAACGTTGTTTGCCACCAACTGCAGGCACCATTTTCGGTGTAATTTCAGAATACGACACAGAGGGAAAAACAGAACGCCAATTCTGCTAGGATGGACAAACAGCTGCGTAAATACTTCGCCCTGCTTGAAATCAAACCCCTCACTTGCTCCCAGGGTTGCTATGTGACATAAAACGCAACGACACTACGGTTCCTACGGACTGGAATCGGATCAAATTTGTGTGTGGAAAATGAGTTTGTAACTCGATTGCTTTTTTCCTATGGCGACTACCATACACCCTCCTAATTCTCTTCCCTCCCATCGAATCTTCGTGCCATGAACTATCGCGCTTGAACAAGTCTCTTGGAAGTTTCGGGTATTACAACTGTTTACTAGTTATGACCTGACTGACAGCATACGTTATTGGTTTTGTTCACATTTGTGTATGTTAACAATAATCTAGAAAAATGTCAAAAGTCATTTGAAAATTATCGGTTTGCGGCTCTTCGCTTTTGGGAATTTCACACGAAAAATTGAACCTGAAGAGTGTGTACACAAGGAGGTGTACACGTAGGTCGTAATCCGCTCCCTTAGTACTTTCACTGGGTTCTTGTTGTTTGCTGTTCTTGACCGCCTAGGTCGTTTGCAAGGATGAGCGATTCCGTAATCGTTTGATCTCCGGACAACGTTGCGCATTATGACCGGTGTGGTTTGATTCTGTCCGAATATCGATGGTAAAACTGTCCGCATGCTTCCCATGAACTCAAGCTCTCTGTTTATGGTTGACATCTCCGTATGTACCGCTCTTTCAGTCTCGCTGAGTGATGAGTCACATATGATCTTCTCTAACTCTCTCCTGATAGACAGAAGAGATGGAATTCTGTTTGCTTCATAGTGAGACAGAGTTGGAGTCAGCTAATTAACCTAGCTTTCCAACGATGCCTAAATGTAACGGATCAGCTGAACTCATGCTTTTGTCTGATCGGTCTCAATCACCTAACTTGGGGCTAGACAGTTTAACAGTGCGGTACCAAAAACAAGGCTGTTTGATTTCGGAGCGTCTGCAACAATTTTTGTTGTCCAATTTGAGCGCGGTACTGAGTGTAACACACATGCAAACACAGTCACAGGCGAAAGCACTGCGGATGGCCAAGAAAGTCATCCTAGAGTGACTCAAGTCTGAGCAGCAAGTAACGCGCCCACGCGCACCAAATGCTGCAAGGTAGCTTTCAGCGACTAGAGGAATCTTCGGGCCTCGCTTAGATGAGTTATTGAGCCTGGTTTGACTGAGAGCGAGGCATGCGAGCATGAGCCGATGAGAATATTTCACCGCAATTTTGAAGATAGTCATTATGATCTGCATTTTGATACATTTGGAATCGCGAATGAGTTATAGCCGGTTTCACTTGCGATATGGCTAATTGGACAAACTGTTCTATAGTCACATAAAAGAACGCACTAACCCCTACCTATCTGCGTGATGGCCTAAGTATTGAGATATCGGGTTCATAATGCATCACATGTAATACGCAGATAGGCTGGTCTCAGGTGATATTTTAAGATGACAGTACTTCTTCTCCTTGATCAATATCGTCAAGCGAGCTTCATGCACAGCGTGTTATAAAAGTTTTATCATTGCCCTCAGATCACTTGAAGAGTCCATCAACGAACAAAAACGTGGAAACGCAGTGAGAAAATCGGTTTCATGAAGCTGATTTCTAGCAGGGGCATTCGGAATTATTCTGTTCAATATAGGCTAATAGGACAAAAACTGAAATCCATTTCAAAGCCAATTTTATATAATTAACTTAACCGTGAACAGCCTCCTGCGGACTGTATTTTGGTGAAATAGAGTGCATTTATTTTTAGCCCTATCCAGATCAGTCAAGTTTCGGTTGGCACTTTTCATGCTGACAAAAATGTATAGCTCAGTGATGCCCACCAGTTTTGTTAAATCACGAGCAACAAATCAGCCGTTTAGATCTATTAGATCGACTAGATTCCAGTCTCAACACATTTATGTAGAGACTAGGTTGCAACTCGATTAACAGATAAAATGGCAACAGAACGGTTACCAAACGCAAAGTATTATCAAGCATGGGCATCTGGGATGTAAACCCATGCGATAAAGATGAGAAACAGAAAGAAAAAGTTGAGTTATGCGTAGAACATTCACGTGCACGTGAGGAGATTCATCCAACACTCGCCTCACGCGGGGAGTGAAACCATTTGAAACCTGACTACATCTTGGTTAAGTCAGCGCCAATCGAATGATAACAATATCCCATGGAGCATCATTTTTTATTTACTCCCTAGCTTATTCCAATATGGTACCGTAAAGAATGCAGTTTACACGAAAGGAGAAAAAGCCACAATTGGAGGATCACCGAGTATGGATTTCCGAAGTGGTGGAAGTAGTAAGTAGAAAGCTGAATGCAAGTTGGCCTTCCAGATAAGAGAAACCGTGATCTCATACCGCCAGCCGGTAATTCCTCGAGTAACACATTGCTAGAGGGTCTGCTGTGGTTCCACATTAAAAGAATTTAAACGATATAACCGAGGCTGTTTCTCTGGAGTGTTATGCCGCGTTTAACAATGCACACCTAACCGGGAGCTTCACTTTTTCGGTAGATCGGATGTCATTGCGAGTGATACCACTGGGGCTCTTCTATTCTGAAGGTTGTATTGCAGACGAAGAGCATTTCAGTCAAATGGTGGATAAGAAAACACCCAGAATCGTAACCGCTTCTTGATCTATTGTAGGGTATTTCGAAATCTCGTAGAGGTTATTACCGGACTATATATCAGGGTTATGGGGAGAAAAGACCGATTTGCTCTCTGTTTGCTCGATTCATTAGTAAAAAAAGTCAAAGGGAGATATCACAACTTTGTCAGGATAATATTTACGATTTTCTCACCTAATTTTGTTTTAATAAAATCTGCAGCGATGTACTTTCTTACCTATACGTTGTAAAAAGGTACTGAAGTATTCCACAAAAATGGATGTTATGCTGCACAAGGCAGTGCAGCTAATGCAAAAAGAGCAGGTTTCCAACTTTGGCGGAGAACTTCATTTCACTAAGACCGAAGTGGTTATACATTCGGGTGGTGACAGGATGCACCGAGCGCGTGAAAAAACCATGAGATTTGTTATTCGTGTCAGGGCTGTTCAAAAATGCAGACCATTGTCATCTGCGCCCACGGTGTTAGAGACGAAGCGAAGGTCGCACTATGGATCTCAGAAGACTAATTATGACCGAAGCCTAATTGGGTCCTTGTAGCAGTTGTGATCGATAACTAGCCCACCAGCCATCCTTCAACACCACCGAACGTACGAATAAACAAACAAGGACTTTGCCTAAGCCGCATTTATGTCTCCGTTGGCTGATTTTCACGGGAAATTTCTGCTAGACTCGGAATTGATCAGATATGGTCGATGGACGAGAAACAGAAGCCGATCACCCGGACAGATGGATCAGTACCTTCATCATGCAAGCATAATCTTTGAATGAGTGCTTTGGAATATGCCGCTGAAATTAATACAACTATTGCGATGACCAGAGCAATGCAACGCAGTAATGGTTCAGTGCACATTCCCGGGGGTGTTGTCTGGTGAGAAGATCGATATGCGCTGGTTTTTCAGGACTGTACTGACGGTTTCCCAGTTGGCTTTCGAAGTCCCGATTAGACATATCCTACCACTCCTGGACACAATAAAACAAGCGACTTTACAGTGGGAAGAGAATATTCGTACTGTCCTTTTATTGTGTGAGATTCTCAAACTCATCATGGCAAATAGACGTTTCTCTTGACGGGGGTAAATGCAATTATATCAACATGGGCGATTTAGCCTTTGTTGTGTTCATGGACCTCGTTCAAACCATGAAGATTGCCGGTCGAATTAATCCAACTAATTACACAGACACGCGCACGCCAAGCTCGTGAATTCCCTGTCGACACGCCAGTTTCACGAGGCTGATGAGGTTAAGAACTCATGATGTTTTTGAGAGACAGGGGACTATCCCTACCACGTACCCAAGGACTGCATGAATCGGGAGTGGGTGGATCCTGCTGTTACCAACGGGTTTTTGGTCACAGGACTTAAAAACCATTCGGCAGTTGACACTGTCAGAATAGTTTTGACACAATTCCGAAATAATGTGGGGAACGTTATGGAGGCGGAATTGACTGACTGAGGAAGAGACACTCGGAATAGGAATTAGGCGTGGCTCAACAGTAGCTTACTGTCTATAATTCTGTAAAGCTGCGAAATTTTCTAGTTCGCTTAATTGTTGTAACACGTACACCTAGTTTTTCTATGCGAGTATTGGCATTTGCAGTCACCTAACATTTTGGTTAACACATTTATCTCATCTATTCGAGTTAACCGAAGCGGACACTTGCAGTTGCATTTCATGCTGGTTTGTTAGTGTGCTGCTTCTTTTTATGCCGAACAAAATAGGAGCTCCGATTTCCAGTAGGAAGTAGCTGTTTCCTCCTACTTGGCGATGGTCACGGAAAAATTTGGGTCAAAATTGCCAAGATTTCGGATTTAATTCCTCCGAATGATCTGATGTGGTTAGATAAGGTCCATTGTCTATAACCCACAATCGGCCTCCTTGGATTCTGAATTGAACATTCGCCATTAGTAGTCTGAGTCCCCCGGAGTTCAGGACAGTTCACAATGATCGTCGACCTGATTCACGTTAATGATTTTTAAGACCTTTATCTATCCTTGTGAATGAGGCCATTGTAATATGTCCATAACCTTCGGATCATTCGGTGATCCAGGTTTTCTCATCTCTCACAAACGCATAAGATTCTTCCCGTGGAATGTTCAACGATTACACTGCTGCAAACGATTTACGGGATTTTCTTTTGCTTGTGTAATTTTTTTTAAACGCCACTGGAGACCGGAACCTGGATAAAGCTAGCTGGGTATTGAGCACATGTAAATACCGTCAACAGCAAGAATTGATATGCAACAGTTTTACACTTATGAAATTTTCTTTGAGGAATGTGGCAAACGTTGGATGGGCTTACACGTGATGGTAATGGAACTCGGCGGGATCCGAACTGACGCGTGGAAACCACTCAAGCCTATAGTTTGAAGTTACATCATGTCGATGCATTGATAGGGAAAAGTAAACTGCATGGATTATAACGTGTATTGCGGAAGATATAATAGACTAGCTCGCACTAATTAATTCTGTTCGTCTATCTAAGATAGGCTTCGATTGTGTTTGCTTTATGCTAAATTCTCAAATTTCTTTATCCTACATCATCACAACATTCTCAGTGTTCTTAAATCTGTTCATTATTGCCACTCACTCTAGCAGCTTCAGTCGGTCGTCTTGACCCAATGTCAATCCCACCCCGGCATGATCAAGCAAGAACGATCAAAATAACCTCGGGCCAGTCAGCATGACTCTTCCTTTCGTTTGTCACTATCAAACGGTCTATAAAGGTCCACACGAGGTAAAGCGTATTGGGCGATTGCCCTCCCTTTCACAGGCTCACTGTATTCTCTTTGACCTTCATTTCGTACGTCGCCCCATTCATCTCTGAGCTTTCACAAAAAATCAGACCACATTTCCCTTGTTTCAGAATTGGGATGAATGGTTGGTTCCCAACTGAGTCCTGGATTTTAGTCGCTCCGGCCGTTGGGCCGTGTGTCATTCACCCGAGTGCAGACAAGCTTATCAGACAGAACTGTTGCCCAGATGTAATCCGCCCTCAACCGTCACGCGACTCGTCAGAGTGAAAAAAATAGATTTGCAATTTTTGCATCAGTTTGTAGTCCAGTCTTACACTTAGTTACTTAGTGCGTTTCAGTTAACTATATCAGATATCCAACTTAGATTTGATCAACAAACATCATCGCAGAAAATATTGTGCCTTATTCAAGCCAACTGATTGTGAATCTACTGTAGGTCGATCCCTCAATCTCCCATTTGTCTGAGTTCTGCCTTTAGCATATCGTATCGCATGGTATTTTAGTATCTACGTAACGTTCGATTTAGACAGGAGGGTAAGTCTTATTCTAGTCTTCCGTTAAAAGATCAATCGAACAGTTGAGGTTCGCGTAATATCGTGATGTTGGAGGTGTTCATTCCAAGGATAATTTTGGTCAGTTTCAAGTTGTAAGCTTGCAAAGTTTGTGCAACCATTTTGAGTAGCTCTTTGATATTCTGGACTCAATTCAGTTGCTGGATTCGAACTAGACATTCTTGCTACTTGAAGGATAGCAACTTCACATTTCAGCTATTTCATTGGGAAATATAATGGCAGAATGAGATGACCGGGTAATATTTAATTAGTTGTTCCTACTAGGAGAGAATGTCTGTTAAATGAAAATCAAAATTCAGTCTACTATGTTACATGAAAATTTCTCTCCACTTCTTAGAGCAAATTAAGCATGGCGGAAAAAACTAGTGTAGTTCATTCAATCTGAGGCTGGCAGGTGTTGTATGACCATACGGTAAAGTGAATCACTTGTCTTATTTGCGACCGATGTGGGTTGATCTACCAAAGGTTATACGATTTTGGATGACGCTAGATGCATGCAAAAAGAAGTTGGTTTTGTCTAAGTCTTGTGTACATCGTTGTTAATTGCTGCGGTCAAATTCGCCTTTTCGTGTATCTGCTATGTCTGATGGATTGAACGCAGCCTCAAACTCCTCATTTCCCATTGGCTCTCCAAATTCGGCCAATTGCTATCCACATCACAATTTTATATGAAATCCGTTATTTGACTGAAAAAAACAGAAACCATTATTTTTGACAATCTTTCCAACGATCTGCCTCTGATATCGGCGGGGTCAAACAATGGACAGTCGAGACAAACTGGGAATCAATGTCATCAAACAATTAGCTATTTGCTTCACCGTCACACTGGGAGTGATTGCAAACCTCGTCGGGTTGGTAGCAATGAACAAAGTAGGGATTGGTTTTCCTGCAACTCGACTTTTGATTCACGTCCAGTTCATCATCGATTTAATCGGATGCATCAGTACAGCTGCTTATTGGGTCACCTTTAATTTAAACATCCCACCAGAACTGCTAACTGGAACAGTATTCAGCTATGTCTGGTCCAGTTACTACATACCTGCTATTCTAGGTGTGCTCAGTTCAAACAACATGGTATCTCTGTCCGCTGATAGATACTGGGCAGTCGTAAGGTTCCGAACTTATCGCCGTGACTCCAAATGTTATCGAGTGAGCTTGTTGATAATCTCATGGGTGGTTGCAATTTTGGGGACAGCACCAGCACCGATTGTGAGTTACCTTCATTCACAAGTACAAATGATCGGAATGCAAACATTAATTATATGTATGAGGATTCAAGCAATAATCACGCTCCTATTGGGATTTATCGGTCCGGGACTTGCGATTTCCGTGTTGCAAATCAAAATTCTTCTTGTGGTGTGGCGTGCGAGAAGGAGTGCATCGAACCAGGCAAATAATAATGCATCCGATCAGAATATGATTGGCGTTTCTATTGGAATAGTTATCATGGTGATCGCGTTTGTTGTGGTCAAATTTTACCATGTATTCCTATTTGCTCTAATTATGTTTGGATATGGCAAATTGTTTGTCATCGATGGATGGGAGAATGATGGGCTTTTCTCTTATTCTGTCTCGTTTTGTGTAAACCCGCTGGCATTGGTACTCACTTCTCCTGCTGCGCGAAAATGGTTGTTCGGGAAGGCCTCCAGTTTTATGGCACTCATTCGACGATGCCGCGCGAAACGTTCACAAAACAAGGTATCACAGTAATTACAAATGAGCGAATCGATGTTCTCTCTCAATATCTAACATTATCTCTGGTAGTAAATTAGTGAAGACATTCACGCACAATAATTGACTTTGTACACTAGTGGTTTTCGTCGTGAATAACACTATTTATTATTTATTCAGCCTTCGTAATAAAGCATTACCTATCGGACTTTGATTGTTTAACTTCATCTGGGTGATAGCACTGAGATAGAAATCACCATATTGCGCCGAAGGAAATGCTATTGTTAAGTGACGTAGACTTTCATAATGCTGATGATAATTGTAAAATTCAAAATGATGGTCACAACTCGCATGCCATTGCCACTACTTGTACTACTAATACTGACATTATTATTATTATTATTATTTTATTAATGCAGATTCCAAGTTAAGTCTTCCCCGCGAACTTGCAGACGAAACGGTCATGATGACGATATCCTAGACTCTACCAATGACGTAAGTAGTTGATTTCTTGTCTTGAGCGATTCGCATTACTGCCACTTAAACTATCGTCAATGTACTCAGAAGTGGAGAATTTACTAAGATAACAGTGAAAAAGTCGAAAATGCCGGGATACGGATGAGGTCATAATTCACAAGTAAGTCACTTAGGCAAGAACACAACACTTCGATTTTGAGGTATCCAAACTTTCGCATTTTTTCGTCACACTTTTTCTCCAGTGGAATATTTTGAACGACATTCTGCATAAAAACGATTCTATCTGTGTGGGACAACAAATTGGGATTTTCAAAGTAAAAGTGAATGGTGATTGTGTGAGAAAAATCTACTGGGGGATTTGACACGCGTGTCGTCTTGTCCCACAAACGGGACGAAGATCAGAATCGAAAAACACGACTGCGGGTTTTGCATAACATCACATGACAACATAATTAAATATTTCTATCTACTTATTTTGAGTATTGTTGCTTTAAAGTTCGGAATGGATCACAGGCATTCAAGTGCAGAATCGCTTGCAAATCTGAGGGTTCGAGTTAGTACGGGTCGAAGTGAGGTGGATTACATTATCTGTAATTCACCAGTCAACGACCACATGGATACACAATTCACCAGGGGTTTTCGGTCGACCTACAACTTTTGATCACAATATCCTTGCGAATCAAAATTTACACTGAACCGGGGAATTTTATTGACGCATGAAATTCGAGTGGACTCACGACGCCTTTGAAGAACTTACCTCAGGTGATGTGCTTACTCCAGGCTGGACTGATAATAATGTCCAATACTTACACATGATTCATCATGTCGGATTTTTGAAAGAACATGCTACGACTTTATTGCTATCTGTATTGTGCATACTGATCCAAATATGTAATGGACCACAAATTTTTAGGAAGGTTATCAAACAAATAGTGTTGCAATATACATACACCACGCTGACTGAATTTGAAAGGTTGTGTCCATGCCAGGTTTGTCCGTTTCAGTGTTTTCTGTTAGCGCGATAAGGAAATGAAACAATTATGACGGTGAAGTTATGACCAGTTCGTTTCACCGCATACAAGTGTTAAAGCAGGGGAATAAAGGTCCGAATGCAATAAAACAATGCGCTTGTTACCATCCAAAGTGATCGTTTTCATGCGTAAAAGGAGAAAATATAAGTGAAAATTTGGCATCCATTTAGTTTTTCAGAGTACCTTGTTTTCTGAGTAGAGCAGTTTAGACATTTTCCTTTGTTATTGTTATACTAATGTTGTCTAACCCTTAAATACGAAGTTCCGCTGGAATTCAGCTAATCACACAACGAAAGTGCGATGCAAAGTCTAAAATATTTTCCTAACAAGAATATTGAGTCCCTTGGTTTTGTTTGCGATTGGAGCAATGTAACAGTGGGTACAGTCACAGCCTAGCTCCACGAGTCCTGACAAATGTTTGAGCATAAAATTTGCTACATTCCGAAATTTTGATCCTCGGTCGCGTGTCAGTTCTGATACTGTCATTCTTCTCTCGACTTTGGATATGTGTGGGCTCAATCCAAGGTTGTCTCACGTGGTGAAAGAACTATATGGTGAGTGTACGTGCTAGATTTTGATTACGCCTGGCCTAGTCAGTCCTGGTCATGTGTTTGAATTCTTCCAACAAGTTAGTAGCTATTTGAAGATCACCAAATTTGCAGCACCCATTAGAATCGCAGCGTTTGGACGTGAAGATCGCCGATCAGCTTTGCCACTTGTCAGCCCTCAGTTGGTCCTGGCCGCTTTCTTAACAACTGTTGTACATTGTCATTTCATTAATGAACGAAGTAAAAGATAAAAAGGATTCAATGATTATCATCTGAAGCGGGAAGTAAATATCCTCTTGACATGCCATTTCGTCTATCGGTTCATTCTACGGTGTAAGGAATGTACTATACACCAAAAAGCCATAAAACGCAACTGACATAGGCCTACTGATTTAGGATTTGCAAAGCAGTTGCGACAAAGTAAAACAGAGCGAAAGAATTGGTATGGACAAATAAAAGAGAACTACAGTTGGATAATTCCATCCCCTATTTCCCAAGGTAGCTTGCGCTTGACCGGAGCCTGATGTGATTGTTGATAATGTGAACGGAGACTGTTTTACAAACCAACCTTGTTGCCTTTTAGATCACAAATCAATACCACCCAATTTAATCATTCGTAGACCAAAGCAACGCGGATTGGAAGAAAACAGCTCTTCCAAATCGAATGCCTATGAGGACTTGGACTATTGCAGTTCTTCAACCAGATAGATTAACCATAACGTGAATGTGACGCAAGCTTTCCGGACCTTGTGCAAGCTCAGGGTTCGGCAGTTAGGTTGTCAAAGTTTCGCCACTTGAGCACTGCTGAAGCTATCGCTGTCTGTCTTCAAATTCCTCCACAGTGTGCTCAAAAACAGATTGTGGTCGCCCTTCAAAATACCCTGGCTAACCTCCCGTCCCAGTGCAAATCCTAGAGCACAAAGTAATTAACAAAAACGTTCACCTGCATTAGGGTTATGCATGGGACACCACAAATTTCTTCCACACCCTTATTTTGGTCTGATTAAACCAATCCGTTCTAAAAATTCCTCCTGGCATATTGTAATGCCATGAGTAGGAATCAATGAAAACGAGCTTATTCGCCAAATTGTGTTTCCTCAGAAAAACTTTCACAGCTTCCTTTAAGTAGACTAAGAGTTTAGAATGGCCTGAGTCTAGGGAGTGAAGCACTCCACTTATGTGATTATCCATACATAGCCCTAAAACGACGGGAATAAATTTGAACCGGAGTGGTAAGTGATGGACGAGTGTTTGCAGTTCGAAAACCATACCTAGCGCATTATCACTAACAGATATCAAGCTCAATGGCAAATCACACAAGCATCCCCTCACCCATAAGCCTGACAGAAGTAGTTACAACCTGATGCATGGAGTTCTGGAAGAGAAGGAAAATGGGATGAGCTGCTGCCGCCACCAGTCCTGCATTAATTTGTGATATGTCGTAGAGAATGGCTCCCAGACTTTATTCAGCCGTGTATATTGTTGTTTCTCAGGACCACTTTGTCAGCGAAGATCCCATGTTCTGACTTGGCTCAGCCTCCGGGCTGATTCGAGCAGTGCATCCGAAGACACTGCTTTCGTTATTGGACCTCCTTCTGGGAGTACGTTGACGATGTTTGAGTGACAAACTAAACTAGAAGCTCTCAGGTGGGTGGTTCGTCTGTTCACCTGAATTTGCCGTGTTGTGCCTGTTTTTTGCTACCGCGGTCATTGTCTTTTGAGGAACGCCTTTGACATGGTCCTTGTTACTTCTTCGAGTAACTGCTTCTGATTCGTTTGTGCTGTGGGTCGATTGCACCTTCATTCGTTGTGGTCGTACTCGCCTCTACATTAGCAGCCGAGATGCAGAACAGTCAGCGTGCGAGAGTAGTCCTGGTTTGGAGATAGGGTTCTTGATGGAGTTGAATGCATTCTGTACTGCTTCGGAAAATTTACATTTGCCTCCTCAGAATAGGCCGAAGTTGCTTCCGTAATGTGCTTAACTTCACCAATGAACTTTATGGCCCCGGATAATGTTTTTCATTGAAGCGTGAAAATCAGCAACACCCGCACATGGAGACAACAGCAACGTGCATGGATATAGCAACAGCAATCTGAGTGGCATAGTGTGCACCTCAGTGATTGAAGCTTGAATGGTCGCCTGAGAGGATCAGCACAGGTATTGCTCCAGTATTGTGACGAGCTGCATTGCAATTCTGTCAATGTCATCTCGTTGTTTTCTTGTGGGATTTTGCTCTTTGTCCCACGTTACCACGGTTCGAAATTACTTTTATTTAAAAACCTGACGGGTTCTGATACTATTTTGAGACTAGACATAATTATGCCAAACAGATCTCCTAATTTCACTAGAAGAAAGCATCTCGCGGTTGACTGAACACACAGCTCTAAACGTACTTCCTCCGCCAGATGTTGATTCGGTTTGTTGAGCACCAACAGTCGTTCGTTACTCCCAAAATATCCGACCTGTCCCTTCCACTCTAATCACCAATTTATTTTCATAGATGTTTTCTGTATTGAGGAATCGTGGCTGAGCCCCAAATACGCGGATTCGCTCGTACTGACCAAAAGCTTAAAACTACTACGGTAGGACAGAGCATTCAACAAGAAAGATACCGGAATTAGTGTTGCCACGTAAGACCGAGGTTGTTTATACGCACTCTCAAAAACGGAAGTGAAAACCTGGAAACTCAGTGTCATCGCAGGTTTTCCTGTCAGAGCAGTCAATGATATTGGGCATAGATAAGCACGTATTACTTCAAAATACACCATCGAAAATTTCCATTCGATGCCTTCCAACTACCTAGGCAAATTACGCAATTTTATTGTGAGTGGAGTGACCATTTACCGGTGAATTCGTGGTTAGATTGGCGCCAGTGGAAACCAAAATTCAAACACAGTATTATTCCAGTTTGAAACCAAACAGCACAGATCCAGGCTTCGTCGCAAATCTGTCTTTTCGGGCTCTTACGTTGCAATTTGGCAAGCTTTCTTAAATTAAAAGACCATTAAGGAAGTAGCATTATTATTGCTATTGTTATTATTATCATTAGTATTATTATTCTTATTATTATTAGTGACAAAAATATGCCAGAGTCAGCAAACGATTATAAGTAGCATTGGTGCGTAGTTGAATATAGTTGCAAAGTTCTACAATTAATCTAACGTGTAAAGCGAGAAAAATTGCAATTACAACTATTCTTTTTGTTAACCTTCTAGATGATAAGCATGGCGTAAGAAAGCGGAGATAGTCAAGTTGTCGATTACTTTAGTAGATATCGGGCACCGGAAACCTTTCACCTGGGTTCGACATGGGGACGAAAATTTCTGTGATTGTGAAATTCTGCTATGACCTATGGGAAAAGTGTTTAAGAGTCATGATGCGTTTTAAGTTATTATAGTCGCATGGTTGAACCGGGCGTGGATGCATGAACCATCATATTTGAGTGACTTATCTCAAGGTACTGTAGCATACCGCAGATTGCAAATAACTCCATCAGATCTTAATGATACACATCTGGCCAAATGATAAAAAATAATACGAATTGTAAGCTAGAGGGCAGTTTAGGGTTACAGTATTATCAAGGGAATGAGAGAGTTTGGACTTTAATGCGAAGGTCACAACAAATGTTAGAAATGACGAAGAGGAAATTTGGCGTGTTCCCATTATCGCGCGACAGCCGAAAAGGTGGGCGGAAACGCGGTACCGCATATTCTGTATGTTCCTTTTTCCGCAGAGTGTATGTCCATCTCAAACATGATGAGATTCGGCAAAAAACCGTTCACACTGTTATACGTTACAGTGACGCAAATGTTCGATAGCAAGGGCGGTATTCACGAAAAGAAGTGATTTGCCTGTTTCTCGAAGGAAAAAACATTCTCATAACCTGAAATAAACGTTTTCTCATGGGTACAGCTTTAAGCCCGCAAATTAAGCAAGGTTCCAATGGTGACTAACAGAAGTCAGTCAAGTTTCCGACAAGAATTGCTATGGTTTCCAAACACGGTGCGGCAAAAAGTACGCTAAACCGATTCTGTGTATGATGAGAGTCCGATTGCGTGACAAAGAATATTCCTGCATCGTGGTTCAAGCAAAATGCTACTCAGGCCCTCTAAATTGCATTGGTCATTTCTGGAAAAGCAAAATCTGACCCAAGCGATGTCACATGAATTTTCATTTTCATGTAAAATTTCCAATTTAAAAAAAAAAATTTTTGACCAACGGAAACCAGGAAAAAAGTGAATTCTGACTGAAACATGCTTAGTGGCCACACCTACTAACCGGTTTAAGATAACTGAAGCAAAAATTAAAACACTCTTGAACCCCTACATAAACAATTTTAAGAGATAATTGGCCTATTACCGTTGCTTCCTGCAGGCTTATAATAACGAGAAATATGTTATTGCGTGTTAAATAATAACATCAACATGTGACTTAATGTTTGACAAAGGCGTAGTATATATACTATTTGCTACAATCAGGCAAGTTGGAATGCATTGAAACACTTGTCGGATGGGCCACAATAAAAGACGATCCCGGGACGTAGAAAATTGCTATTCTTGCCCCGTCACAACAAAAATCAAATCGTTTCTCAAAATCTAAATTAGGTGTGTGTGTGTGCGTATGTGTATCATGTATCAATCAAGGTCATAAATTTTCAATAATTTTGTGTTATTCTGTTCTAGCCTAAATTTCAACAAAGTTTCTCCGCCCCAGTTCTTGGTATGAGTGGATACTTGGATTTTAAAACATGTGACATCTTGCAACGAAATGTGCAAAACATTTGTGAAGTGTTGATGATCAGGCTGAAATTCATCTGTTCAAGTTTTTCATTGCGACATGAATTCTCCTTGGAGACCTTCGTCAGTCTGAGGGTAAACTAAACTTCATTATTGGACAGTCAATGGCAGACCAAGAGAATGATGATGGGCATATCAAACAAAAATGCCAATTTCGTCAAGTTATTTGTTGAGAAAGCAGACGAAGTAGGAACAACATGCAACATGCATCTTCCACCTTTGGTGTCTTAGAAAACAAGGATTCGTGAATGATAGACATTCGTGGGCCATAAATGACTTCAAGTTAACCGAAATGTGAAGTGCTTGGCAAAAATGTTCGCGCAACATTACCGGAACGTTAGTGTTTGCCACACCAAACATGCGGTCTCACTTGTAGCCTTGGGACGTGCTCACCACCGGTTCAGATCCGCCTGTCGCCAGCTGCATATATGTGCTGAACGCTGCTCTCTTAAACAAAATTAGAAATATTCGAATCTCATGAATATTCTTCCCCTATGAGGCATCAACGTGATATAGCAGCCACCTGTAAATTTATGATTTCATCATCACAGTAAACATTGATTTCCGAGTGTTTTGATCATGATGCTCTTTGTCAAGGAAGTCAATTTGCGCATCTCGTTTGTGGAAGACTCGTGAAGCCTACAAGACGAAGTTCCCCCAATAACGACACTTAATCCCGATCTCTGAGGGCAGATGAGGACCATTAAACGAACCGTTTTGACTACACATATGAAGCCAAATATCACTATTCGAACAAGGATACTGAAAAGATCAGGAATCGACATCGGTCCTCTCTCGTACCTGTTCGGTTATCAGGCTGTCCTCGCAGAATCCGCATTCGACGTTTGTGAAACACATTGAACAAACATACTACAGTTTGATGTGCGACCCATATGGTGGATTGCAACTGGTATTGACGTCTGATTTCGGAATATTGATGCTATTAGTTTGGAAGAAATTTAGGGAAATTCTCCACAGTGCAGTACAGAAACATCATTGATACTAGTGAAGATACGCAACGTAGAAAATCCGGCAGATACCACCACAACAGATAATTCATAAAATGGTGTTCACTGTCAGGGTGATCGTGTGCAATAGGGATATGCTTCCGTCAACTTATTCCAACCTATTAACCAGTCAAGTCGACCTGCGGCAACTAGTATTGGAGATTGCAAATCTAAACAAAAGCGTCAAATAAACCCATCTGCATCTACGAATAATAATTAAATTTACAGGAAAGATTGCTTCGTTTAGGACCAGTGAACCAGCGTGTCCCAATTCTGTTTTCTTAATGTTAAACGTTTACTTCGAAGAAACCCAAAGGAAATTTCCGTTGTAAAATGCGTGCAATCATACCAAGAACCGGGGCGGAGAAACTTTGTTGAAATTTAGGCTAGAACAGAATAACACAAAATTATTGAAAATTTATGACCTTGATTGATACATGATACACATACGCACACACACACACCTAATTTAGATTTTGAGAAACGATTTGATTTTTGTGTGACGGCAAATAGACAATCGTCCGGGATCGTCTTCTTTATTGTGGCCATCGGACAAGTGTTCAATGCTCCATGCCTGATAGTAGCAATAGTAATAATACGCCCTTTGTCAACATTAGTCACGATGTTGATGTTATATTAACACGAATAACATTATTCTCGTTATTATAAGCTGCAGGAGCAACGGTAATAGCAATTATTCCTTAAAATATTGTTTGTAGGGTCAAGAGTGTTAATTTTTTGCTCAGTTATCTTAAACGGTATAGTAGTGTGCACTAAGCATGTTTCACGTCAGAATTCACGTTTTTTCCTGGTTTCCGTTGTCAAATTTTAAATGGAAATTTTAATGAAATGAAATTTCCATGTGCCATCGGCTTGGGTCAGATTTGCTTTCCGAAATGACAATGCAATTTAGGAGGCCTGAGATAGCATTTGCTGAACCACGATGCGGAATATCTTTGTCACGAATCGACTCTCATCACAGAATCGAATTTAGGCGTACTTTTGCCGGCACGTGTTTGGAAACCATAGCAATCTGTTCGGAAACTGAACTGACTTCTGTTGTCACATTGGACCTTCTAATTGCGGGTAAAGTGTCCCATGGAAAACGTTTTCGATTAGGTATGAGATGTTTTTCCTTCGAGAACAGGCAATCACTTCTTTTCGTGAATACGCCCCTTGCTTCGAACTTTGGCGTCACTGTACGTATACAGTGAACGGTTTTTGCCGAACTCATCATGTTTGACAGATGAACATACAACTCTGCGAGAAAAAAGAACAATACGAATATGCGGTACCGCGTTCGCCACCTTTTCGGCTGATGCGCGATATGGGACACGCAATTCCTCTTCGTGCATTTCTATACATTTGGTTGTGACACCTTCGCCATTAAGTCCAACAACCTCTCATCTCCCCTTGTGATAATTACTGTTAGAACTACTGCCCCTCTTAACGCTTCCATTTCGAATTATTATTTTGTTCATCACTCTTGGCAACAGATGTGTATCATAAGATCCTGGATGGAGTTATTTGCAATCTGCGGTTGCTACAGTGAACCTGAGAATAATGTCACTCACAATATGAATGGTTCATGCATCCAAGCCCGGTCAACCATGGATACTCAGCTAATAACTAAAACGCAATCATGCACTCTTAACACTTTTCCCATGAAGGTATCAGCAGAAGTTCACAATCACAGAATTTCGTCCCCATGTCGAACCCAGGTGAAAGGTTTCCGGTGCCCGATATCGTACTAAGTAATCGACAACTTGACTATCTCCGCCTTTCTATACGCATGCTATCATTAGAAGGGTACACAAAAACAGAATAGTTGTAATGCAATTTTCTCGCTTTACACGTTAGATTAATTGTAGACATTGCAATCTAATTCAACTACCACCAATGCTACTATAATCGTTGCTACTGCTGGCAGTACTTTTGTCACTAATAATAATAAGAATAATAA
>LUCM01009816.1:37634-71668 GCA_008360955.1 Fasciolopsis buskii | reverse complement strand
CTAATGAGGGCATCGTACGGGTTGTATAAATTCAAGTCCGTCTGAAATGTCTATGCGAGGACATATACGTTTGGTAACAGACAACGTGATGGTGTCAAAAATAGCGGGAGCTTAAAGGTGAGAAGGTAAACAGAAAGGCCAATTGGTAAAATTGCCCTTAAAAGTAGATCGATAGACGGGTAGAATAAGTGGTTAGCAGCATAAAGACCTTCAATATAGGTCCTTGCGGGAGTTGAATATGTGACGGTCCAGGCTTAAAGCAAATATTGACATAAGGGTCAGCGAGGTATGAGGTCTGAAGTTAGTGGATAAAGAAATTTGGGGAATATTTTCAGCTAGGAAAACGATTCTAATTATGCAAAAATACTACAATAACAATGTAAATTGCAAAAGACAACAGTGAGAACAACTCGCAGCGGGGAACAGTGTACCGCAGTTTTAACGCCTCCATGAACTCTATTTTAGTGCCATAAAACTGGAAGAAATCATCTTTATCGGTAAAGATTTGTCGTAGTTGATCTCCCCTCAAACAATCTTCCGAGTACTAAGCTCGGATCATGAATCTTTCTCTTTCGCCAAATGTCCGTATAACTAGATAATCTCACCAGCTTGACTGGCCGTAGCAATTCATTGGTTAGTGTTTACCTTGACATGACCAAAGCTTTCAACGGTGTTCCACATTCACATCTGGTTGCCAGCTTGCACTCCTCCGGCATCAGTAACACGCTTTTATCCTGTATGTAATCCCTTTCAACCCAGCGGACAAAAACAGCCGTTTATGATGAACACACGTCGCACCAAAGATTTGTGGCAGAGGTGTAATAAAAGGAAACACAATTGGACTCTTGGTGTTCTTCGGGTGCACCATTGGCGGGTTAAATTGCGTCGCTCGTGGTGCCTCAAAACTCATCCTTAACGATATAAAAGTCGTCTATTCTTTTAAGACCGCTGACCTTGTTAATATCATCGACCAGATTTCCGCTGGCCTGGCTGCCCTGGGTGGATAGCTTGTCGATTGTTTCTGAACTTCTGTGCAAAGAAACTGGAGTTCATAAATTGGTAATGCGAGTCACCCACTGCAACGTTTCACATGGATGGCTCCCTACTAAACTCTTGACTTATTACTGGCAACCTTGCAATTGGATGCCATGGCTCGGTGGACGACCCGGAGCATTCCTTCTTGCAACCAGCCAGAGCTAGACGATATATTTTTCTCTTTTTCGCTCTTTCCCTTATCCAAGAGGACCTTGTCTATCCACGAGAGTCATTTTTGGCCTCTGCTGGATTGCTGCCCTGAAATGTACGTTGAAACGTCTAAAACTGACGGAGTTTCCATCACAGAACGCAAAGGCAATTCATCAAGCGCCGTTTCGCTAGTCCTCAGATCTCATCGAAATATTATGGGGATGGTAACTTCAGGAGGCTAAATCATATCTGGCTCCGGCGAATAAAAGGGAATTCAGCCCTTCTCCACAACCTCGTCCATGAGCCATGATTCTCTTTTACTCCCATTTCAGTATACACTCCAACATCTGTTATTCACCCTTCAGCCAAAGCTAATAGTGCTTGTTTTTCGTTCCCATTTTTCTACACTTTCTATTCAACACTGAAATAAGCCCACACGGTATCAGCTCACTTCACACCAGTGGCCAATCCAATACTGTAACAGGCAGGTATATTCACGACACCCAAGTTCTGCAAATAACAAAGCCGCCTGTCTAAACAGATCAATCCTACTGAAATGGCAATCGGTACTGATACGTCATAGCATCTACTTCGACCAGCGATCAAACATAGCTGCAGCCACTTCGCACTTGCAAGTGAGAGGAATGAACGAGAGCAGATGAAATATCTACCATACATCTTGACACCATCCCGATGTCTGTTATCAAACGTCTGTAGCCTCTCATGGCCATCTCAGACGTACTTGAATTTGTACGACCCATACGATGCCTTCACCAGCCGAACCAAAGCGACGTCAGCGCCGCACCGTAATTCTAAGGAAACCCTCAAAACCCCTGATTCCCACTAAAACATGCTCAGTCCCGCTTATTGATATATTTGTTAATTCTGGTTCCAAAACCCTTGATGTCTCGAAAAGACTAAGGGACCTAGAAAGCGAAGTACAACAGATCAAGGACCTGTCATTGAAATTTTCCCCTGTGTTGCTCTCGTCCGTCTTGTTTTATTAGTCCAGCAGTTTTTTGTCATTTGATCCACCTTTTTGATGCAAGAATAATCAAAGATGGCAACTGACCAGACATCTGTCCCGTTGCCTGGGTGACTTTCCGAATGGGAAACTTCTGGTATAACAGCCAAGTTTGCTCTCCGATAACACCTTCCCTGACTGCCTACGAAGACCATATGCTAATGATAATACTTTATGTTTTGGACGGTGCAAAGAATATACATTGCGCCTGATCATAGTGTGCAACGATAGTGACAAACGAGAATAAAATAAGCACCCACTTTCAAACGGTGGGGGCCTGTAGAGTGGCTGGCAATATGTACTTCAGTTCCTGTATTTCGAAAGCGCATAAATAATGACGAAATTCCGTGCTGGGTTTCTGAGTCCAGCAGAAACTTTTCGCCAGTGCCGCTCGGTGTCATTTATGCACACCCTGTAAGCCTCCCTGTAAGAGCAGCGGAACGCAATGGACCGATACCGCCGCCGGAAAATCGCTTGAGGTGGTATGGTTTTTGAATGTTGGGAATAAACACGAATTGGACTATGTAGAATGGATAAAGCGTGGCGAAATAAACGCAATAAATCAAGGAACGGGAAATTTGGAGGTAGTCTTTCACAGAACGCATAGTCGGGTGAGCAGTATAATTAGCAGGCATAAGCATCATAAAACGCAAAATAATTGAAAGCACAGTCCGCTAGGTAAGGAAGACGGCGGCACGGGATAGAAATCTTGCAATCGAATGTCTGCTTCAAGAGGTCTATTTTGGATAATTTTGATTTCACGAATTCCGGCTAAATCCATTGATGGAGCTGATGTTGGAAAAGGATTAAGGAAACCCAGAATCAAATCAGGCAATGTCTGGTGGTCTCCCGTGAAGAAAAGTGTCCAGGAGCAGCAGCCTGTTGCCAAATTTAATAGATCAAAATATGGGTTCGTGAGAAATGAAGGCCATCAGCAACTTTCATGAAAAATGTTGAGATAAATTCTGAACGTTAATTCATATCAGATGCCAATAAAAATAATTCCCCCTCAGTCCGATTCTATGGGTTTGGATATAGGACTATGGGAAGAAGCGAGAGAAAGTTAGTAATAAAAGGGTGCACTTGAACGTAGAGACTATAGGTCAGTTTAAATTAACAGTGCTATTGAGTGTGGATGACCGAGTGCTGGCCACACAACTCAAAAAGCACCATTTGAGGGTAAGCGCAGAAGGTTTAATCCGCCAACCATCGTGCACCTGCATACCGACGCAGCCGAGCCGCGTTGGTCAAAGCAGTGGATATGACCGCCCCAGCACTATTGTGTTGAAGCTGGTGAACCTGGGAGTTGAAGAAATGCGTATGTTGTGCAAGTAGGCGATGTGGGACATCATTTTTCCATGAGTGGATAATCCCGGGCGGGTGAAAACCGCGATAGTCGGAGTACGAAGTAAATGTTTAGATTTGAGCAGAACTGAACGGCCCGAAAATAAACGGCGGCGATCTGGCCGAGCTGCCAGCTGCGCATTATTATACGGTCAATGTTACGGGCGGCTCAGAAAAGGAAGGTACTAAAAATTATTATGCAGCCCAAAATATAGGAGGTGGTGGCCGATGTTGTGAGCAATCCGGATTTTTGGGTGTGCATAAATAGACGGACAGGTCATTCTTGCGTGTGGGTCATCTGCCCTCATGGGTAAGGGGAAATGAACCTGTTTTTAGTGGGACGGAAGATGAACAGCTGTTGTAGATATAAATATTGGTCGAGCTAGAAAAAGACGGGTGTGCTAGGGACTGATTAATTTCACAGCATAGAAATCGTGGAATATATTCCACTCTAGGAGACCATGCTTTTGATGCACAGGAGATGGTCGGGAAAAGAAAGTGCGGTAAGTGGGAAATGGCGCAAGGGAAAGAAAAGAAACCATGTAGGACACTTTGTTCACGGAAACAGTTTGTGGTTCGAGGTGTCTAAAATGGACAAGGAATTATCGAAAAGCATTGAGAAAGGGGAAGTCCAGGATGTTTACCTAGTTTTGTCTGGAGGGTACCGTTTGGGTTCTTCAGAAACATGATGATGAAAGGTAAGGGTGAGGATGAAAGTGAATGTATATTTTAGAAGACGCTGACCGGGTGTGGGTTCTACACCGTTTTGGCGACGATGTTGGAATTACTTTGGTGGGTGGATGGGAAAGAGTTGTGCGTGAGCAACCCTATACGCAGTTGGAACGATAAGGTTTATGGATATGAAGTCAGCCTACTGAGCGATAGTTACCGTTTTTGCGGGCAGAGGAAAGGTGAGATGCATCGGACGTGGGTCTGCAAAGTGCGTTACCGAAACCATGAGTTCGGGGTGCGAGGACTGTCACGGTAAACTTGAGCTACTAGAAAAAAAGAGAGGGAAATAGATATGAGGTTCAAAACTGGAATTGAAAAAGAAGAACAGACAATAAATTGTGACACCCTCCACCAATAAAATTTTCCAAATCTTTTTGAAAATATAGATCAAAGCGCAGCAATAATTAGCATTTGTGGCAAGCCAGCGGTTAAATATACGGGGACAAAAGAATCACGAGTGATGAACAAAGAATGCGTAGGACTAGTTAATGCGTCCATTACCCGATGATGGTAGGCCGGTGTAAAACGTGAATCGGACTTTCACCTTCTTTCTACTGTATGCGGATTCAAATTATTGAGAATCACTGGTCGAACAGTAGCCGAGAGTGATCTGGAGGAACTTGCTAGGGATATCTGGAGGCCAAAAGCAGTGGTGACATTTGGACGAGAATTGCGCTTGTTCGCCAGCACAGAGTAGAAACCTTTTTTCGGACAGGTTCGCTGCAGAAACTGTCAGATGTTGCCAATGAGTCTTGCGATTTAATTTTAGGGTTCTTTTGTAGAGTATCGTCTAGATGAGTGGATTCTAACAAACACTGAATTTCTTACCCGATATCGGTGGATGATCGGAGGCAGCCGCTCTTCACGCGCTAACGAATGTGTCCAATTGAAGTCCACTTTTGAGGATTATCATCAGAAAATGGTTGGCAAAATGTTTAATTTGGATCCTTATTTTACGACATTTTCATGGGGAAACATCAATTTTCCCTTTGCAGACACAGATAGGTCATGTTTTACCCTGCAAACAATATATGGACGATGTCACTTGCGTGGTAGACGATAATGGTGATAGTACACACACGTTGCACACATCTAACAAGACCCACCGCAACGTCCGATTCACACTTAAAGAGGAAGACATTGACGGGGTAACACCGCGAGGTTAGGCTATGTTGTCGATGAAGCAACATATAGCTATCAGCATATTCATTCAAATGTTTTCGTGCCACCTAAAGTAAAATGAACCGCATTACGTTGCGCAGTCAAATACTGAACGGATATTTCCTATTGAAGATACTATGGAGAGGCGGCTTCTTCTACGAAATGCGTTTCGTCAAAACAGCTTTCCTGAAGGTATCACTTACAAAATCACGAGACAACCTGAAGAAAGACGTAAGAGAGCAATTGTAAAAATGAAAGCCTTGCACGTCAATTTGCCTTTCAGAGATGATACTCCAGTGGACACCGTCTGCTAGAGATTTTCCGAAGCCATCGATGAGACATTCTAAGCAGCAAAGCTGCAAGCCCTTTGTACGCTACAATCACTCGCGAAGTCATGCCTAAATAGTGACACGTCGGAATCATTCATGCGCCTCCAACTTCTGTGGAGCACCATACATTGGTAGCACACCCCGACGACCATCCAAAAGAGTTCGTGAACACAACCCGGCTTTGATAAACACAGCAGCACTTAAATCTATCGCGAGTGAGGTGTGTTCACAACTTACTGAATGCAGCCACTTAGCGAAGGTCACCAGAATGTTCAGAGAAATTCAAACATAACTGAATAGATTATAATAGCTGATCATTCCCCGAACTTCTACAGATAGGGATGCTTGGATTCCTCTCTACGATCCCCTGTTTTATACCAAAAACAGTTCTTGAAAACATTGAAGCTTCCCGTTCCCACTCCCCAACCCCAGAGGTCTCTTGAATCTGTTACAAACTCAGGTCACGGATATGAGTCGCACCTCCCCAAACCATGATTTTGATATCTACTCGTTTCACGAACGCACCCACATACACACGCAACAGTGTGCACATTTTGACTTCAAGCTGTAACCCATCATCCGCCCTCATTTGTAGTGAAACATCTAAATTTTTATTGAAACAACTAGTAATAATTAAAAATGAGCCCATTTGTCACACTGCAATGTCTTTGAGATGTTCTGCGGGAACCTTGGGAATTTTGGTAACAATTTGTGTGGTTGTGCAGTCTTTATTTCTTAGATGGAGAAAGGTGAACTAAAATGGTGTAAATGAACACTAGGCTTGCATAGAAAACTATGACATATTTGAACTCCTGAAGCAGGATAGTATGATCAGCCAACTAATTTCTTCACTCTTTTTATCTCAACGAACTATCCACAACAAGTAGTATGGTTTCCTAAATGCACACTCTTGCTGAACATGCTAAGAGTATTCCAATCGCATCTGCAGCTGCCAACAGCTAATCACCACACCTTATTTATCTTGACATGACCAAGAACTTTGGTCATGTCCTTCTTTGACATCTGCTAAACAAATGAGGTGTCCGTGGGTTTTCTGGTACTCGTCTTCAGTAGCGATCAGCCTATTTCTAACCGCTTTCAACTATTTTGCGGAGGCCGCCATTTTTTAAAGTGGAATCGAGTTACCTGTGGTGCAGTACACGAAAGCCTGTTAGGAACTCTACTCTTGTTGCAACGTCGTTCCTTGTTCCTGGTGGCATTAGGGCTGTTTGCACCTTCTCTTCTGGAAATCCGGACAAAGTCCTCCTGGACAAACGGTTAATCAGCCAGACGTGCTCGATGACTTCACACCTGGAAGATGATTTTTCCTAGCTATAAAAGTTGTAATGCAGCCCTAAGGTTGGAATTCCTCTCAGTTCCAATTTAGCACGAAACTTGCCAACTGAACTAAAATTGTTTACAGGCTATCTAGGGCTGCGCTACTCGTGTACTTTTACGTTCTCTGAAGATGTTAGTTGTAGATGCACTAGAGCTGAGGAAGCCATGGGCCACATATTCGGATCTCTCAACCCACGAAGCAGTAGGCTGCTATTGTGTTCGTTGTACGTTGAACCACTCTTTGATTGACCTCTCATTATCCTTTCAAGCCTGCACATTTCTGGGTGAATCCTATTGAATTGCATGGGTTATTTACAGGGTAGCTCATGGGGTACCCTTACTGTTTAAATTTTAAAGAGTAAATTTTTTTGTATTAATCTCTTATGGTTGCGGTTCACCAGACTAAAGTCGTGCGTTCTTTGAGAAATATTTTGCTGCTCTGCTCTTACCTAATCGCATTTTGTAAACGTTTCACCACTCACTCAAAGCCAATGGCGCTATAGTAGCTTGAGATTCGTGACCTGTCGGTCTGGCTTCGCAGCGGTATAAAATTTCCTCCCCATGAAACACCAAATTACGGAAAAATCACCCATGAAATACGCCAGCGCCCTTCTGTAGCCAAATTCCGCAAATTCCGTGAGGGTTATCTTGCACCTGCAAAACGGCTGCTAACTGACTCACGTTTTCTGGAAAGGATGGGACCCTAGGCGGTTGCTTGCTAAAGCTTTTCTCATCTTTTCCCCCAGTTTATCCCACTAACAGCGATTTATATTTTCACTCTCTGATCTGCTTAATTCTGTCATTCTTAAGTTTGGTGGCTTTATCCCATTTATCGCGATTTTGACATCGTCCCTACCCATCAGTCTTAAAGACCTTTCCGTACGCTACATCAGCTTGGGAACGCAAACCCGCCATTCCTGGATATCTGAAGGTGGTTTTGCTGCCATGGGTGCACTGCCTCAGTGCTGACTCCAGAGGCCTTTGACAATACTGGTCACAAGTCTAATTTTAGCTGCCGCAGTGATTCCGGACACTCAAACGAACAACATCGTCTCACACTGTCTAAGCACTCATCCTCAAGTCTGACTCATTCTGCTCCTATTGTTTTTCTGGCAATCTTCCAGCTCAAACTTTCCAGCCGGTATCACCCTGCTTGATTTACCGGTAACTAATCTGTCGGAGGAACTGAATGAGTCACACATCCGAAGTTAAGTTCCTCAAACTTTCCTGCGGAAGTCTGCCCGTGAAATCAACGTTACTCATGATCTGATTATCCCGGCAGCTTTGGAAACGAAGTTCCGGTCACTACCTCCTATGACATGGAGTATGCAGAACCCAAGATCGGCAGACGTCTCTTGTAACCAGCCGGTCTATTTATAGAACCCTATAACGAACAACTTGCAAACTGCACATTGCACGCCCCTTTCTTCAGGGCTTCAGCTTATGCCAAGCTTAGCCTGCCCCATGCAGTTGCAACTTGGATAAGTCACTTATGACAGGAAATGAGAAGTTGTAGTCCAAAATGGACTATCCCCGTCATCTGCAGAGGTATTACCTCTTACTGCTTGCAGCCAAGGTATAAAAATAGCAGCCCTATCTGAATTTCTGCGACCCCGGCAGCTCACGGCCCACCAGAATTACGGAAGACTCCCCACAAACTTGCCCCATAATCGTTCCTGGTGAAAGGATTTCGGCATGTATTCCGACCCAAGAGTGGGGTTAATGAGCCTTTCGTTTGCGCTTGCTGTAGTTTCTCGATTCCACCTCTTTTCTCCCCACCCGGCTTACCTGTTCACACCTACGCTGGTGCTCTAATATTACTCTGTCAGACGGTATTACTCAGAGCTCCGGCTACTGTGCACAAACTATATCCTGAATCTCGGTGATTCCCGATGCGGAAAGCAAAGCGCGAACCTTTAATGAGGCACGTATGCAATCAGCCCAGACCGGACCATGCAAAAGTTAACATCCCAAACCGCCCTTGTTTGGTAGATACGCATCTGGCTGCTTTGCTGGACAGCCTGGGGCAGTAGCGCATCGGACTTTCTACTTATTCTCCGCCGCCCACCAATCTGGTTTTCAGAATGTTTCTGCTCGCCCAACCGCACAACTAGTACGTACGCTGACGTCTAGAATAACTGCCGTCGTTCTTCTTTCTTAATTATTCATGTAGGTTTTACTGAAACTACTATGTGTCACAAGTTGCTTTCGTCCTGTTCAAATACAAATTATTAATCCCAATATTCTCATGCTTCTCACTTCTTCTCTCTCAATGACGTCTCGTGGTAAACCCTGTCCTAGCATCCAGCCGATGCTGCCATCCTAAACTCATTCAGTTGTGCCCTTTCCTGGCAATTGGAATTAGTAAAACATTTGCGATGGATCACATGTGCGTGATCCACCTCTAGTAGCTGAGAATGAATAGTTATAACGGATTCTCTGTAGTATGTACACCAGGAGAGTCCGGCAAACAGAATAAAAAGTGACTTTATTCCCTGACCACTGCGCTAGCAGTCTTATCAGATCACTGCAATCTGCATCTGCTAAAATGTCATTAGATGAGAGAGAAACGCTCTACAAATAAGGACCATGAAATCCAGGACTGACTGAGCCATATGCCGTATGATAATAATATTGTATATTTACCGTTTTACGAGAGGCATGCGTAAGATAAGATCAAATTTTTACATGGATGACGTAGAGGATACGTGAATAATAAAAATCAGGATGTATATGGAGATATATATGCTACGATGGATTACTTGGTAGGCGGGATCAGAATCTGCGGAGCAATGCGCAATGCACAAGTGTGCGAGACAAAATTCGCATTGCAAGGTTTTACAGGATATTCTGGAACTGCTCATGAGCAGTACAGTGGAAGTCTTTTCGTGCTCAAGTGCACTCAGTGTGGGTGTTGCTGGCGCAACACTAGAGAGCAGCTTGATGGCAAATGTCGATACATGGCTAGAGACGGAAACGTGATGATCGTTGCGTGATGGACGAAGCATTTAGGCTGATGAGGTGAAGATTGGTAGGGAATTGATAATTGGAAAACTGTGCAAGGAAATTGTGCTTACCAGCAATGAAGAGCCGATAAAATGCTGAAAAAGGCGTAGGAATACTACCAAGTCTGCTGAACAATCTGGAGAACATGATGTTTTGCAGAGGGGGAAAATGGAACTCTCAGGACTTCCGATTTCATTTCTATGCTGATAACGGCAGTGCAGTGGAGGAAGTTTTGCTTAAGAAGCAAAATGGTTTTAAATGCACCAGTCAAGGATATCCTCTAAGCTGTCAATTTTTCTGTCGCAATTTTTCATCTTACGTGAGAGTAATTTGAAGGGGTGCACAAGTCTGTCCAGCAGCGCATAATGAACGGTAGAGGAATAGGGGCATCATCCAATCTGAGGTTGGTTAATAACAAAGAACTTTTGTGGTAGGATGACCAGGTTAGCACGGGGATCAAGTTGCCATCATGAAGCAGGGTAATTCAGCTGCAAGTAGTTGGTAACCACTTCGGAGTACTACTGTAGATTTTTTGACAGTTGTCATGGTCAGCATGCTCTGCGCTGGTGCGTTAATACGGAGAATAGAATTATAAATGGAGAATTTTGGGGGCTTGTGTGTTGAGAGTAGAAGTAGACGTTGGATTACTGCATTACTTAGTCTATTTCTGTTGATTTATTTAATACCAATAATGGTGTATTCCTCAAAAACGCGGAGGGTCTAGACAGTGAGCAATGGAGGAAATGGCAGTCTGGAAAGTGTTCCAGCTGAGGGGTGGGGTTGTGGTGAGTGGCAAAGAAAGTGTAAGTGGGTAAGTAAAATGGCCGAGAAGTACGGGAGGGAATACGAAGGTGGGGGCACACATCGTTAGTATTTGCACGTCTGCCGGCGGATAGGCGTTGGGCATAACGGTGGGCTAAGGAGAGCTAACTCACGTTAAAATGGTTACGACTATTCCACACACCCGGCGTTCGAAGAGGGTTAATGTTCGGTGTTGTCTATAATTTGCTAGTGTATTAGGTTTTCTTGCGCCAAGGGATAGAATGTTATGGAAAGCAGAAGCTGATTTGAAATAGGGGGCGTATTTAAAAATCGATGGCTGACTCAAAAGTACGCACTTCCGAGATAGGGTGTTGGTCAATTGAAGAACCTGGGTGACATTTAGATAAGTATTTGAGGCAGTCTTAAAACTAGATTGGTTCTGTATGCACCGAATGCTAATGGCAAGTTTGTTCCAAAGCGTGGCATGAAGAACAAGAAAGAAATACAACCTTAAATAGGATTTGGTGATTTCTGTGTGGATGGTTAGGGACCTATGACGGAGAGGGTAGGGGCTGGAAGAGGAGAATATAGGTGGGTCGGTGGAGAAGGAGCGCCTATTCACCAGGTTATGCAGAAAAGCCAGGTTAATTTTCAGTCGCCGTAGCCAAAGTGGCTCAAGTTTGAGGGTTAGACAGCGTTCCTTGCAATTCAGAGTCGTGGACCAACCTATCGCTTGCTTAGTGAAGCGTCTCTGAATAGTTTCGATGGAGATCCCACACGACTTTGACAAGCTGGAGTATATCAAAGTGCCATACTCATGGAGCGGTCGAACATGTTATATAAATGCTGAGGCTGCTGTCGGATAACTTCATTGTGCAAGAAATCAGTTTTACACTTCTCCTTGCTTCAGCCGACTGAATACCTACAAGCCCTGAGAAAGTTGCAGAGGCTGAGTAGTCGAGACCAAGTTCACGAAATGTGGGTTTACATGCGATAGGGGATCCGTGTAGCAAAGCTAAATCTTAAGGTAGTGCACATCTATATATGAGTATTTCGATCTTATCGGCAGGGAATTTCATCATCCAGGAGGTGGATCATTCGTCCAGAGCGGACAAATCGGTGCAAATTTCTCTAACAGCTGTGCTAATTTCATTTGGCTTAAGAGGATAAATTGTTTTTGTCATCAGCAAACAGGAGAGGAACAACATGAGATACTGAGTTTATTGCGCCAATGATATACACAAAGAGTAGCAGGGGACGAATTACGCCGCCCTGTATGGCGCCATTATTAACAGATCTGGGATTAGATGTTACGCCATTAATGGAGACCACCTGTGANAAGCTGTGGGTCAACGTGGTGTAGGAATAGTGAGAGTAGTGAGAAGGCTGAAGCAGCCCTTTTAGATTGGATCCCAGTCAACAGTCGCTTGTGTGCCATGAGACTGCAGGGATCAGTTGGCGTCGGAAACGATAGTAGTGTTAAGCGTAGCTGATTTGTTATCTCGGCATACGCTCCAACAGACTGCAGCACTGATATGGAGAAAGACGAGTTTTACGATTACCTCGTCACTCTTGTTCAGAAGAGCAGACGCTCTGACATTGTAGTGGTATCAGGTGATTTTAATGCACAAGTTAGAAAACTGAATGCATCGGAGTCCTGTCTAGGCGGGCCATGCGCCTTGTCTGCACAGCGAGCAGAAAACGGGGAAAGACTTCTCCAATTCTGTGCAGATAATCATTTATTCCTACCTAGTACGAATTTCCGACACAGTTCGCGTCGCACTGCGACATGGCGCTCTAACTCGACAGTAACTTTGGGTCAAATTGACTCTAGGGGGCCGTGCCTTTTGAAAACAAGAAATGGTAGGGGCCAGAAGGTATGGTAGATGGGAACGGTCACTAAGGGACTAGAAGATACCACGTAGGGCTCTAGGTTGATGAAGATTTAATGGAGTCTGAATTGTCTGAAACTGACAGAAATATCGATTAGGAGTGAAAAAGGAAGAATCCAGGATGTTGACCTAATTTCTTCTGGAGGTTACCGTTTGGGTTCGTCAGAAACAAGGTTATTTCTACGGGCCAGAGTGTTTTGCTTCAAGAGAGTTGTTGGTGTAAAAAAGAGGTGAGAATTATACTGAATGTTTTTTTAGAAGACGGTTGCAGGCTATGGTTGCCGCACCGTTTTGGCGACGGTGTTGAATTTAGTTAGGTGAGTGGCTTGGAGGGAGCTGTGGCTGAGCAACCCTATGCGCAGTTAGAAAGAAGGTTTATTGAAAATACGTCGGGCTATTGAGTGATAGGTACCGGTTTTGCAGGTCGAAGAACGGTGAGATTTAGCCGACGTGGAACTGCATGTAAATAAGTAGCATGCGCTGGTGCCGGAGCTCTGTTTGAAGTGGAAGGGACTAGATTGATTCCCATATGACATCATTAGGTCCATTTCCCTTTACCCAGTGATCGTAAAATATCCACATGCCAAGTTGGCCTGTTCATCTATTTATACAAGACCTAAAACAAAACCCCGGATTGCTCAAAAAATCAACCATCACTCCCATAATTTGGGTTGCACTATACATTTCACTAACTTCCTTTTCTGAGACACTCGTAAGATTGACCGCTTCTTAATCCGCAGCTTGTATCTGGGCCAGATCGCCGTCCTTCTAGTTCCTCGCTTTCAGGCCGTAGAGTTCTGTTTGGATAGAAAAACCTACACATGCTCTGGCGATTATTCGATCCTGGAAAGACGACGTCTACCTTACTCTACCAAATTTGAATTCCTTCCTCCACACCGCCAGTACGCCGGCGTTACCACAATAGTGCGGAGCGCGGTCATATCCACTGCTTTGGCCGATGCACATCGGTCGGGCAGCTCGGCTGCAGCGATGTGCGGATGTAGATGAGTTGGTGGACTACACTCGTTTTCACTCCTCAATGGCGGTTTCCAGGTTGGGTAGTCAACACTCGGTCAGCCCCACTCACTGGTACTGTTGTGGTAAACAGCCCCCTAGTCCCTATGTTCACATGCACCGTTTTTTACTGGCTTTATCTTGATCACTCCCAAAATTCTTTCGCTGAAATCAAGCAAAACGGAATCACGAAGGACAGTATTTTTATTGGCATCTGATATGAACTGACGTTAACAACGCATCTTTAATTTCAAATCAGCTGATTTCACTCATTTTTCATCAAACTCTATCCTGGTCTGCGGAATTCGGCAATAGACAGACGCTTTTGGTCATATTTCTCCAAATGAGTCCACCAAACGTTGCCTCATTTGATTACGGTTCTCCTTCGTTTCCAACCCCACCTTCATCTTTGGACGAAGCTACAATTCATAAACTCAAAATGGCTTAAAACAAACATCGTGTATTAGTCTTACGATTGCGCAATTCCCATCCCGTGTCGCCGCTTTCCTTGCTGAACGGAATGTGCTTTCAGATTTTTGAGTTTTATATTGTTTCATATGATATCCAGTCTGGTTTTCACTCATTTCCATCCCGTTATCACATCACCATTGATCCTCAACTCCACCATATAACTCGCCTCATTTTCGAGGTTCCCAGACAGCTGGCGGCGACAACCATTGCTTCCAGCCATATTATGCGCCCGCGATACGCAACTTTGGTGCATTCAAACATAGTACTGCTCGCAGGTCAAGGCTGGTAATCAGTCACAAAAATCTTTGCGAATTATTATCTAGCCTTGATTTAAAACTCGAAAGCTCGTGTCCAGCAAAATGCACTGCCCGTTATGATCTTCTGAACGAAACGCACTGCATCGTATGTTTGGTTTCCGTTTATCATTTCTGCACTGCACGTTCTTTGCACAATTTTGGTATTGCCTTCCGCATGTCTCTCGCATGTTGATACATATACACAAACTAATGAACCCCTCAAATTACACAAGGTTGTTCTCAACCCTTTTTCTTTAGTTTATATTGTTAGCATTTCCTGTGCATCATCTCCGTAAAAGGATCTTGGCGAGCGCATGACTCTCGCAAATCGAGAAATTTACATTCTTATTATTTTTGTCATTAATATTATTGATAATAATGTGCACTTCCCTGATTTGCAAGAGGCATGCGCAAGGCAAGTTCAAATGTTTACAAGACTCATGTACAGGAAATACAAGTAATAGAATGCGAAATTGATAACTGGGTTTGGATCAACCTTGAGTTATTACAGAGGCACACTGGAAAGCGAAATGAGATGCTGCAAAGCAATGGGGATAGTACAAGTGTACCATTGAAAAGCAGATATAGAAAACCATTTTTTCAAGACCAAACAGAGTTTCCTTGGTCTGTTTGGAAGCAGCGGACTACCAGTCATTTCGTTTTTAAATGCACTAAATGTGCGCACTGCTGGCGCACAACATGGAAGGAGCCCAACGATGGATATCGATATGTGGCTAGAGACACCAAACCTCGGGAGCGTTACGTAATGGGCAAAATCGTTGAGCTGAAGAGATGACAAGCAGTAATAATGCGGTAATTGGGCGGAATTAGTGAAAACCACGCAGAACGTCAGGAAACTTGGATAAAACACGTGTTTGACAACAAACGGCCAAAAATGCTGAGGGTGGAGGAAGATTGTCACTGTTGTCTCAAGCTATCTGGAGGAAATTTGTGAAGCTTTGAACATGGAACTCCAAAGAATAGTGATTATATTTACATAAGGATGGCATTAGGCTGTACTGGGACATGCGTCAGATAAGGTAAATTTAGTGTAAGAACACTCCCTAGACACACTAGCCAAGAATGTCCTCCATGCTGTCATTTTTGCTGTCGCTGCTTTGATCTTAGTCAACAGTACGGGTGGGGAATACGAAACGCGCGAGCCGTTTCCGAGGCAGTAATGAGTGCGGTTTTGCCCAATCGCAAAAATGCCATTTGAGATATGCAATTCGATAATCACCGTAGCTTCCGTTGACCGGGCCAGAACCCTAGCGCCAGTTCTAGACAACAGGTTCCCAGCAGGAATGATGGGATAACAAATTTGGATTTGCCATTATGAGGACGGAGCCGGTAATAGCGCGTCTCCTCTGGGTGCGAGATCTGAAGCGCAGGAGAGAAGTAGTCTGGCTTAAGTTCCAGCTTGGGGTTATAGTGATTATTGGATCGCGACAACATACCTGCAACGCAGTGCATCTAATCCGTAAAATGTGGTGACTAGAATGAGCTATGGTAGCAGCTTTAGGCGTAGTTGAAGGTTTGGGGCCACCAAGAACTACCCATTCATCCCTGACAAGCCAGGAAAAAGGAGATTACAAGAGTGGCGAGGAGGACAAGGGCTGAAAGTGTTTAAAACCACGGAATATGATGAGGGCATGGATCCGTCAAGGAACACGTTGACATTTTTGTCAGTCCGCACTGGAAGAAGCTCAGGCGTTAGTTGCCTAAGCCACTGGTGAAGATGTATCACTACAAGCGAGGTAAAAAAATGCATCAGCGTGGAGTTGCGAGAAGGTGAGGAAGTAAGAGGCGAAGCCGAATCCTAAAGGATGGTCTCAGCAAAGACTGGGTCGTAAACTGGAATTTTAACCCATGTTCGTAAGCCTCGTCTAGCTCATGCCAGGTTAATTAAGAACGAAACATCCAGTAACTTTTCCAGCTGGGCTTTGAACTGGGCTAAATTTGGGCACAACTGAAAGGGACTGGGTGTTTATTCCAAAGTTTAGCGTAAAAAACTGTAAAGAATTTTGCCCTGATCGATAGTCAAGTCAGGGATATTTCTAAAAGGTAGTACCTACTGCAGGGTGGATATGGGGGACTACCAGCGTCGTGTTTGACGTTTTTAGTAGAGTGGACATTATTACGGCAAAGATTAAAGAAAAATGCATGGCTTAATTTGATTTGACGAAGCCACAATGGTTCAAGTCCAAACAGCTCGCATCTGGCCCTGTAGTTTCGGCTGGATGAAGGACCTTGGAGATTTCTAGTGGACAACTGCTGCACATTCTCAATTGCAATTTGATGAACTCTACGCATATGCGCAAAGATAATCAGGCAGTGCTCCAGGTGGGGCCTAGCATTGGACTTGAAGGTGATGATTCTGAAGTTTTGAGTGCGGACAGACTTTAAGATCACTGTAGCGGTTCATTTGGGTAAACCAGTCTGATGGTGGGCTTGCTCGTGGAAGTTAAAAGAGGTGCATTGTAACCCTAGGCCCTTAACCGTGCGTAATATAAGAATTGGCATGTCGTTCATGGAGAGGGAGCCTGGAGGAACATGACATTTATGTTATTGGAAAACTCTTATCAACAGCGAACTTCATGTGCCAATGGAACACCAGTTATCCTTATTATTCGCTTTCGCAATTTTTGTGAGAGCATGTTCCTAGGCGTTTACGGCACAAGAATAACTTACTCCCCGGTCGCGAACTTGAGAGTTAACGGGGATGATTTGGTTTCCAAGCTTGATTTCTCTTAGGAGTACAACGCACTTGCACCCTACGACACTGTCGTTTTTCAGCGAAACATTTCGTCATCCATTTGGTCGCCTAGCAACTGGGTGACTCCAAATATGCGGCGTGTCACTTGTGGTGGTTTCCAAAGCTTTGTGGTGAAAGGTGTAGACAATTTTGATATTGTCTGCGGAGAGAAACGGCATGCCGCTTCGAATGACATGGAAGACATCGTTGACGTGCAACTGGAAGAGCAGGGGGCCCTGAACGCTGCCTTGGATAATATCGCTGGGCACCAGTCTAGGTTCAGCTATGAAGCCGTTTACTTGCGCTTTTTGGTTTCTAAATGCGAGGTGAGATAAAACCACGACAGGTTTGGATCAACAATACCGCAGGATGCAATTTTATTTAGCAACCTGAAGAGGAGCACTCTGTGGAACGCTTCATCATGTCTAAAATAATTACTACAACTTACCTACCAGTGCTCAGGGCCTTATTCATAACTTTCAGGCTGACAGTCATGCAAGTAGCGCAGCATTTTTAACATAAAAGCCATGTTGTTCACTATCAATAAGTTCATGCTCTCGTAGGTAGGCTTTAAAGCTATTCTTAATCGGACGCTCCATGATCCTGGAGAATATGAGGGTGTTTTATCGGGCGGTAGTTTGCAGGGTTATAGCGTGTGCCCATTTTGTGAAGGGGTATAATCACAGAGGTTTTCCGCCGTGACGGGAAGGCGCTGCAATGAACGGACAAGTTAAAGATGTTCGCCAACAAAATTGGATGTCGCATCCAATTAGTGTGAAGGTATCCGGATGTAATACACCAGGTCCGGAGCGTTAACCAATTTGTGTTTCCACCAACAGCTGGGCTACGTCCTTTGTAAGAATTACGACTGCTGAATACGAATCCGTAGTCAAGCGCGGTCGGCATGGGGTATAGGGATTGCTGTTATTTACCAGAGCAGGGGCAAAGAATTCACAGAAAGATTCTGCCATCTCCTGTGCATTGCTCAAATATATGTCATTGTTAATCATATAAGGAACTTAAGTGGCTGAGGAACCGGAATGGGAACTTCTCTGTCTAGGCTGATTTGCCAGTGCCGCTTTCGGATTCGGCTGACCTAGAGCTTGCATCTCTTGCTGTTTGGTCCTTTGGTCCAGTACTGGTTCTAGAATTTCAGTTATTCCATTCATTTGCAGAAACAACGAGAAATCTCTGGCCTTGGAAAGGGCCCGCTGGGGTTTATTAAGTTTGCAGTTTGTTCTTCCACAATAAGTTCCTTTGGGAGGCATGTTTAGAGTATGGGGCGGAGCAGTGGCATCAACGCATTTGTGCAAGTTGGACAGTAACTGGTCAGCGGCTGCTTGCATTACTGGTGTAAGAGTAGTGAGTCCCGATTGGAGCCACGAACTAGAAAACCCAGACATTTTCAGTCAGCTCTAAACTATGGCCTTGGTGTAGGTGGGGTTATCTATACAGAAAAGGCAACGTAAATGAACTGCTGACAGGCAGATGATCACATCCAGGTAACCTAGCCTTAGTGGATTTTTAGACATTTGCTAAGCCTATCTTATGTATCAAGTCAAGAACATTGCGGTTCCTTGTTGGTTCAGTTACGAGTTGGGTCCAAGCGCCGTAACGAATGCTTTCAACGAAAGGGATCAAGTAATTTGGGGCAGGAAACGTGGAACGGCGTATGCCAGGTACATTGAAATCTCCAGCGCGCAGCTTGGGACCTGGTAAGCCACAAGCGGTATTTATTTGTTCGGTTCTCATCGAAAAACCAGGGGCAGTAAACGCATCCAACAAGAAGGCCTTCATCTTAGCTCTTACCCAAGCGACAACTTGGGTGGTGATTAGCATGGTATCCGGACACAACTTCGCTGGAATAGTTTCTCCGACACTGACAAGGCGGCCATCCCCACGCTGGGTTTCACCGCTTGTCCTGGGGGATTTCTAGACGGGAATTGGTATGGCGTGGACTATGGCGTGGTTATCAAGCCAATCTTGGGGATAAGTAGGAAATCAAAATTGGACTGTCAATTGAGAAGATGGATAGGTTGAGATTTCCTTGGCAAAATGTGTGTATTTCATAAAAACGCGAAAATCTTCCGAAAATGCCTATGTCGCTGATTCGTGTCACGATGAGTGGAGCTCGGTTTCTCTTTAGCCGGGAGTATTGAGGGGAATGATCGTTTATATTTTCAACCACTTTTCGGAAGGCTCTAGACCTATGTCGGCCGTTAGTAGACTCATAGCTGGTGTGAACAACAAACATGCGTTGGATACCGGATTGGATGTTTTGTCTTTGGGAAGCTACGGACGCCGGCCAACGACACACCTATCCGGACGCTAGAGTGGCTGTAAGTGAAATTTTTGTCCAGAACAAGGTCAAATTAGACTAGGTATGGGACGCAGTATTTGAGAGAATAGATAACTGAGCGCTGTTCAGTTCAATTCAGTTTTCACGGGACAAGATTTGGCCTGCGGAATCCGGGCGTCCGGAATTCTTCCGATTATGTGTATTCCGGTTACATATCCGCCTCCTCAAGATCCGATTTAATGGACTTCATTAAGGGTAACAGAAGATGGAATACTTCATATAAACCTGAAGGCAGGAAATGTTGCTTGTTTGAAGCTTTCTTAGCTAGTTTAAAGGGCCGTGGGATGTATAATGGAAAACATACAGACTATTTACCTCTCAGTGTCAAAAGCCAAGGTACGCAGAATCCCGGTTTCGGCCCAACGCCTTTATAAAGGTAACCACACTGCGAGTGGTTGCCAGTTCTCACAGGCAGTCGGCTCTATATATTTACGAACCCATCACTAAAGAAGTGCAACTTAACCAGCGGCCCGGATCGCATTTATTGCAAGCTTCCTCCAAAGGCCACGTGCTTAAGGATCCATATCTTGCTGGAGAAAGAAGCTGGGGCTAAGAACAGAGAAGCCGCTTGTGCCCTTAAAGGTTTCCCTTAAGTCACCGTGTCAGTTTCTGTCCAAAGCGAAAGTTTTAGCCGCAGGTTCGTCCAGAGTATGATTTTCCACCTTGCCCCTAAACCACTGGCTTGGTTAGTCGCTTCGCCCGTTCAACGTAAACGTGAACCCGTTTGAAACAATGAGACTAGGCCTGGAAGTGGTATTCCGGGTGGGGTCGCAGCAAGGCCTCGCACAAGGGTATGAACGCCTACGGTTTACTACAGGACAAGGCTAATTTCAATCTAAACGTTTTACCTCTGGCCGTTTGTGCGCCCGGGGCCCACTGGTATCGCCATTAAGAATCTGACGCGACGACTAGGCCGAGGCCCTAAACCCCACGGATGGCGTCCGCAGTAGACATTCCTCGGTCACGTGTTACGGCGATCCTCTTGATGCTACCGGATAACAGTTGAACTTTCTCTTGTTTCTGGGTAGTTTCAGCTTGTCAGCCTAATCTAGAACAATCCTTTATTGCTGCTGAAGACCTTTATTGTCAATAGTCGCTACCACCTCAACATCGTCGGTGGGTACACGATGGTGATTTTAGGGCCAAGGCTAGGCCATTTATAAGGGGCAGGAATGACAGTAGCCTTAATACTAGCCCTTGCGGAACGCTACTCGTGACTTGAAGCTTGGCTGAGCATCCCTCCTCTATCGTGACCATGTCTGCTTCTAGTAACTTCTCCAGAATGTTGATGCAGAGTATTCAAATGCAAATTCGTTCCGCAGCACCGGTGGCGCACGCTTTGAAGGCCCAGTCTATGCACAGAAGTTTGGGGTCATGCACATTACTGGTCTCGTTGGCTTCCTTAACTAAACCTACCGGAGAATTTAAGAGCACAAATCATCCGTCTGCTCAGAGCTTGTGGCCCTATACAACCAAGCCACGTTGTCCTGCCTAGACGGAATTAATAGTCGGACTGTATGCAACATCACGTTACCAGTGCATGTTTTGCCCTTGGATTAAATATGGCTGATCCTCTCTTGGATGAAGACAGTCACCCTGCCCCCTGGACATTTGTTGCTCTTGTCCTGGCAATAAGTGCGAAAGTATCTTCTCGACGTTCCCAACAAATCTTTCTTTTCATCCCCGTTTCGGCAGTGGTGAATGTAGAGGCTTGATGCCCAGCAGCAGCCGCAATATGCTTGGGATATGGTTCCACCATCACAAACGTTGGAACAGAGTACTGCCAATCTGCTTTCTAGATCCTGGCCGCCACTCCTGCCTGCTGCTACCTGATCCTTAGGAGCAATACTGTAGAAGTTACTGCGCTTTTTCACCGCGACGGCCGGTGCAGGATGGACGGTGACCTAAGACTGTAGCACTCCGATTTCCAGCTAACCCCTGTTTTTAAGATAGTCGGTATCACGGTAAACACCCAGTTGGTTTTACTTCCTCGCCTCTCTGCGGGCGGCCCCAGTAACCTTCATCTGGCAGAAGCTCTCCGATTGCGAACACCTTCGGCGAAGGTTCCTAAGGGCAGCAAATTCGAGGTTGACCATTTACCCTGGAGTGTTTGCCGGCATCTTAGACTTGGTCCTCTCAGGTGCTTGTGTCCTTGCTTTTGCCATTTTTGCATCCACTTACCGGGAGCTGCTAGGCTGACAGGGGTGGAGGAATCTGTAGTTGGAAAATCGCACTTGCGTTCATTTGTCACCCCCGCAAACGCATTCAAGTAAGGGTCCCCATCGGCCACGCAAGACCCTGAGTAATCTACATGCGGTGTTTTCGATATTTCCGTAGGCTCGCGGACCAGATAAATTCACTACTAAATGTTCTTCATCTCGCTAACCTTGGCTTCCTGGAAAAGACCCAGAACAGCCATCTTGCGGAACGGATTGTTCCCCGCGAATTTCGTATTACCTTTGCTTGCCCTAACCATTGTGATCTCTTTGCTTCACTCTTACTCGGCTCCGCCCGATTGTGTTATTAGCAGCCCTGACTCCTGAACGGTACAAGGAAGAGACAGTCAGAAACGACAGCAGGTTGAGTATATTTTGAAAGCAGGTTGCGAGCGGGGCGTGTGTGGGCAACACGCAAGTGGCGACCGCGCTTGGCGGTCAACTTTCGGTTGAAAAAGCTATCCGGAGGAACAAATCCAAGTTCCAATACAGGGACCTCCTCCCAGAAGACCGTCGGAGAAGGGCTTCGATTGGTGCCATATGGAACAAGCCGGAAACTGGCAGATGTCTTGGGCCATGACATTGATTAATAACGGGAAAATTTGCCGTTATTTCGGTGGTTCCGTAGGTGCTACTTGTTGGAGCTGACCGCGCGCAGCTCACCCATTCTAAAAAACACCGTTAGGAGGTGAACATTGGAGGTGCGATCCCCCGGCCTAGCTGCGCCCGCACACCGCTGCAGCCGAGATGCCAGCCCAATGTTTGCCGGTCAAAACGGTGGATCTAACCGCATCAAATACCCACGGTTCTCACCCTCGTCCAGAATGTTCTCCAGGTGGGTTGCAGATGAATGTCTGACCTCGGGATCTCCTCGTCCTCTGGTGCGTACGCGATGTTTACCGTAGGACGGATGTTTGCCGTGCCAAAGCCCGTAGAATCGCCTCGACCCGGGGCTCCTCTTGAGAGAGAGTAGGATAAAGAAGATCTAGGGAAAACGGTGCGCGTGAGCACCGATGGATGTTCGACTTAGTGGCAGGCACCTAACAGCGGCCGGTGCTGCCCTTGTCGGTATAAATTGGGGTGGCATGTCCATCGGCGCATAAATTATCGCGACATACATGCCATCCTACCAAGCACAGAAATGCACAAGACAGGAGGGGATTCAACTGTGTGATGTAAAAATGATGACAAAATCAGAGAAACGCATATACGGAACTTCGAGTGCGACTGGTGGTGCTGCGACTTCAGACCCACCAGCGCTGGTAAGGGCTGGGCACAACCAGGTTGACGGGACCCATCGGATGAAAGAAGCCCGTCGTCAGACCTACACTCCATGGTGGCAGGTTTAATACGATCGATAGACACCTTGTCGTGTAGGCCGGCAATGTCCAGAATGAACGTTTTAGGACCGCATCTAACCACGCGAAACGGACCGGTATACGGTGGTGGTCGGACTACATCAACAAGCACGAAGACGTGAGCTGAAGTACCCAACTCGGTAGCAACGTAGCCCGAAGGTCATTGTTCCCGCGGTGGATTGGCATGAAGGGTTCGCATGTTTTGAGCGAGACGTTTCGCTTATCACCGCAGTTGAAGTGCGTGGGTCTCGATGGGAACATCAGCTCTCCGGGGAGGCGGAGCGCGCAACGAAACACAAGCTACTTTGGTGTAGTGTGTAGTTATTCCTTAGGAAATCTACGAGGGCTTAAGCGAGCTGAAGGCAGTGTTGCGCTCCAAAGCGGATTGGCCCCGGCTCGCAGAGCATATTTTATCTGACGGTGGAATCTTTCCAGCACACCGTTAGCTTGTAGGTGTTAGACGGTTGTTCTAATATGATTACACCCCAGCGTTTTAATCACATTTGAAATCGACCCTTCGAAATGCGAGCCGCGGTCGGACGTCATTACAGCGGGCCAACCAAATACGCTTACACGCAAAGAATTGTATTCTGCGTTGCTCTGATAGGTAAGACTGTTAAGTTTACTGAGCTGCCTCGTCGAAGTTCTTCGCCATCGGGATCCTTCGCTTGGGTCTGTGCCATGGCGTCGAGGTCGATGTTCGGTGTTGGAGACAAATGAAGTTGGTGTATGCGAGAAAGTGCATCAGCGGCGGAGTTATCTGCTCCAGAAACATGACGTATGTCCACAGTGAATTGTAAAATAAAGTCCAAGTGTCGGATCTCACGTGGTGAGTAGCGGTCAGAGGCTGACTGCAGAGCATATGCCAGCGGTTTGTGGTCTGTAAACACTTTGGACGGGCGACCTACAGCGTGCATGAATTGTTGGGCAGCTAGGTGGACAGCGAGCAACTCCCTGCCAAACGTGCTACATCTAGACTCTGCCGGCCGCAGCCGCTTGGAAGGGGATGATAAGGACTTCGAAAATTCCTCGGCGTGCTGCTTAAGCACAGCTCCGACTGCAGTGTTTGAGGCGTCGGTCATGAGAGATATGGGTGCTCTCAGTTCAGGATGTGCGAGTGGCGCTATTTTGATGATGGCATCCTTGGTGGAAATGAAAGCCTATTTCGCAGCCTCGGGGAAAGCGAGCTTGCGCTTAACTCCCCGTAAAAGATCTGTGAGGGGGTAATTGCCTCGGCGCAATTAGGGATGAAATGCCGGTAGAAGTTAACTAGGCCGATAAATTCAAGTAACTGCCGATAGCAATGAAGCTCTGGGTAGTCCTGAATAGCGGTGACCCTATCCGGTAAGGGAGCTGTACCCGAGAACGAAACGATATGCCCTAAGAATGTGACGCTGGGTTTTCCAAGCTCATATTTTGAAGCGTTAATTGTCATGCGCGCGGTCGAACAGAGCACGCAGGTGAGCTGAGTGTTGCTCCTCAGAGTGGCTAGCTACTACGGTATCGTCTAGGTACACATACGTAATCTCCAACCCACGTGTGACCTCGTGCATAAACCGTTGGACGGCTTGAGCTGTATTGCTGAGCCCGAAGGGCGTCCTCATAAACTCCAACAGTCGGAAAGCTGTGGCTACTGCCGTTTTTGGTATGTCTTTCTCTTCTACAGTGATCTGATGTTATGATTGAACTAAGTCAATGCGGCTGAAAATCCTGCAACCGGACATCGACGAGGTGAGGTCCTGTATGTAGAGAATCGGGTACCTATCCGGAAGGGTGACCCTGTTGAGTGCCCTGCAGTCTCCAGATGATCGCCATCCACCATTGGCCTGAGGGACAATGTGAAATCGGGGGTCCCAAGGATTACTGGATGGACAGATGATGCTACGTTCCAACATGTGGTTGAATTCCGCCTTGGTCAGGCGGAACTTGTCTGGAGCTAGGCGAAGAGGCCTGCCGAATTTTGGAGTCCTGTGGTCTTTATATGTTACGTAACCTTAGTGCTGACGGCAGGAAGTGGGCCGATGTGTCGCAGTATGCCCGGGTAGTCGCGAAGTAGCCCGTTTTATGGCTGTTGGGTTGTCGGCTTAGCGTACTCTGGCGTAATTTGTTTGACAACGGCGAACGAGCGGGTCACGGACAGTGACGTTTGACGATCTACTATTTTTCTGTGCCGATCGTCGCCTGATAGGTCGAAATGCTGGAGGAAGTCTATGCCAATAATGGGGTATGGGACATCGGCGACGATGAGCAAAACAAAGTTTCCGAATCAGACCTAGATCGAGGGCGAGGGAACGATGTCCGTACGTGTGAATGGCGCTGCCGTTTACAGCCCATAACGTCCCTGCCTATGCAGCGATCAAGTTGCCACAGTCGCGGGGAATTATGCTAACCTAGACACCTGTATCCATCAGGAATAGCCTGTTATTCCTCAAGCCTTTGACGTTAAGGACGTGACAATTAGTAGCTGGTCCAGTGTCGTGCGCCGCGACCACGAACCGGGAACCTAGTTTCTCTATTTCTTGCCCGGAAATATGCAATCGGCGTCGCACCGTTTTGCTAAGCCTCCGAAGCGGTTATGGTACTTGCAGTAACTTCCCGCGGATGACAGGAAGGGTCGCCTGGGTGAGAGGCTATCGCGCCTGCTGCGGCATGGACTGAACCGATCGCGTAGCAGGTCTCTATCAACTGTGATCCGCTGTAACGATGTTTCGATCCTCGTCAGAGTGGTTGTTAATTCGTCCTGCGAGGATGAAGGTGTTGTCCCGGGGAATGAAAAGCTATTCAACGCTGAGACACCCGGCCTATAGCGCGACAATGTCGTCAGCAATTTCGGCTGTTCCTTCTAGGGTATATTTGCGGGCTGCACCAAGCAACGGAGGAAGAGGTGATGGAGACCGTCGAAGTCACAGCTCTCTTAGCAACGAGTCGTCGCCGAACTTTGCACCTCTAAGACGCCGCATTTCCCGTAATAGTTCTGAGGGCTTTTTATTTCCGATCAGAAACGACGACGGGATATGGAGAGTTGGCAAACCTGCTGTTGGGTCTGGCGAAAGCTTTCCCTGTGTAGGCATGAGACCGTAGTATCAAAAACGAAAGTAACAGTGAGAACATAAAGTACTGAAAACTACCTATAGAAAAGCGCAGCCAGTAAGTAACAACACATAAAAGTAATTTGCAAACAGTAAAAAAGCGGTGATATTCAATCTAAGAAATAGATAATTAAATGGCAAACCCGGCGTCAAAAAAGGAACAGAGACTCAGGTGAACAGTAAAACGGATTGTCCCACCGCGGTGCTCGTATCACTTTTGCTTGCCCTTAACCCTTGTAACCACTTTTGCATCACTCTTACTCCGCTCGGTATGATTGCAATACTGGCAACCCTAACACTTGACTGGTACAAAGAAAAGACAGTCAGAAGCGATAGCAGGTTGAGTATATTTTGACAGGAGCGTGTGAGGGAAGAGTGCGTGAGTTACGTGCAAATGGCTGCCGCGCTTATCGGTCAGCGTTCAGTTAAACACGTTATCTGGAGGAACGAATCCCCGTTCCGCTACAGGCATGCCAGCACAAACGTGTACGACACAAATTTGTGGAAGTATGTAACGAAATTACCGTGGATAATTCTCATTTTCAAAAAAGACTGTTACACACATAGAACCCGAAAAAATCGGTACTTCACGTCAGGTGAGACGATGTACCTGAATGAAAATCCGTTTGGCATTTCACATAACCCCACTTAACGTCCCCGATTGTCCCCGCGAGGATGAGAACAAAAAGCACTTTCGACTAATTATGATTTCGTAGATCACGACAACGACTGAGGACAGATAGACCTTTTTCCTTTACGGCAACCTGAAAAGAACATTTAGGATTCCGGTTGAAGAAACCCTGAGATATCCAGGGAGCTTACCAGCACAAAGAACTTGACAAACAAACACTACGACGTCAGTTCCTGGGACCAAACTGAAACTGACCAGAATCTCAGGGTCAATAGGGTAGCGCTATTTTGGAGTGGGGTACGACTCACAGTGACTACCGCCCCAGAATGGCATCGCGGAGGGTTGCTCGGTCTGCTGTTAACTGGGTTGAACTGCAGAAGCGGTGCCCGAAACACCAGCTAGACCAGTTTCGTGATTTCAAAACCCGAATAGATGGCGTAGTTTCAAAGTGAGGCTGTTATTTTTTGTAAATACCACCGAAGGATTTCGAGTCTTCCGGATACACTTCCCCCGATTAACTGGGATGCTTACGCGCAAACGGTGCCCATTCCTGGTTTAGTAGCTAGGTTTCAGAAGGAATATGAGTCACTTCAAGTTGAGTATCCCAAGGATGTCTTGAACGTCAAGGAAAAAGTTCAGGATGAAGGAGAACAACTGGTAACGTTAATTCCCATGTAACGGCACTTTTCAGTTGGAAACGGCGAAGCGGCACATGGCGGCTTGTGAAAAGATGAAGGATAGCGCCAATAAAATGGTTGGTTTAAGGGTCTATTGTCTTACTTTGTAACAGAAGAGCGCCGTCAGCAAACTGCCGAAACTTGATGAGTTGATTCCGGAGGTCACGTTAGCCTACTTCCCACTTACGAACTTGGATCCTTTCAAAACTGGCGAAGTCAAAAAAAGCGAAAATAAAACCATATTGAAATCAACTGCACCCAAGATGCACTGGAATTTTAATTAGACTGTACTCGGTTAGGTATTAGCGTGTAATACAAATACTTCAGAAACAAAAGCATTGTTTACAGTGGTGGCTTCTGCTTTCGGCTCCCCTTGTTGTCGTTTGGATCTCGATCAGTACTATGCGTTGTCTATGTAAAATTGTGTCGCGATGAGCTGGCTTTGCTGATGGCATCAAGCAGCTAGGCCTTTTATTGACGGTTTTACCACCTTTTTGGGATTGACGTTTTGGATTATGCAAGTTCACAGTCAGTATTCGTCGGCCACTGAGCACAATCAGCACAGCCTCCGAGCTGTTCGGTTTTCCCCAGCTGTTTTTGTCCCTCGTGTGTCGAAGAAATGCTCGTGCGCGCGTGAAATTCTTCGTCAGTTCAATTTTACTCAGGTCCTGTGTTAGGTTAAGTTAACCGAGACGGGTTTGTTTTACCCAAAGAAGATAATTGTGTAAGAAGTTCGCGCAAAGTCTACAGTGGCCATAGCCACCGTAGAAAAATTGCAGGAGAGCATATGGCCCAAAGAAATTTTTGGTGGGACTTACGAAGATCAGTTGCTTTCTTCGATAACCGAAAATCGGAGGTTTGTGTAACTGTGATCTTCCAATTTCGGGGTGATTTTACTAATTAGTCTACCGGACCTTTACCAGACGGTCGCTAATACGACATATATATATATATATACATAGAGAGAGAGAGAGTTCAGAAGGCGTACACTGGGTTAATACGTTTATCGTGACGCTTCGATCCAAACTAGGACTCGTCATATATATATATATATATAATATATATATTATATATATACGTATGTACATCATACTGGCTTCAAAACAGGAATGATACCAACGCTGCGGTGTTTACGTAAAATTAAACAGGCCAGGGACATGAGGGATGGTAAACACCAAGGAAACCTTTGTTTTCACCACTAATTTGTAATTCTTGCCTTGTTTTACGTTTCTATCACGAAGCACGGATTTGCAGACACGTCATATAGCATTCACCCCGCGGATTTGTATTCTAAGCCATGTCTCAGCGTCGCTACCCAACAATACGGCATCCTGACCCCAAAACAGGAAGGGGTAAATTACTAATTGCTGTGCTAGCCGACGTCAGGTTCTTCATGCTTCCACGCCAGGTCCTCATCTGACCTCCCCATCGCTCCCTTCAGCCTTGAGTTCATGTCTAGTTTTGAATCACACTTCATTATACTCCACACCAGCCAGAACGGACTGGCACTCCTCAAGAAGGCGCAGCCAACAAAATGCGAGACAGTTGATAAATGGACAGCGCTCTTTGAAGTTACTAGTTGGCAGTGAGTTCTAGCTCTTCAGCCAGCGCACAACTTTGATAGGCGAGTCGGGTCAGAGATCCTATCGCAGTCTAACCGACCATTCATCGTGCATTTTTAGCATCCACGGGGTGACAGGGACAGCTCGACGCAGTCTCGTGTGGTCAGAGTCAGGGGAGTTCTCCAGTACTACCGTCGACCTTGTAGATGGTTCCGCCATTTGTAGCTGGGTGGGATGTGATCTAGGTACATCGCTGATTCCGCGATGGCAGACTCCTGGTAGTTTGCCAACGATTGGAGCTTCTGAACTTCGAACTAGGGAGAAACAATGGACCAGCTGAATACGGTCAACACTCATTCCCTGTTTCCTGAATCACGGGAATCGAGATCAAAATAACCTAGGGGCTTTTCGTACAAGGACAGCTGACACTCCATCCAGTCGCATCTAAATTTGCGAAGTCACTACGCATTGTTGTGGGTGAGGGGTCATGCAGCGCAAAAAGTGATCCGGCAGAAACCTGCAGGCAGGCGACCTAAGACAGACACACTGTCCGACAGATCGGTAGATGCACACTTAGTAAAAAATTGAAAGTGCATAGCCTGGTGTCTTTTGGGGTCCAGTAAAGCAGTGCAACTTCAGCCCTTTAGCTGAGAACCACACCAACACCAGCAGGACCAAAGGTCTTGGCCTGAGGATCCCAAGAAGAACACGGGTGAAGTGTCACCGAAGGACTAGATGTGGACGTCAGTCGAATGAGAGCTTGATTGTTGAGTGCGAGTCCCTTGGGTCCAACCCATAGCGCTGTCTAGGGTTTCCAATGTGCGAGGTAAACATGGCTGTTGTGCTGTACGTGCCAGCGTCCATGAATTGTAACTGACTGCGTTCAATAGGCATCGAGGACGAAGAAGTGCATCAACAACCGGGAGCGGACCAGGTGTGATTTGACTATTAGATGAAGTATATGTCTGCGCAGAGTTCCGTTGATTTTAGTTGACTTTTGTCTCCAGCCATACTCATTGGCTGTCTGTGCCTGACTGGAGGTTGTCAAGTGGACCGAACGTGTCACCGAAAGAGTCATTCGAATCCAAGATCTGTTGGTCACTCGCTATCGTCCGGGTTGTTACCACAGCTGACCCAGCGTGACCCGGCGTGACCTTAATTGGTTCTATGCCACTTCAAGTCTCAGAATCAAGGTTGACGCTGCCTCTCATTGAACGGTGTGCCAGAGGAATTTATTTCACTTGTCTGATCTCTGTATGCGAGCAGCTGAGTTCGTGCTTACTGGTGATCTTTAACCCAAGCTCACCGGCAAAAGTGGTGTTCTTCAGAGTTGCTTCCTTTCACCCTTTCTGTTCAATATTGGCATTCAGATGTTTATGGAGGTAGATTTGTCCTGTGAGAATAGTGTAATCGATACTTGCTTAGACAGAGAACTGCCTGATTTAGGATACGTGGACGACGTCGTGCTGCTGAGTGAAGACTCCAGATATTGCAAAGACAGCTGCGCAAACGCTTAACAAACGGTTTTACTGTTATCATTGTTTTGCTTTAGTCGTATGACCAACTTTCGATATTAGTTAGCGCCGTGTTTGGATTAGCCCTTAATTGGTCAGTCACATGTTCGCACGATGTGCTTAGACATGAATCTAAATTGAACGCGTCGGTATCTGTTAAAGCGGTTCCCAACGCCGTTGTTCTGTCCTACCAGCCCTCAGCCTCGACAGTTTAACGATGGAGGTAGCTGACTTAAACAATCATTTAGCCATCACAGCAGCAACAAGAGCGAATTCAGTGCCGATAACAGGTTTTGCTGAAACAAGTACAAAAGCAACTAAAGCTAGCTGAGCTGGTAGCTGGGGGAATCACAGTGACTTCGGCGAGCAGGTCTAAGAAACCATTAAAGTTCGGACCTGAATTAAAGGAGCCATTGGCCACCGCAATTCAGGTATGATGCAAATCGAGGCATAACCTTTGAGTCGTTGTACGAACCGTATGAAGGTGTATTTCTTGTTGATGTTTTCAGTCTAGATGAGGTCGCTAAGGCAGGCCTGTTGATGCGAAAATTGAGCGTTCCAGAACAAATGCAATGTTTTAATTAAATTCTATCAAAGCACCCATGGGATCTCAGCCTTAAGGAGACCATTGCATATCTCAAAATGATCTTTGGAGAGGATTTTAGTTTTCATTACGAGTTCCAACCGCCTCAAAATCCTTCGACAAGCATAGAAGGATATCGTTACTTATGCTGGCAGAGTCAATCGACAGTGCGAATGATTCCTATTGAAATTGCTGACTGATAATCAATCTAAATCACCGATATTTGTAGCCGGCCTAACTTGAGAAAAAGGTAGTGACATAACGACCCGATTGCTTTCTCGGCTGGATTCATCAAATTCGATTTCGCTGCAAAATGTCATCCCTGAATACCTTAGGTTCATTGACCTCAAGTAGGATTCGCAGGTGTTTCCACAATCATCCGATAAGTCGGACAACTTTGACGTGGACAAGATTTCGGAGTTAGGCTTCTTTAGCACAAAAGCCAGATGAAACCAGATTTCAGAGGTTCCCTTCAGCTTGCTGGTTTTGTAGTAGCTGTCACTTTGTGCTGCTGTGTCAATCTCTATATCATGCGTGTGAGCGTTGTGGTTAAATGGGGCTTTCGAGCACGATTAAGCGAGGAATCAGATCGTTACCGAACTCAGCGAGTGAGACTCTGACGGCAACCGGATCCTGTATTTACTATATTTGACAAGGAAATAAATCGACCCAGGAAATGCATCACCCTCTCAATTAATGGATCCTCTGTTCCTCTGCAAATTGACACTACCTCAGATATCAGCATAATTTTGCAAGTAACCTGAAAAATTATCCGCGGTCCACAACCCAGATCCAGGTGCCGCGTAGGACGAAATGCATCCGGACATCCTATTTTGTTTCTTCATGAACTCTTGAATAATTTTTCATCCAGAAATTTCTATTACACTGACACTTATTATTTTGCACGCTCTAACGACCTGAATCTGTCAGGAATCGATTGGATAGAATGGTCGTGTTTGTAGGATATTCCCACCAAATCGGTTTGACTCACCTAACTGTTCATTTCCACAGTCCTCTTTACCATTAGACTTTGCACTTATTGATTTGAGGTATCAAGACAGCATTGTACCAACAATGGTGGAAAAATACTCGGACAGCTTTGAGCCGAATATAGGTTTGTCCACTACTGTGAAGACCATTTTACACATCATTCCCGGAATCAGGTCTATTTTTAGTCCTAAAATACCTTTGCCCCACTCCGCTACTTTACAGCTTGAAGTCGAGCTAGATCGTTTAGGGCAATTAGGGATACTAGGAAAAATGATCTGCTCTGCATAGCTACCCCAATCATGACCGTGAAGACGGCAGATGACGCTGCTTATATTTGCGGCGATTTCTTAGCTGATTTGTGTGAATCTATTCAAAGGCACCGGTACCGATTTCCAGTCCCGGAAGATTTTCTTGCACAAACTAGGCTTTTCAGATGTTTACCTGCAAGCAGAAGTTGAAGGGCCGTGCGAAGAACCATTGACGATCAACACCCACGAAGGCTTGTATCAATATAATAAGCTCCCGCTTGGAGTTAACTGTGCACCAGCTATACTGCGACAAATAATGCTCGGTGATCTCTCATGCTATGGCAATGCATAGGTGACATAATTGTTGTCAGTACTTCAGTAAAACAATCATCGTGCCAATTTATCAGAGGTCTTTGGTCGTATTCAGTCACAAAGGTTTCACTTTCAGATGGGAAATTGCATGTTTCTGCTGCCGTGCATCAGCCATCCCGGTACCATAAACGAGAATGGTCACAGGCCAGATCCGAATAAAATAGGAGCGCCCTAAAGTTTGCGTGGTCTGCCAAACAAATCGACACTACAGTCCTTCTTGGGTACGATGAATTACTATGACAATATATCAAATAAGCAGTCATTACGTGCAACTTTGAACAATATTTTTAAGGGAAAACACCAAGTGGTTCTGTTCTGCGCAATGGCAAGATGCATTTGAGAAAGTTAAATGTTCTTGTATCCGGCGGTGCGTCGACACATTACAATCCTCAGCTTCCCATCGTTGTTCCAACCGATGCCACTGATCATGGGATAGATATGGCTTAGTTACACAAATTTCCCGATGCTAGTCAGAAAGCTGTATGTCAAGTGTCTCGTACAATAGTCAAATCTGAGAAGAAACGTAGAGACAGAAAAGGACTCGGCGTTAACTTGCGCTGTTGAAAATTTCACAAAATGCTGCATGCATGCCAATTCACACTGTGTATCGGCTATAAACCACTACTTCATATATTTTCGTCAAATAAAAGCGTACCTGTTTATGCGGTAGTTAGATTGCAACTTTGGGATACTACACTAGCCTCTTAGGGCTTTGTCACATAGTACACGCATCGACAGCTTCTGATGAGCAGATGCGCTATCCAGCCGGATCGCCCAAAATACACAGTCAACCACAGGACGACGTGATAATTTCACCAATCATTGTTGATAGTGTCGATGCATGTTTAGTACGAACTTATAAGTGTATAACCTGATGTCTTTTGGGGTCCAGTAAAGCAGTGCAACTTCAGCCCTTTAGCTGAGAACCACACCAACACCAGCAGGACCAAAGGTCTTGGCCTGAGGATCCCAAGAAGAACACGGGTGAAGTGTCACCGAAGGACTAGATGTGGACGTCAGTCGAATGAGAGCTTGATTGTTGAGTGCGAGTCCCTTGGGTCCAACCCATAGCGCTGTTTAGGGTTTCCAATGTGCGAGGTAAACATGGCTGTTGTGCTGTACGTGC
>LUCM01009816.1:0-31162 GCA_008360955.1 Fasciolopsis buskii | reverse complement strand
CCGGGAGCACACGACCGGTTTGGCGGTTATTGTCGTTCGTCAGGTATGCGTACCCGGTATTCTGTTGTTCAAACATCGTTCTACTTGTACACTCCGAATTGGTATGTCTGACGAGAATGGAATTTGTCGCGTCACGAGTGTGCATGGAAGCTGTTGGTGGAAGAGTGGACAGAAGAAGGACACTTGTGATTGGTTGATAATTGTTTGTCATTTGGGCTGAGCGAACGTTAGGTTTGAGGGCAGAATGGGCTAGAATATACAAATGTGTATATTCATTTGTATTTCATCTTTCTGTTTCTCTCATGGTCCATTTAATTGCTTTTTTTCCTCAGGTCCTTTGCCCGTCTTCTGCATTTTTTTCTTTTTCATCACCGATATCTCCGAGCGGTTTCTCGCTTCTGGATGAAACATCGAGTGGGCAATTAATGGGTGCATCTTCGTGTGTTTGTCACATTCACTCGTCCCTTAACTGAAATAATTGTTCCACGTCTCCTTCGGTGTCTTGTGCACATTGCATATGCTTGCCCATCGTCTATATTTTTTGTGCCCCTTTTGTACCTGCTAGGCAAGGCTGAGAGAAGCGACGTGACGGTAAGGCTCTGATTTGCCATAATGTTATGACGAAATAAGCTTCGGCTTTGGCCTGGGCTGGTTCTTTCCACCTCCCTGTATGAGGCCCAGGAGATGAGGATTGTTGTTGGTTGTTGACGCTGAGAGATATGTCTAAGAACCAAAGCCAGTAGCGTGAATGCTGTCTGGCCTGCCTGTAGAACTCATCCCCTTAAAAATAATCCAGAAACAACCGAATAAACAAAATGTATTTAATGAAAACAAAAAGAAATTGGTTTGTTAGTTTACTGTTTCCCTCCTCCCACCTTGTTTCTCCACATTCTGTGAATTCCCATTTGCTTGTTGTTGCGTTGGTACTGTGCTTATCTTCAAGCCGGTGCATATAAATAAAATGGCGTGACAGAATCTCAAAAAAAATTAGGAACCTCTGCTGCGTCGATCATCTCTTAACGCGCATACGACTCGTCCGACTGCATTGGTTTGGGCGAGTTCTTCGCGGACCTGTTCGCGCTCTAATCCGTATTGCCTTGGGACCACATCCATGTTCTGACAGGTGCACCCGACAAGGTGATAAGTGAAAAGTAAGCTGGATAGCGTTTTTGAAGAAGCGAAACAATATGAAATGTTTAGGATGAGCGCCACTCGGCAATGAAAACTGAGGAGAATCATCACACACAAGCACTGTGTGCAAGCAACAAGCATGGGGAGCTCCCCGTGCCTACAGTAAAATTGATCAGCGGAGATAATATACTCACCAGTCGTACCCCTGAGTTCAATTACAATGGACAAGAGTCTGAACATTCGGTGAGCTACAGTACATGCATGTGCGCACACAGATAAGCAAATGTACACCATGCACACGCACACGAATTGTCCAGCTCGTTGTCACATGACAAACGTCCACTGGTCCTATCGACTTATGTTTATCGATCACAACCGCTCCATGTCTGTAAACCTGCATTTAACCATTCAGTAAACGACCTGCTCAGTGGGCGGTTGTTTTATCTCCCACTATTTGGTCCAGAGCGGTTGCCTGGCGACGGGGAATGGACCATTAGTATGTATTAGTCAAAATTATGCAGTATCGACTGCAGCCACTATTGGAACAACAGGAGTCAGATAAAACTGGCTGGATTGTTAACAGCACATCTCGCTCCTGCTCCAAAGAACGACCAACCATTTTTAACAACGTTGAGAGAAACAATGGCTAATAAGATACACGAATTTACCTGCGACGCTGAAAATGGTGTTACTTCCACATCATGGTACAAGCTATATGAATACTTCTTTTTGGTTGATGGAGCATCCTCTAGAATTTCCGTTAAAAAAATGTTCCGGCTAATTTCGATTTTCGAGGAAAGCGCATTACTTTCCAACGCGTGATGAAATTGTTGCAAAATAGCCAGACAACCAAGAGAGGAAACTTTGTTTAGGTTGACCGTGTAAATAGGGATTGTGGATGTTTTCAACTTGAAAAGCTTCGGAAGTGGCCAGTGTAGTGTATCGATTTTTGTGTCCCGGTTGACATCTCCGGATCAAGTGGAAATGTTCGCAAGGCTTCTAGAAAAGCTGGACTGTACAGAAAAACAATCTGTGCAAGAGCTACCGATGACTACTTTAGGCTAACCAATTTAATACTTGATGCAATATCCCACAAATGTTGATAACGCCTTAGTGGGGGCAAATTACACAAAACCAAGTCTCCCAACACAAAATGCGTGAACCGACATCATCACAGCGACCAGTCTCCATCTGATGGACCTGTAGGGTATGGTACTTTGGTAATCTAGTGACCGCAGGTTCCACATATGTCAATCTCGTGCTCGCTTGACCCATAAAAACGATTTACTAATTACAATCTCCCTAATTAAATGCTGGTCAATTGGAGTGTTCGCGATGGAAAGCCCGTTACTCAATCAGATGCGGTAAATGGTTGTCAGACAACTCTCCAGTTGGACACAGTATCGGACAAAACAATCAACTCTCACACGACTGCTAGACAACGTTCATACGAACCCACCAACAGTGGTGCTCAATGTGCTACTGAAAAATAAGTGCCTTTTCCTAAAGGAGGTTGAATGAGCTTTCTTTTCGTGATCATTATTCCCGTATTTGTTGTATTCCCAGCGCAGATATCCTGTATCTCCTTGATATCACTTGGATCAATAAGTTTCAATTATGATGTGCCTATTAGTTCGATTTATGGCACATATTCCAAATACAGTGTCGTTTCCGAATTTACCAGAAGTGCATGACGTTGAAAATAGCGAATGCCACATACTGCACGAGTGATGATATTCATGAAATCCACGGTGAAATATTTCATTCAGGTTTGGGATAGTGCAGCAGAGCTAAATCCATTCTCTATCTGAAACCAGATGGTAAACCTGTTTCTTGTCCGAAAAGCCTTGTGCCATGTACTGCTCCGAAACCCATAGATCAAGAGTTTGTCTGGTTTTAAACTTCAGGAGTAATAAATTAAGTTGATTACGCAGCAAGGGTTGCATTCACCATGATGATTTCGAAGAGAAATGGCTACTTTAGATTATGTACTGACTTTTTACTGAATCTGATGCTTACTTGAAAACCTACCAGTATACATTCCCAACTGCAGATAATTTGTTTTCCAAACTGGAGAATTGTTTGTCGGATACTTGAAGACCAGTCTAGCAATGAACTGCTGACGATCACTACCTACTGGGGACTACACCGGTACAGCGGATTACCGTTCGGGGTATAATACGCATTGGCCGTATTCCAACAGGTGATGTACACAGTATTCAGTGATCTCCTTTTGCATTGGCTTAAGTAATGCTGTGCTCGGGAGCAAGTCTCACTTAGAGCATCTGCGAAATCTGGCCAAAATTTGAAGTGAGATAAGATATTTTGGCTTCAAATTGCACATCACAAAGTTTTCTTTTTCCCCTCAAACATTCTTTTTGGTTCATCATGAACGAAAAGGGACGTCGCCTAGATCCGACCGGGTTGGCTCCTATTACCGAAATGCCGGCACCGACAGACAAAACATGATTGCAAACTGTTTGTTTCTCTGAATTCCTGTTACGATTTCCTTCCAAATATGAATAAAATAGGGGATCCATGCGTCAATGAAACTAGATTCCAAATGATGCTGGTAGGACGAAGTTCAGTCGTCATTTGATGTTGAAATCCGGCTTGATGCTGGTGTACCATGACCCCTATCTACCCACAGCCGTTGCAACAGACGCCTCTGAAAACGGCAGTAGGGCCGTGCTGCTGCTCAAAACAGTATCTCATTCTACCCGAACCCTTACAAAAGCTGAAAAACACTGTAGCCAGATAAAAAATCGTTGATTCTAGTTTTTGGGCTCCGTCAGTTTCATGGTAAAAGTTCTATATTATGCTCCTACCATAATCCTTGTGTTAGCCATCTTTGGACTGAAAAGATATTCAAGCAGAAAACTGCTTACATCGTTGAGCAATGGTACTAGCTGGATAATATTTTGTAATCAAACACATCCGTACAGAGAGTTTTGGACATCCCGATGCACTGCCCCGGTTGCTAAAACGAAACATTGCCAGTCAGCTTGATGGGGGTGTGGTCATATCATCAATCGAGCTAGATTCTGGGGTGAAACCGGTCTTCCGTGGGTCTGTTCGGGGCTTTTCTATAACGTTCAGTATGATACAGAGGGAAACCAAATTAATTCTTAAGGTTCAAAGCGTCGTTCACTTTTTAAAACGTCATTTGTTCTCAAAATATCACTGGTCATCCACCGTATTAGATGACTGTCTAATGCTGTCTGGACGCATTGCGACTCCGAATTCACGAAAACTGACAGTACTCAATGGCTATCGGGGTCGCACACGCATGAAAACCGAAGCCGTGCGTACTGGCTCGGTATGGATACACGCATTGAAGGATAGAGGAAGAGTTGGTAAGAGTGGTCACTTGCGCTCAAGATGTCTACCAAAGTTCCGCTGAACACGTGGGCCATGGAATCGAATCCAAGTCGGCTTCGCAGGTCAAACAAAACCGAAGTTTAAACTGATTGGTTAGGAACATATTCCATGAAAATTATCACCTTCCAATACGATTGTCATTTTTAGGGGTATGTCCACGTTATTTAAGGTTCCCGAAACGCTGGTCACAGCTAACGGTTATCAGTTCACCTTCGCTGAAATTACTGATTGGACATGCGCGCAGCCCAGTTTATCATTTGCAATCTTCTGGTCAAACAAAAAGTTTTGCAGAAAAAACTGAAGAGCGCATTGAAAAAGCTTCGAGGAGAAGGAAGTGTACCAAAAACGCCGGACAGCTTTTTGGCGGTATATTGTTTAACTTCTAATGCGGCCGTCACAAACAACCCACGGCAACAGAGGTCTTTCTTCACAGACGTATGCAAATAAAGCCAGATGCCAAGTAACCCACAGTCGTGAAAGCTATTCGAAATGACCGGCTGACAGCGCTTTAACAGACATCACGGTGCGAAGTCACTTTGTTTTGACGAAGGGACAAAGTTTATAACCGTGATTTTCTTCATCCCTCGGACCAAGCATCACATGTATAAGTGAGCAAAAACACTTAAAGCGCTCGTTGAATCCTATTGAAAGACTTTCTGTTGGTCCATATAGGAAGTCATATGAGTCAGCTTTTTCTTTCGGTGGAACGTGAACGGACGGTCAGTTAAATTAGATGGATGTGCGTACACAGACAGACATATACACACACTGCTTGCGAATATGAATTGTCCAGCTCCCTGTCATATGAAAAAACTCCCGTTTGTTCTTTCGATCACAATGGTTCGATTCCAACAAACATGCATTGGGTGATTCAATAAACGCCGTGCTCAGAAGGCGGTTGTTTCGCGTCTCCCAGTATTGGATTCATGGAGGAATCTTTGCTGTAACTTCGGGCACTGTATTTTTCTGCAGCATGATAAGACCTTATAAGACTGGCCGATTTAGATGAGCCGTCACTTGTGTTATCTTCAATGGTTTGGGTTCTACTGAATCAAATTCAGAGCGAAATCACAAAAAGCAAAGGGTGGTAGAAAGTTATAATTTTTGGCGGTTCTCCGGAAACTTCCGGCGGAAGAATATCAAGTCAGTGATTCCACGGCCTGGGCAGAAGCCTACCAAGATGGCTCGAATGGGTGCATGACTTGATGGAGCAAAGTGATTCAGCAATAGCTGAGAGGAAGATTCTGTAACTCCGCCTAACAAACTGGTACTCAAGATATCCCCCATACCGTTTTGTTCTCTTTTTGTGAAACATTACCAAGATATTCCTGATGGAAGAATGAAAAAGGCTATAGAGTGACTCGATGTTAAACGGTCCACCACATTGGACATCTCCTTTAATGTGCAGGACAGAGTACGGGACATGACTGAAGCATTGGCCCAGTTGTTTTACCCATCCACTTATGTTTTCATGAGTGGACGCAACGGTAGGTTTGTGTAGAACAAAGGGAATTGACTGTCTTCTGTGCGATGCTGATCAAATGAGGCCAAGTAAGCTTACTAAGAGGTATTTCATCATTCTCGTGATCGAATTGACTTTTCCTTTTTGGAACAGGTTGTATCTCAGCGACCGGCTCCGAGTGCGAACATTAAGAGCGGGCAAAGAGCCAGTGGTTCCAGCGTTTGCACGACTGGTGATGGTATTCACATAAATGACAGACCTATTGACACGATGTATTATGATCGTTATGTGCTAAACGCAGAATCAAACGAGCACCGAGGTAGGCTGGGGAAATGGGTTTTCATCTGTCTACAAGTAACCAAAGTTGTGTACCTCACTTAGCGACCCCACTTGACGTTTTAGCAATACAACCAACAACAATCACAAGTTGTGACGTGAAACTGCTGTCAAATGGCTGGACATCCTCATCATGGGTAGACCAAGTCTCGCAATCGTACGAACTGCAGTTCTGTGCACCATTTCTTGAAAGGAAGCCGGAGGTCATGGTGGGGCCACAAGTGTCGCAGGTTCGCGGAAGCTTTTCTGCTTTTCGTACTTCGTGATGAAACCTCCTCTCTAATACATCCGCTATGTGTGATCAAGCTCCTGCGGCATTTGAAGCCACTGACTACCTCTAACCGATCGACAGAAAGGGTAAGAGCAGGCACAGACTCCTGCCAGTCTTGAAGAAGTACCTTGCATTTTGAAGGTGCGGAGCACATATCTTTCTGCCGAAAAACGAAATGAGCACAGAGTAGTCAGCAAAATCAGAAATAGAGAATAATAATAATAATGCAAATAATTTACTGGTTGCAACAGTTAGCGCATACTGTTAAAAAATAAAAATCGTACAAAAAGCCCAGACCCATCTACAGGGGGCAAACGGTAAGCATCACAGCGTTTGGATGTTTTCGGATTCGATTCCTGTCACTATTGCTCGAAGTTGCATCCAACAGATCGTACTTGGCCGCGACTCCCTTCTTGAAGCATTGCTTATCACAGCTAAAGCAAGGAGTGGGAAAACTAAGAAAACCTTATCCTATACGAAAGACGTGTGTACACTTCTCAAACACGCTTTTGTGTGTTTCACGGACGCAGCCAAACTGTAAGGTGAAAGTTTTCAGAAACCGTAGGTGCCATCCAAATAATTGGTCAATGAAGTCCCGTAGTTCAAATTTTTTATCATCATAGTACTCAACAGATGTGAAATATCAAACGATTTTTTCACCCTTGCGCTGCTCATATGCGCTGGATACAACCCGATCATGAGTAGCTAGTGAATATTACGTCGAGATGTTGTGATACTTGTAACGGAAGAACAAATTCGAAATGTCTTAGAGGCGATCGTTCAGGTGGATCACTTTCGTCCTGAGGAACGGCAGACTGAAATCTGATTACTGACATTCTTGAAACATTCTTTTCCATTGTGCATATGGGACGATGGAACTCATTTGTCAAGATGCTAATAATAATGTGGCTAGAATGAATCAAATGAATAATGAATGAAATCTGTCTTCTTACTGGATCTTTATCCAAGGAATCCGGGTGTGTTCTAACAACCACCTATTAGGAGTGACGTCCATCACACGTGTAAGTGAGATTCACAGTCAACTGGTAAAGAATTAAGAATGAATCAACAAAAACATATGTTCGCCAACATTAAGTGTGCTAATTAGGATCATGCGTCCGTGTTTAGCTGAGAGATGACGAGGTTAACAAGTCTGACGACGAACGGATGTGTCTGTCATAGTTTAAAGTCCAATGTCCAGTCTCATTAGGACGGTGACTGTAATTAATATTTCGTTTGGAAGCTTCAGGGTGTCAGCCATCAAGGAAACAAGATACTGATTACTATCGGAGTTGGTTGAAGAAATGACTAGTGAAGAAAGCATTATTAGCTGTCATCACTCGTTCGGTTGAACTGTCGAAGTATATACAGGTCCGGAAAATGGAGACTAACCAAAAGCCATCAAAGGTTAGTTTAGGCCACAATCGAAATGATTGCGATTAGCATGCATAGCAGCATTGTGTAATCGGGGTGATGTATATACAGTTTTTATACTTTTGTCTTTTAATTTCTTTATTAATGAAATAACAGCGCACATAATTTTCACGAGGGGGACCACAGCCAACAGAGGACTGCCAACTGAGGAAGTCACTTGCGCTGGGAGGTTTCGAACCCGCAACTTTCAAGTTGAAACATCGTGTTGTTGACGTTTTGGCTACCGCCCGTCAATGGGATAGTTCTAATAACCAAGTCTTACCAATTCCTTTGATAGGTTTTCACTGATTTCATTTTAAGTACAAGATAAAATTTCAATTTTTGGCTTCGTGTGCGAACAGATAGATGGATACTAACTGTTAGAGCACGCATTTGAACAACTCAAGCATGCAGCTAGGCTAACAGGTACAGGTTCAATCGGACGAGAGCGAGTATGTTTTGGTTTCACATGTATGGTAATTCCATCCAACAAAAACACGTTACAGCATGACTTAGCGGTATCTTGATTTCCCAACAAGCATGACCGATTGTGCGACCGTAATGAATAAGCGGACAGAATGATCCACCGTTATTTGTGGACGGCGAAGTTAACACAGATGAAGTTTCATGAATGACACTTGTCATCCATTGTGCTTAATTACAGTGCGCTTCGTGATGCCTTCGGTCTTCATGTGGATCTGCATGTTGTTGGCAAGACCTTGTCCCTGGGGTGATCGAGCTACATGTACACGTCTGTGGTATTTCAGATAACCGAAATAATAGAATGCGTCAGCATAAATGCATCTAAAGCCAAGGTGATAAGACCCATCAAAAAGGATGTTCGGCGTAGACCACTGGACAACCACTGACCTTGGCGACACAAACAGGGGTACGTGTTTAGTGAGTCTATAAATATACACATGCTCTCCTGGTTGATGTTTTATGTCGGTCCTCGGTTTTAGCTCAGGAAAGTATCTTGGCCTTCACTCTGCTTGGTTCTTAGTGTGCATTAAACTGGCTGGATCTGTCTTGGTTTCATTTTGATTGTTTCTCATATTGCATGCGGGACGTGTGCGTGATGCATAGACGATTTCATGTGCCGAAGATTGACTTAAACCTTGTAGCCTTCTATACACTTTGACTGATTTGCCCTAATTCTGTCACTGACGTCTTCGAAGCATTGCTCGGAAATGGTCGGAGCATTGAGTCAACAAAGACAATGTGTCGTAGTGTGTTGGGTGCAGCCAACCATCCTTCGAATGAGCTAACCATTCTATTATCGCCCTCGATGGATTCAACAAGTATGGCATATGCCTGCTCATCGTCCGTTTTTCCGTATTGTTTTCGCATGCGCTGGACATAGCTGCAAGAAATGACTCTAAGAGCAGGCTGTGACTTAACGTATAATTCGGAAAAAGCCATCGTCATCTTTAACCTCCTTTGTTGCTTCTCATCTTCCTAGCCAGACCCAAGAATTATCGTCCGCTAAGGGTGCTCCGAAATGGATAAGATTCAAACTCACTGTCGCAAAGGCCGTAAAGGATTGTCTTTTGAATTCCCATTTCCAGAGAATAATACTCATGTTCATACTTCATAGTAAATTGCACGAATTCTAGAGAGTAGCATTAAGTGAACAAAAGGAGGATGAGAAAAGGATTAGCGATGACAAGGTTCATCATCTATTACTAACCCCAAACCGGATAAATACGTCTTATTTCAGTCGCCGTTCCTTTTGATGTCTGCTTTGCGATAGGGAGTTGGTTCGGGACGTTGTAGGCAATCACAAATCGCTTTTGAGCACGGAATAAAAATTGGTCAAGTAAACTGTGACGCCTCCTACCGTGCCCAAGATACAAAGCTTGGCCAACCTAGATTATTGACCGCGCACATCATACAGGACGCGGAAACCTTGCGTCACATTTACAGCATAAGCGGTCTGCGGTAGGTGTGAAACTACTGTGCTATTAGGTGACTTTGTTTTTTTCAGTGCTCATTCCAACAGAGTGGTGCCCACACACTTGATCGGACCTGCGATTTGTCGTGTGGTTGATGTACGTTGACCGAATAGAAAGTGTAAATGAATTTGCGCGAAAAACAAGGCTGCAAAATTAAGAACTATGTCCTTCAATTGTGGTGACACTCCTGGTCGGAATGCAAACAAGATTCAAAGCTAAGCTATAAAGAATGAGTTGCCTGAAGTGACTGACGGTCTTCTTCAGGTGATATATTCCAGTGCATTGTCTTTTAATGGCGGAAAAATATACACTGACTTTCTTTGTTTTTCATTGCTTCACCATATCCATCAAAGGTATTACGTAACACTTTAAATGAAAACTTTCCTCACGGTTTCTACCACTTTCTTCTTGCCCATTTTCTTTCTGTATTTGAGGTCTCTGATTAAGTTCGGTTGTACTGAAAGGGGTGAAAGACAATTGGATATAATCCCCATTCCACCTGTCGCTTCATCGTGCTGATCTCCGGACCGCGCTGTCTTCTTGACGGGTTGATTTAACGTCCGAGAATGCCACTATATTTTTTGTCCCTGTGTTTGCTTGGGCTTAGTTGAAAGTATTTAACATTTTACTTATTCAAATAAACAGTTTACACACAAGATTGCGTCCACGTAAGGTTTGTGTACACCGGAGCCTTGGATTTGCGACTTTGATGGATTATTTGCCAGGTTTGTCATTAGTACATTCGATAATGTTTGGATCGAGAAGAGACTCTGTTTTTTGGTATACCTGAATTTTGGGCTTGGATTGCGAAATATTTGTGGAGAAGAATAGTGACTATATCAAATTTAATGGCAGACCTGTCTTGATTGGGTTACTCTTGATCTGGTCACATTGGTTGACTATTATCCAATTACTCGGAACAGACGAGAAACGAATTGAAGTTTAGCACCAGCATCCATCTTTCGTTCATGCATAGGTCTTTTACACAAGCAGTAAATGCAAATGCTTCTCTAGAGCCATACTCAGTCACTGGCAGTGCCACCGGTTCTAGCAACTTTGTCAACCATTTTGTCATTGTTTGGTAAGATGAATTACACAAGCCAACGGTAGGTCTCAAAAAGAACTCTCCTATGGTCTTACGATGGCCAACACATTATAGTGATAACGTTTCCCGGTAGCCGACTTTTTCTGATCGAATCTATCAAGCATTTCTGTTTCAAGTATCTGAGCGTGGTGGATATGAAATTCTACATTATTTGTTCTCCTTTCGTTATGTTTTGCAAACTTGCGTCCCATCCCTCTTTTGCCTGATTTTTTTAATCCTCTACAGCCTATGTTTATGGGTCAAAAGGTATTACCATGTGTACGAATCTCTGAAAAAAATATAGTATGTACGGGAAAAAACAGAAAAACCTGGAAGCATACCACCGGCCTCGCGACTATCGCCATTCATCAGCCATGCGTGCCTAGCACCCATTCATCAAATCATCTAAATACTCGGACCATCCGATTATAAGTCCTCACCAGAATATTGTTTGTGTGACAGGAGTATGAATGAATCAGGTATCCATTTTTGGGATCACAGCTGGTTGTTCTGTGCGGACTAAACGCTGGCAGCCTACAGAACTGCGCACGGAACTCTACAAAACGTGTTTTTTGATCATACAAATCCCAGCTGATTCGATGCAATTCAGTAACAGCAAAACAGTGAGTTCACTGGCAACAGCAACATATGGTGAATTGTATTGGACAGGAGACGTAACGCACCACCGGCAATTGGTCCAGCACGTATAACAGACTAGAAAACAAACAACCAATATAGAATTTAGCAGTGAAAGTACGCAAGATGAAAAACTGAGTGGATTCAGAAAACGCTAACTAGTTGTCACTGCGGACACCGAGAATAGGGTACGTCTGAATTATGTATGCTTGAGAATCAGAGACAACTCCCCATACTGTCAGTCCACCTATCAACCAATATAAGCAATGACCAATGAACACGGTTCGCGAGATAGCACGCATCACTCCTTGCAGTAAGTTTAAAAATGAGCTCCACATCAAACGTGTTATAGCGCTCAGCAAGGCAAGTACAACGACAAATTGATCTAGGTGACTAAAAAGCAAACATCATATAATGTAAAAGCTTGAATAAGCCTGATATACTGTGGTAGCAAAAACGCTTGATGGGTAATAGTATTCCTTATAAATGGTACCGAATTAACAGACAAAACCCCAAATTAGCACAAAGCACTAGCTGGAAATGAATCTAATTTTTAAGTCAACCAAATCTCCCAACGCCAAAGATAATAGCGCGTACAAAATGCAATCGAGTGAATCACAACTTAGTTATACTGCACGCATCACGTGCGCCACATGTTGAGTGGAACCCCGGATGGCTCTAGTTTGTCATTGGCCTTTTTTGTAGTCAGTCGGACCTTCGAATTTTACTGGGATTCTCTTGAAATCTCTCCGTATCTAAAGGAATATCGTTAGATGCAGAAGATAAAGCTGAATTTGTAGCGGAATGACCTGGATTTTCGAATCACATTTGATCAATATGACTGAGGTTGGCATGTGGCTTGCCACTGTCTACGATTGAGTACAGTAATCTGATTGTTGCACCAGAATGTTTGCTTTTGGAACACATGTAGCAAGTTATTTACACTTGAAGCAGTAATTATCAGCAGGACGCACTGGAGCACTCAGCCAACTCATACGCGAGTGGGAGCAACAGTCTAGATGATCACACCCACGCCTCAGATGTGAACCATGATCAATCAGCAGAAGGAATCACACGAGCCACACGTCTATTCTAATAAACTCCCACATTCAATCAGTATCAAGGGACAAACAGGCTGGTATCTAAGCTTGCGTGCGTTTATGTATAGTCGCTATATGCTTCTGTCCTCATTTGTGCATTGGATCGAACCCCAACCGTCAACGCACCAGTGCGTATGCATCAACTGAATCAATTCTCACACAACGGCGCCGGTGGATTCACGCTCATCAGCGCAGATATACCACCATCCCGCTCCTCCTGAAACATGTTGAAAGATAGGGTTACAAGACTAGTAATCTCACAGGAAGTAAGTTTGTTAAAATCAGTATACCTGATGCTCCTGTTTTTCACTGTTTGTGGTATAGGGTTCGGGTATGTAACGAAAGAAAACAGTGAAACAGAATAGTCAATTACTGGGAGTGATGAAAGGGGTAGTCAAGAAGGATTAGCAACACAGAGCAGCTGAAGCATCAGAATGAATGTAACATGTGATTGAGAAAATGAAACATCGTATCTCTGTTAGGGTACTTTGTACCCTTGAGGGAATAGTAATGTAATTTGTTTGCGCCCGTCTAAAAGGGCTATTTCACTGATCATTGGTGGTTGCGCGACGCTGGATCGTACCAGATAAATTGCGACCAATGCACAGGCATGGATGTGACCCGATCTTGTCAGACGGCGAACAAGTCCAAAACGCAAGACCAGATTGAGACCGCGTTATCCTATTGGCCACCAGCGGCCAGTGCTGTGATCAAAAGACATGGGTGCGAATATTCAAACTGAAAAAAACCATAACGTGAGTTGGGCCAACCAATCAGGATGGGCTTTCAAGGTAGAACAACAAAACACTATGAACTAAATGGACGAAATGTGATTACCAAGATGAACCAATTAAAGCGCGACCCGGTCAACCGATGAAATAACGGCAGTTACGCAGAAACAAATAAGCAAGCAAAGTAACTTATAAATGTTAATTTCACTTAAGAAAAAATAATAGTGCTCGTTGACTTTGGTTGTTCTCCAATGAGCTAGTTGAGACGAACGATACTGATCCAGGGCTAGTGTTGGCCGAGTGAAGAGCAGAAATACAGAACAGTGGTTATGGGATACTCAACAGTGTCACGAAACATTACCCATGAAAGTTAACTGCCATCACCTAGCTCCTCTGAAGCGAGATGGAAAGTAGAGATGAGTGAAACAAATGACTTACTACAACGCAAACAATCCTCTGTAGAGGAGGATACGACTACGAGGAAAGGAGAGGGTAATGGACACAACAAGAACGAACCAATGATTTGCGGTCGCCGAAAATGTAATTATGACTGTGTCAAAAGCGCTTCCCAACGGACAAAGGCAGAGGTAGCAACAAACAGGTGAGGCGGTTGCTCCCAGCTGGGGGAGTCGTGCTATCTGAGTTCTGGCTCTGCTTTGCCTGTTCGTAGTTTGGGGCAAGAGGAAGGACTCATCTAGTCACTATGAAAAGGGAATCATTGGCAACCAAAGCAAGACATTTCGTTCAGCAAATGATCTGCAAGAACTCGATGCCAAGCCTTGTTGAATATAGACCATGGGGTCCAATTTGATGTCATTCCGTTGGATTTGTGTAGAAAATCCTGACAATATTTTGCAATTCGGAATTTGTCAATATCTCTTTTAGACCACCAGAAAATGGGTATGGCAACTGATTTCATTTTCTGAATACCTTGTTGGCCTGACAGTAAGCTATTCAGTACAGTTTTGCGGCTAAATGACAAGATCACAATGAGTTAGTTTAAAAGGCAAAGCACCATCCAGGTTCACCGAAAGTTCATCTCTGCGCGTATAAAGACCAGGAAACTCTTATTAAACATGTGGAACCCGGTTACGATGTACTCCAGATAGGATGGTTACAAAGTGGCGTGTAAGATTCTACCAGTTATCTGGTGATGGCTGAACCAAGGCACATTCATGATGGCGAGTAAGGGGCACCTGACAAATAACCCACAGGTGGAATGTGCTTTCAGTTGTGTGCAGAATTGTGCGGTTTTATGGACTGGGAGCGGTCCTCCATCTCTGAACCCGAGGAAATAACCTCGTCGAATTTCAGAGCCGCATAGTCAGAAACAATTTACAAATTGAAAACCAAACAAATACTTTCGCCGAAATTTGACTGCCCAGATAACCAAAGCTTCGCGTGATTTATCTGAGGATATCAAAGCTTTGATTTGTTTAAGTGACTTGCATATGAATAGCCCAATTCCAGCAGGTGATGTATTGGTGATCAGGACAGGAGTGATCTCGGACAAGAGGTGCAGAAGATAGCACCAGAAAACAAAAAGCGAGGCATGGTGCGAACACGTTGTTCATGAGCAGGTGGCCATTGAAATGAAGCTTGAGAGACTAATAAAAATAGACAAGATAGATGAGAAGAAGTTTGAGTGCCACTAGTCCAATACTGAAGAAAACCCAATAACCCTAACGAGTTCCTGGAGAACGGTACACCTAGCAAAGTAGTCAACTGCCTGGGGTCCATTCTGAGCCCGATTAACATCGGCCAAACGGCTGAAGCTTTCAAACAGAAAAAAGCTACATTTTTGCGGTGAAACCTTTGAAGCTATCTCAAAGGACAGGAATCACGAGTAGTTTAACCAGCAACGTGTACGATACCACTATCCTGATAATTTGCGATTCCATCAACATCTCCCAAGAGAATGGCAATTACTTGCTGAAAAATCACGGGAAGTGAAGAGACGAAATGGCAAAAATCCGTACTTATTATGCCCGGATGGTTTGCCGATGGCAGGTAATCGTATGGAAGGTTCATCTAAAAATTTGAAGACACGTATCCCTCTAAATCGACTTAACAGGTAGAATCCTCAGTTAGCACAAAACACATGCATATATATATATATATATGCAACTCATGCAATTTCTGTTAAGGTAGGTAAAAGCATAGAGAAGAAAATACCTGAACTTGTATTAATTTTACCCAGGGAGAACGAGCGAATATTTTAGATAATTCATGGCATTCTTCGGAGACATCCATTGAGAAAATAGGTTAGGAATTCAGTCGATATCCCATTTTGGCCACCGTATAGGCATCTCGACCAGGACTCATCACAAGCTCGTTAGGAGGAACAAAATGAGACTAATTCGCAATACTTTGGCGAGTGCATTGCTAGGAATTAATCATCATCACCGTTATTGTTCAGTAATATTTTGGTCATTTCGATGTGGGAACCAGGACCTACAAGGCGAAACTGCTTTTACTTTATACTCCGAGAAGCTATAGAATTTCGATAGTTGCCTTCTTTTATTAACACCCCACGGCATGAAAACTGTTAAGTATAATCAAAATTCAGTCCAGGATAGAATTTTAAATGATGTATACCCATCACCCACGTGTACTTTCATCCAAAAACGTCAGAATAAGAGAAAATCACGTTTGGCAAATTCTGGTAGAGTGAAACACGTAGCTTCTAGTGGATATACGGGAGTTTGTTTACAATAGCTACTTTCTTAGGATAACAGGAATATCTCCGTTACTACGACGACAAAATTCCCTCAGTCTGGAGTGCATTAGATTTGATCCACGGATAATGGTCTTCTAATCTTATTCCTTTGGGATGAACTTCTTGAACGGGTATTAGAAAGCGGGATAACTCTTGTCGGCTAATTTCCTTTTAGAAATGTTCTTTCTTTGTAAGGGTTTTACAGGTCAGCAAGTTATTCATTCATCAGCAAAATCAACGAGCCCTTAGATTGAAGCACTCAGCATTTTCTACTATTGCGCGCAATAATCATATTCTCTGCTTAGTTGTGCGATTAGTTCGTGCTACATATTTGGTGAAAGTTGGAGCTTTTAACAATTATTCAAGTTTATCTGGATGACGGTGCGTGAAATCTCAGTAATAAATTGAAAAAGGATTACAGAAGAGAATTTCTATCGCGAAATTTTGATATTAATTTGCGCAACTTTTTAGTCAATTTACATAAGAAAAAACACTCTTGGCAGAGTTTATTCGTTAAGTATATTGCAATTATTGGCCTTATTTTGTTTAAAAAGCTTGAAAAGTTCAACCAAAAATTCTAAATCGACCGATGTCGTGAAACCAGCTCCTTATTTTCTACATTTAGCTGTTTCGTGCTCGCCAATATCAGGTTAACAACATAGGCAGTTAGCGCTGTGCCCTTTAATGACCTTGACCCAACGTCAACTTTGATACAAATCAAGATCTGTCCTTAACAAGAATTTTCCCGTTCGTGGACGAACATGAGTTTTAGATCCCAGTTAACACAAAATACTCCAATTAACAAATAATTATCTTCAACTGACGAATACAGGCGTAATCATGGTAGAATACTTGATAAAATGAGTGCCTCTGCTGGACAAGCGAGTCTGTTACCACTTATGAATTTAGACTACGATTAGTACAAATACCCTTCGAAAAACAAGCATGAAACTTTCATGCTCCAGTAGGGTTTTATTTTTTATGTTAACCTGGGCAACCAAGGTCGCCCTTGTTTAACTGGCCTTATTACGGCCTACAAAAAGATACAATAAATTCATTGCATTTACTGATGCGTCTATGCACCTAGCAAGCATTAGAGCCCTGAGAATATTAACAGTGGAAATTTTTGAATGCAGCATAATCGGTGACACACGTATATATATATATATATATATATATAGTCACTGTTTCACTTTCATTCTTTCTGGCGAACATCATCTGCATTCTGCCATCCTGTGATGAGTCTACGTACAAATCACGTGAATCAATCCGGTACAGCTTCGCGCTTGTTTGTCTAGACAACGTGAAAGTGAGTCCCATGGCATGAAGTCCATACATTCCTCCAAGACCACTGGACGGAAAGTTTCACTCATCAGAATATCTCCAATTTTGTAGGTAAATGCATGGGTTGTAAATAAAACGTGAACATGTTTCACATCTGCCTTGGTTTTCTCGTTGCCTTCATTTGCGTAGCTTGACTGGAAGCCAGTCCAGTGATTACTGTTGATTCGCATCCATTGCGACTGACCGAATTGCGTACACTGATTTCAAGTCCAAATATGACGGTCTCATTTTCCGAACTAAAACGATCTGGTAATAAAAAAGCAGACAAAGTTAAGGAAATACTGACACTGGATTTTGATTTTAGAGAACTATTTCCTTGGGTATTTCCTGCTAATCTGAACAATCAGAAATTTCTTGTGATTTCGATTTTTGGTATTAAAATTGTCGATAGTGAAGTTCTTATGAAAAAAGATGGTAAGGACAGCGGCATTTGTTTTGTATTTGGGTTCGACTACCGCTCCGCGTTACTTGCTTCATCCCCACTTCCCAGATTTTGAACAGTCTTCCGACTGCCATTCGTTGATAATCCCCTCTCCCGGATAAAAGATTTACAGTGTATTCAGTGCTACACTGTCAGTAAAGTGATTTGTCAAAAATTTACATAATCCGAAAGAAAAAAAGAAGACCAGTCTCAAAGTCCTTTGCCTTCTCTCTTCTGCTGTTCTGTTTTCTTCTTTTGGAAAGTAGCCGGCCAAGCTAGTCCGGCGACCAAGGTCAGGTTTACTGCTGTATGTCATTGGAATAGTGGTTCTAGCAACACTAGACGTTGATTTAGGCAATACGCATTCGAAAACCGTGTCCACGACAGGTTGGTGGTAGAGCGTCTACCCTTCTTGTTGTTTGTCACTTTTATCATCAAGTAGGTTACAATAAATTAATTTAGCGCACATAAAATTATTGTGCGATTGAGATCGGAATGTTAAAGCTAAAAACCTGTGATATATGGATGCTACAATATGCCACAGTGATATTGAACTGGCTTTTAAAAATCAACACATGACTGAAAATCATTCAGACGGATGGTATTCGAGTCCACTTCGAGCTGGATGATTATAAAGCTAACGACGATTTCTAACTAGCCAAATAAACAACGGTGCCGTTTTGAGCGTTGATATTGCTTGTTAAATCACCTCGTGTTCATTAAATAGTAACAAAAAGGGACCAAAGGCAAGCAATTTATGGTTAACTATAAGTAACTGAGGCAACTGTCACTGGCGTCAGAAGAATCAAGGTCGAAGCATGACTTATGTCACTACTGTGTGTTTGCAAGTATAGACAAACAGTCAGTCTGCCACTGTCTCCCGTGCGCATTTTTGTTTACTTGCACGTGACTGTCTTAGGCGCCACGCTATCGATCATTTACCATAGTTGTTTCGCTTCTAACTGCGAAGCTGGACACGGGATTGTGTGCCAATATTGTGATCATACATTGTGCGACATGGTGGTCGATTACAAGCCTACGCTGATCGATCTGAGCGAATGCACTTTGTTTAGTTCTTTTGTTTGTTTGTCTGTTTATTTGTTTGTCACCAGCCTGCAATACCAGTGATATTAGCCCCTAAAAACAAAAAGTTATGGTAACTTTCCTGTGGGAATCAAACTTTAGATGATACACTGACACACTGAATTACGAAGATTGTCAGCTTGATAGCAGTATGTTCCACAAGCGATGATAAGCCAACAAGGACTAGATATTAATGGTGAAATTTTGAATCAGTCACCATCACAAAGCAACTGCATAAAAGTTTGAAATATCTGTTTTATTTTTGTCTGGTTTTCTATTACCCTTGTTTTACATTAACCGTATGGCGAACGACCGATCGTAATGGAAACTATGCTCGTATTGGTCCTTAACTGGCTAGTTACGTGCCCTCAAAGTTAGCTTGGACCTGTTTTATAGTTGGACGTGACGTTATCTGTCAAACTGATTCCCAAAGCTGTTGTTGTTCTGACCTAATAGCTCACAGCTTTCACAGTCATTGATGCAGCTTTTCTAAATTCTTCAGTATCATGGGTTAATTCTCATGTACGAGGAATCTTATTGTCTTACTGCAGTGCAGCTACATGTTCCTAATGCAATCAGCGATGTGGATCAGAGGTTAACAGCCTTCATTCTACTATACCTAAAAGCTCTAAGAGACAAGTCCACCAATTTCATGTTTGTCGTGGACAAGAATGAATCTAGTTTTTTACCGATCTATAGTTTCCTCTATTTCGTAGTACCACTAGTGATCCACTGAAAGTTCGAGAAAAAGCAAAATAAGAAAGTATAAGAAACTGCAAAAAAGTAGCTTTTCAAAGAAATGAAGAAGTAGAAGGCCCCAAATACCGATCGTCTAAGGAAATGCGCAAAAATGTCGTGCTGACCCTACATCAAACACCAAGAATCCTCAAACAACAGGTTTCCGTAAAGCCATTAATTCAAAATACTGTGGGGACTGAAAATTCAGTCTTTTACAAGTGCGAGACTCAGTTTCTCTTTGCTCCGGCAAAATTACATAAATTCACAGCAAAAATGCTCACAAAGAGCCTCTACAACGGAAGCCGCGTACCCGAACGCTGGTCATAGTAACTCACGTAATAGAATGAGAAAGCGAGACTAAAGTTCGTTACCCAATGCTGTTAGAATAAGCACTAATGGTTGTGGAAAGAAATTATTTTCACGTTCAAACTATATTATTATTTTTATGCAATATATAAAGTTTAAATAAAACGTTCGGTAGTTATCATGAGATTAATATAGAGCCAATTTTTCAAGTCATGCATTTCAGCTGACTGGATCTGTCTATTTTATGTTATACTTTGGCTAGCTGAAACCTAATTCTATAAAGCAACGGTTATTCGGTGAGTCTACATGCAAATCACGCAACTCGTTCGAGTACAGCTTTGCTGTAGCCTGCATACACAACCAGCCAATCAGAACTGCAGCAGCACATGCACGCTAAGTTCGAACATCCCCTGGGACCCATTGGCTCGAAGATTCCCAAGAGGTCAGAATTCCGCGTATTTTGTAATATAAACGCGTGAATTGCAAATACAATCGAACGAATACAACTTGTGGCTGCTGCGATCTTCTCGTTGTGTTCATCTGCTTAGTTTGTTTGGAAACATTCCAGTACATATTGGCTGTATTACTGTTGGTCTATTCCTTTTTACTTTTTTAAGTAATAATGCTGGACGCTAACATCTGATTAGCTCTCAGGTTTGCTGACTTTGGTTTCACTGTTTTTCTTGGCCCCTGTTGTGTTTGCTGCATGAACGTTTCACCATCAGCTTAGATGATATGGTCTTTATGTAATCAACGGCTCCTGTTCCAATGTATATTCTTCCATGTAACGTTCAGTCATTGTTCCGAAATGTGATCTTCAGTCATTCAATCTTGGATCTAGATCGGTATCGTCTGTCCCTATTTACTCAAATAAAGTTGGCCGGCATAAAATCTCCTTATATTAAACCAAAATATCACATTTAGGGGCTATTTTTCATGCACACTTGCGCCCGTGACTACTACTGTATCACCCGTTGACCGGAGCACGCTCCAATCAACCCATCTCATTTGGTGCATTTCACCTGACCTAGTTCTTATTGTTTTGTCTAATCCGGACCGCCCATCCTTATTGGTTTACGGAACTCGTGAAATCACCTCTATATTTGCCCTTTGTTGGACACGACCAGACTAAATGCACGCCTATGTATTGCCTGCGATTTGTCTGAAACGACCTAAGATCGCAGCACCACTGATAAGCAATGAGACAGCTGCTTCAGACCCAGGCGCAATGTCGGTCAAACTAGCATTCCTAATCATATTTCCAGTCAATAGTCCTTCATTCTTCTGTGACCTCTGCAATGACGTTGTAGATGTGATTTTATAAAATTGGTTCCTGATTTTTGGTCTGTCCACTGGGTTCCGGATTTATAGTATTAATCTTCGAACTTCCCCCTGACCTCTATCGTTAGGTAAACCAACGCCCTCCGAAAGAACTATGCAACCATGATCGCATACAGATTCCAAACTGTTGACCGTATTTCAAAGACCTCAGCAATACTAGGATTTTGCTTAAGTTATTTGGGCTTCTCGCACTACTGAGGATTTTGCTACAAATACTACGTTATTTTTAGGGTTGGAAGGGAAAGGTTTCGCTTGAAGAAAAGATTCGGGTTTGGAGTTAGCGGCGCTCATCAGATGTGTATTTTATAATCTAATTTTCGTTGTCATTAAGTATATCGAATTCAGTCAGTCATCCCGAACCCCGTTCATTCCTGCTTTGCCTAATAAATCAAAGATAATGGAGCGGCCTCTGACCGATCAACACGAATTATATATTTCAATTCAGGTTAGAGCTGACTGGCCGATTGCCGATTATTGGAAGTGGCAGGAAATGCGATCTGAAGGGTGTTCGTACTGATTTCATTAATTGGTTAATTTCAGAAACTTCTGGTGGAAAGAGCTCACCTTATCGGGTAGATTTCAGTAGAATCAGTCATAATGATTGGAATATGTCCGTGTTTGTTTGTATCGATGATCTATCGATAGGTCAGGGACTATTTTCCATACTGGTCGAAGAAACCCATCATTACTTTGCTATTATCCTTAGAAAAATGTGGCACAAAGCTTAGGGGAAGCGGTTTCCGCCGTACACGTCAAGTTTGACGAACCTTCCTGCCAAAATGAAGGCAGAAATTCGGCATTTTTCCTACCGATCTGCATGTTAGGGCAACCTATGGACATAACTAGGTAATTGCATTTCAAACTTTCCCGCGATCGGATAGCTTGACCCTACTGCCGATTGGCTCTTCGGTTTTTGTTTGGAGCCCCGTCCGCTTTTATCTCTGAACTTGGTTTGAGAATCACACAACCTTTATTTTATCCCAGAACAAGGGTTGATTACCAACTGCCCGCTGTTGTGATTCTCAGTTGAACTCATCATCCATGGTTGCCGCTAATGGTGCAAATGAAATTACAGTGCAATTCAACTTAATTCACCTACGTGTGGTCACGACTACAGGACCAAAGTACGGCAAGGGTGAATTTGTACGCGAAGGAAATCAGTAGTTTGAAATATCACTTATTGTTGTAACCCTTCTAGATGGTTTCAGGAATTCACTTGAGTGCATTGGTGGTCGGTCCAAAGGTAATTTGTGGGCGGTCCTCGTTGTTCCATAAACGGTCTCATCTCTCACTCACACCTGAGTGATTCTGATATAGAAACTAATATTAGTGTACAAGATGGGAGTGACTGAACGGAACAATATCAGGTACGTAGACCGGATAAGTAGCAACAGACATGAATCCCGTCATGCGCTTCTTGGAAAATGCTATTCTCTCCTCTATACACGATACTAATTCTAGTTATAGAAACTATCTGGGTGCTTCAACAATATAAAACTTGAAATAAGTTCACTGAGTTTAACCAGGGCACAAACCTTTTCTCAGTCAAGTGGAATCAGCTAAATTTTCTTGGGAATGAATATTCATGTTTCCATGCTTTACTGTCGCTGGATAAAACAGAAATCGTATGGCAAACACTAGATGGAACCGTGTACGGTTGGTGTGCTTCGGTAGCACCTACTATATGTTTATCTAGGTCATTCGTTATCCAGTTTTTACTAACGCATTTCGATACAGAAATGAACCCTCCCAGCACCGCCATTCATCACGTAGGTCAATCAAGGTTTCTGGCTAAACTGTTTCAGCGAGTGGCAGAACAGAAATTAAATAAGAAACAACATAAGTATGAACTTCTCAGCAAATGGAAGCTGATTTTAATAAGGGCAAACTAAAACAAAACACGGAGCAATCAAGCTGTTTGGAACACCTTCGGGACCCACTTTTGTTCCAATTTCAAAAGAGAGGTGAACTTCGTAATTTACATTTCATGGTCCATGTACATAGGGATTCTGCTGAGTACCATTCATATTCCGTGTTCTGCACATTCAAAAACCTCTTGTTCGGCGCGCCGTCGTTACTGAAAATAGGGCCGCAACCAGTGACGTTATATTATTTCTCACCATGGGCTTCTGAATGTGAATCGAAAGCAGCAGATTAACCTATTGCTCGAGATTCGGAGTGCTGGCTGGGGAGACTTGAACTTTGATATTGAGTACACAGTAAAATGGATTTTGGTAATAATCCCACTCACTTTTTCACAGTTATCGACAAGAATGCATTTTTTCATGCAAGACAGTTGACTTTTCTGAATGCTTCTATTATCGTGCCTAGTATGCTTTTTAACATTTAATAAGACAGTAGTTCTTGCTAAGCGAGCGAAGCTTTGTCTCCTTACGCCAGAGACGAAAAACCTAATCGCAAATTTATTTTGCTATTGCGAATAGAAGCATCGGAATGCGATTTCAATGAACATCTGGGACCGCACTTGCGAGATCGACTTATGGCTGGAGTTGATTGCTGTGATTAACAAAAAATATCTCCTTCTATTTCGCGTTCGGACATTTCAATTAACTAGGTGCGTGGAAGAACACCAGCCGAACGTCCGAGCTGCCAGCTAATCTGAGCCCCCTTGATCTCTTTCAGGTCGAGGAAATCCGCTAGCTCAATACAGTGCCCAAGTGTGAATTCACTTGCGATTATCAGTGGAATTCCGAATAGTATCAGCAATGGAAATCCTATCAGCACTGTGGTCAGTGACCTCCCAGACCAAGTTGCTGGTTCCATAATGTCACATGTCCCAGGCCCTTTGAACCGTTCCTGTCTGTGTGTATGAATAGGAGAACGAGTTCGATTAATCGTCCTTTAACCGAAAACCCCGCTGAATTCTGATTTTCAGCGCCCAGACTTGGGGGAGCGGGTTCTCATCCTTACCACTACATTACTGCTACATTTTTCAGAAACAACAGTGTAAAACGTTATTTTACTACTGACAGTGACAGGCTTGATTTATTCGTTTATAACACTACTTTAGAATCGTTTTTTCGGTCAACTGTGTCACTGATCATCATGCGCATGTTGGGAGTTCGTGAATTACGTCTAATCGACGACCTATTGAACCCCGATACGTCCTTTTTCTCCTGTTTTACTCCCACTTTTCTGCTACTGACCTGAATGCTATGAACTGTATGTCTCATTTTCTCACACGTGTGACTAATGTTTCTCAACCCTGATATTAAAATTTTGACTGTTCAAAGGTTCTGGCTGAAGGTACATTGACTCCACTGAGTATGGAAGTGTCCAGCTCTCCTGTTTTAATGAAACGTTGCGTAATTCACTTAGGGCTTCGAGTAACGAAATTGAGAGTATTTTATATTTTTGCTTCGAAAGGGATGCTTACTCCGGCGTGTTCTTCATTCTGGGGCACATTAGTTGTGGTTCCATTAAAAGACACGATCAAACCCCTAGAATCTACCGTACTCGCCAGAATAAAACCTTGAAATAGTCTAACTCCAGAACCAGAAAACTCTCCCAATCATTTTTATAGATATAGAGTTCTCTCAAGCCTTAAGTTGACAGACTGATTTTTCCAGTTCCTACCAGATGAACAGTCTTGTGCAATTACAACTATCGAAACTGTTGTGTCCTGATTTTCATGCGCCGACAACGGATTCCGTGAGATTTTCGCCTCCGCACGTGTGTGCGCCTTCCAGCGACCAATCCTTTCTTGGGGCCAGTGTGCCGTACCATCTAGCCTTGACGCTTATTGGCAAGTCGATATGACGGGTGATTAAATTTGGTCGTATGTTTTGCAGATTTCAGTTTGCACTCTCTGATCCGGCTCAGGGAAAACTACTCCTTCTATTGGGTTTGTGTCGCCTTGTAGACATGACAGAAAATCCTTTTGGGTTATTTCAGAACACTTTTAGCCGTTTATATTAGACACACTGGTCGGTGATTTCCTTAAATTTGTAAGTCCTAACAGTCCTAACTTACAGGTTACTGCCGCATACCAGGAAGGCAGTATACAGTCCATAAACCAACGGTTCCTTTCATTACTTAATAGGTCCTGTGCACACAACTGGACAATTAATCCCAACAGACGTTCTGTTACGCTCACCCATCTCACTTAGGTTATTTCATCGGCACGTAGTATTCGATCCTACCCCAGTCTTCTTTTTGCATTGTCTCATGCATGCTCATTCAAAACAACTCCTAAACATCGTTTGCTATTGGGTTCACTTTGACGCTATTCCTATCAGTGCGTTATTACGTGAATGTCGCAGGTTCGATTCCTCCTACTATCGGTCAACTTCTCCATTTGGCATAGATCTGATGGTCTTGGCCACCTCTCTGAAAATGATGTAAATTGTTAGCACACTAATGAGGAAGTAACAAGGGAAAATTCTCTCTACCAGAGTTGACCCATGTTTTGAGTAAATATTCTATGGGTCTGCTATGCCAGTGCTGAGACTTCGGAGCTTATTGATTTCTGTCTCCGTAGGTGCTGTTTCAGGTTCCTCTCTAAATTACTTCCAACGGCGGTTGCAGATACTTTACCCACTACCAACGCAGCTGTGCTCGACTAGGAAAATAATCCGGTGATTTGCCTTTCCCGACCACTGAGTCCTGTTAAAAGCGGAAGCTCCGAGAATCAACGTAAGGCTCTAGTTTTATTTCAGGTAATAGCTCGGCTGTAGAGATATGTGTATGATACATATCTGACACTTTAGACTGACCATGAAGCCTAGAAATTCATATACAATCCCGAAACTTTGATATTAAATATTCTGCCACTAACAAGTTTTGCAACTTTCAGTAAAGTAATCCTACTTCAATTCCAAATGCAGATTATTGATCCAGAATCACTGTATACGAGGAATTTTCCCCCAAACGCTTATTACTTAGATGGCTTCCTAGGAATGCATCGGGTTTGATTTCTGAGACACGAAAATACAATCGGCAGGAGTGGTCGTCTCCTTTGTAAACCAACCATTTCTGGCTATTTCAGACGTGGTCATTCGGGGTTCGTCGCTGATTCGAAGAGGGCAAGCGGCAAATGGCTTGAGGGAGAATTGAATGTATGGAGTATTCACTGAAAAATAACTATTGTTTATCTGAATACTGAGCCTTCATCGAACAGGATTTGAGAAGAAAATACATCAAGATGTCCCTTGGTCGAGGACAACAGATTCACTACATAATGCATGTCTACTATTGAACTCACAGTATCAGACCCCTTGGCTTCACAACTAAAGTCGTGTAGACTTCCTTTGAAGATATCTTTGATTACATCCGGGCTCTCACTTGTAGGAAGATAAACCGAGACGAAAAACAAACTGCACGCATTAGAGCAGTCATTAGTTAGTTCGCGAGGACTTCCAAGTCTATTTGCAAGCAACCGACTGCCAACTTGGATTCAACCATGTAGCGCAGCTTCAGCCCTTGTTAAATAGAGCCATGCCTACGATACCAGTATCAGAATCAGTCGGCACTGACTGCTCAGATAGACGTAAATTGAATTTTACAGAAGCACTAGGTGGAAAGCTTCAGCCAAATCAAGGGTCTAGAACCTTAGCTGTAAGCATCTTGGGTATGACACCCGTGGGTGGTTGGGGTCTCCGATTACGAAAAAATGCATGTTGTCCAGGAAAAGCAAGGATTTGCTTATCAAAACTGACCGGTTTAAGAGTATTCCATGGATGAAGAGGAGAAATTGATGGTGAGACTCCACTACCAGTTGATTCAGGGACAAATCGCAATTACGGTTGTCTGTGGGTCCCGAATAATACGGAAACAAATATGGGATAGGTGTGTGCATCACGATTGTCAAATTATGTTTACCGTGAGCGAGCGTTGGCGTGCTTACGTCTACGCAAAGCGCTGCATCTATTTCTCATGTAGGCTTCATTTTCAGTGTTGTATGAATTGTGAGCTGTTGTATTCACGGTGCTGGTAACGGAGTAATGGATAGTGGCCAATCAGATGTGTAGTTCTGAGCCACCTGGGTGAAGATTATTACCAGTTATTGGTCCATGCTTTGGATTAATTCATCATCGGCATTCGGGCCAAATTGCTCTCAATGTGTATATTTCCGTACCTTTTACTGATAACAATAAATCTGACATTCTTAAATCTCTTTCAGTGGATTTTAGTTGCATTTCGTTCTCTGGCGGTCAAACAAGCGAAGTTCGAAGGTACCGAAGATAAAGGGAATCTTGGAATTTGTTCAGCGTGTGTCAGATATGATGGCTGTTGGAGAACGTGATTGCTTGAATGCATTACGGCATTTACGTTCAAAGGTTGGGTGAGTTTTTGATAACTCAGCTACTGATAAGTAAACTAGTGGCCCAGTGCGGGATGGGGCTTAAATGGGCAGAGAAGATCGACGATATTTTTTTACATTTTATAGGACACGGCACGTGAAGTTTCTGCTGAGCACAGTTCCTGTCACACTCTGACTTTCCGTATTCTGTTCGTTCAGGAAGATGTAGTTCTGGGTATGGCTGCTAGCATGTGACTCAGTGCGTTTTCATCTGTACCGCGGAATTTTATTAAATTTAAGTACAAACATTTGATGAGAAGACCACCACAGCTTGTCTCAGCAATCTAAATTTTGTTCTCTAAAACTACCTGGTTGAAAATTCGACTGAGTAAGATAAAGTGTACGATTAGAATGAGCTGGAGAATAATAACTGCATTTAGTGCGCAAGAATTTCTTGGGTTTACCTCTGTACCGTTTCCCAGTAGTTTCCTCAATTTAGGGAGTGTTCCGCAACCTGTTCAAATATAGTTTGAAATTGACTTCCCGTCATTTTCTTCCTCTTAGTCCGTGGTACAGATAATAGGTTTCAATCCGCACAGAGGCTCGCGAAGCACGCCAAACTTCCATAAACTTCAGTTACTGTGCAGACATTGAAATAAATTGACTGGCGCACCAGATCCCGCCCTAGTCTTGAATAAGTACACCGTGGTCACCGTACGGTCTATCAATCACCAAGCGATTGGGCACAACCCAGCAGAAACACAAAACCGCAGTAAGTGATTTTGAATTCCACCTCTGCTGGTTACTTTCCCGTTTCGGAGCCTTTCAAAGACCACACCTGTGTTATAGCCTGGTTATCATAGTCGCCAAGTCTTGCTGCTTCTAGTTCAATCCCACTTTCCTTAATCAGGCTGGAACAATCAGATGGCCCCAGGAAGCTAAACACGACTGTTCTCTTATTCGTCATTATCAAAAGATTTATGTGGGTCCACTCAAGTCGAATTTCATTTGCCGATTGCTCCCGTCTAATCTGTTCATTGTCTTTTATTTGGTCTTTATTTCAAAGGCCGCCTCCGCTCGCCTCTGAAGTAATCACGAAAACTGAACAACGCTCAATCGGTCCGCGAACTGGGGCACTTGGCTGATTCCATGCTTTTCCTTCGGCTTGCAGTCGACCGAATTCCAAGCCCGTATGTCGTTCGACTGATATCTGAGGGGTTTGCCGGCCAGCTTTGTTTTTCTGGAGGTAACGGTGATTCATCACCGAATCAGACTGGACTAGAACATCCATGCGCAGCCAAACATCACAACAACAGTCTCCCACACAGAGGGTATGTTATGTATTCGTGGGAGCACAACACGGACACACAACACATGTCTCAGTCCCTCTGAGACTATGAACACAATCACAAATGGAACACAACACTGAATGAATATGCAAAGGATAACACTGACCCGTAATCGCACAACGGATAACCCAATACTGGAACCACAGTGTACGACGCGCACGTTTCAAGCTAGGTCTCCCACTAGCTGCACACAGAAGACAGAGCCTCGCGAGTAACGTGTATTGACACACAGCACGACGGCCAAGAAGGCAAGCCGGAAGAACAATGTTTTTAAGCTCGGGTCACCACCACTTATATAGTCTTAGGCCAGGTCGGGCGTCCGAGCTTGCGAATTAATGCGAAAGTTATAAAACTGACCAATCAGCGTGCAGCAATGGAGGACATGGCGATAATTTTAATTAAAGGTGAAACCGAAAGTAGCGGAAAAACAAGAAAACGATACAGTTTTAGGAAAAGATAATAACAAAAATAGAATCCTCATTAAAAATTAGGGGGAGACATGGCCTTCTCCCCAACACCCCCTCTCAGGATGGATCACCGGTATTGGCGTGATCGAGGGTTTAGCTGCAGCTTTTTTAACGGTCGTCTTGGACGGTCGGACCATCGCCTTGGTAATAGGTTGGAAGTTTGCACGTCGGTTGGGGTCGTCATGGTAGTTACTGGCATGTTGAAGGTATCCAGTAATAAATCCAGTGGTAAGTTGCCTGGTTCGACATGACTTGATCCTAGGATGCCCGCTCTTTTCCTCAGTTGGTGCTTATGTCGAATCCAGATTTCCTTCCCAACTGCCACCTCGTACAATACTCGGCCGATTGCTCTTTGGATAGTGCCGTCTGTCCAGCCGCTGCGATTCGCACGATAATCCCTTGCGTACAACGCCGATCCGAGGATAAAGAAACATGTCATACGTACCTGCTCCTGGATGTTTACTCTCTCTGTGGGAATCATTGCGTAGTTTACCGTGCAGAGCTTCCATCCCATCAAGACTTCTGCTGGAATCGCGCCGTTGGGGCATGTGGAGTTTGGTGTGGTTCGGTACGCCAGTTGGAATTGTTGCAGAACTTCCTCGTCTGTCCCCTCTCCACGGGATTTGAGAAGTGCTCTTTTGAATGTATCCACAAATAGTTCTGCTTGAGCGTTAGATTGTGGGTGGTAAGGTGGTGACCAGACTTGTGTTTGAAGCCGCTGACAGAATTCGGCGAAGTTGGCGGACGTGAACTGCGTCTCGTTGTCGGAAACGATAACTTCAGGTAAGCCGTGATGGGCGAAGGCTTGTCGGAGGCAAGCGAGAGTTTTGTGTAGTCGGCGATGAAACTGTGTATACCTCGGGCCACTTCGAATATGCGTCGACCAAAATCAGGTAATGCTTACCATTAATGGGGCCAGCGTAGTCGACGTGTGCTCTAGACCACGGGGCCATTGTTGTCGGCCATGGGCTTGGTTCCTCCTTCGGGGGGAATTCGGCAGCTTGCTGGCATCGTGAACAATTACGAATGGTGGTTTCAATTTCTTTGTCCATGAATGGCCAGTAGACGAAACTTCGAGCCAGCGATTTCATTCTACCCATTCCGGGATGGCTTTGGTGTAGTTGACGAGGGACACGTTGCCTCAGGCTACATGGAATGACGATTCTGTCTGCAAACATGAGACATGAGTCCACTACTGACAACGATTTTCGTCGACTGAAAAGTTGCGACGTTCTCCAGAGGGAACTTTGGCTGGTCATTTGGATGTTGTCCACTTTATTGCTGAGCGGATTTGAGTCTGCTGCTGATGCTTTACAGATGTCATCCACGGTTACTGGGATACCGCGCACAGCGTCGTGGAGTAATTGGCTTGTGTCGTCATCGGTGGTTATTGTAGCGATCACCACGTTGTCGGATGTGGAGTGCGGATTCGGGAATCTGGATAACCCGTCTGTTCGGCCGCGTTTGACAGAGCGGTCACGAACTGATTTCGTTCTTTTGGACTGGCTAACAGAACAGTCATACAAGTGGCCATTAGTTGGCTTGCTTGCGGAGCCACAGACAAGGCGAGCTCGAGGTCCAATAAACAGAGACCACGGGTGCTTTGGTCACCTTGTTGTTGGGCTGCCAACC